>JANQAP020000280.1:219326-240072 GCA_026874005.2 Erythroxylum coriaceum | reverse complement strand
AAAGCCCATTCCAGCAATGATAATTGCTGTGAAGTGGTACCATTGTGTTTTCGCAACATCAAGCGCATTGAGCACCTTTAAGTCCCCGGCCATGGCTTCCTACCTTGATTTGCAAGCCCTTTCAGGAAGCCTCTCTCTGCTTTTTCTCTGCAAATATCAACTGAACAATTAGACCAAAAACTATAATGTGACAAGTTTGATAACATTCACTGTAACATTCACTGATTAAACTAATTAAGCCAAGTTGATCCGTCTACCAACTCTAACCATAAAACCGTAATTTCTTAACTCTTGGCCTCTGAGTCTTTGGTCTCGTTCAAGAAAAGACAGGGCATCATAATAAAGTAATTAAGAACTAGTCGTATTTGGCTAATAAAGAATGGACTAAAAACGCCTGCAATTGGGCAATATCGTCCAAGGATTTGGTTCTTTTTCGTTCACACAACTTTGAGAGTGAACAGAAATCAAGCCTAAATAATTTCCAAGATGGTAGGTCCAACTGTTCCATTGTCCACTAGACGCTTTTGAAATTTCTAAAGGATGACAATCAGCTTCCCCATCAAATGATCCCTTTATCACACAAATTTTCATGCGACATGAAAACAATTGTTGCAGTAGTCTAATAGAAAGGCAAAATCTCCAGACTACAGGGAAAAAGTAGGGCAAAAGATGAGGGAAAATCCTAAGAAATCTCCATGTTTCCACACTGGACAAAAGAACAACAGTGACGGGATTTAAGGAATGACCTTGACATTTAGCCATTTGCAGGGCTCGAGATAAGCAAATACAAAGACAGCCAATGGGGTGTGTCCAGTTAAAAGCTGTTAAGGAATAACAGGCTAGAAATTTCCTTGCCATTGTCATTGTACTGACAGAGAAACTTGCCAAGTAAACTGTCCATCGAAGATCTGGAAGAGGACAAAACATGGAAAGAAATTTCCACGAGGGGACAAAACAAGGACCCATCTGTGCCGACCCAAAACGTTGACTTACAAGTCTAACAAGTGACAACTCACGGACATAGATAGCAGATCCATGGACCGCTTCCTTTAGAGAGTATTTTATTTATTTATTTATTTATGTTTTTATCCGAGTTCATGGAAATCTATGACATTAAGAGGAATGCATCCAAGTTTAATGAAGCATCAACGGTGATAAACTCCGGCCACCTACAACATTTTTATTTTTCAAGTGGGCAGAAGTAACGTGATGTGAGATTCCGGATTTTGATCTACCATATTATACGTATATAACAGACTCTTTATATTCTAATAACTAAGATAAGAAACTGAGACTCCAAGATCGGACATTTGGCAGGTATTCGGGGAATATAAAACGGGAAGAGACAGAGAAACATTTTCTTCCTTTCTTTGACAGAAAGCCAAAAACTTTTGACGTTGAAAGTTACAAGAGAACGGTGGTTCGAATTATCGGCCAATAAGAAGTAAAAGTTACAGTTTTTAGAAGATTCGGAACTGAAAACCAGAACCCATTTTTTGCTTCAATGATAGAAAGAGATCACGAGGGATACAAATTTGTGTTGAAAAGATAATTGCCATATATTTCTCCACCAATATGATGCAACAAGGAAGAGAGTTTAAAATTCCAAAAAGCTACCCAAAAGAGAAAAGAAGAAAGGTGTAGAAACAAAAAAGAAAAAGGTAAAGGTAAAGAAAGAAAGTTAGTCCCTTCTCGAGCATATGTGAACAACAGAGATTAGCTTTTGCATGCACGGACGAAAACAAGCAAAACCAACAAGATGTCTTAGAAAGAACCACAAGACATGCTCGATAGACATAGAGTTGAATACCATAAAATAACGTAAAGAGTTCTCAATACAGACCTGCTAAGCTCTTCTCTGGACGAACACTCGGTGCGTGTACGCGTTGCCACTTGCCACAGGGAAATGAAAGGGTGTTCTGGAGAGAGGAAAAGGAGAACTTTTGGAATTGAAAAGACAGAGTTGGGCTAAGGCAAGCAAGAGAGAAAATGGGTACCTTGGTTACGATAGGGTAGAGTTGGGTTTGGCTGGGCTATATATAACAGAGGCCTGCCAATCAGAAAGAGATTCGATGAGTATATTCCCATTGACCATCTTTCCGTGTTCTCACTTATTCACACTTCAATTCCACGACTGCCCCTTCAGTCCTGTGTTCTTTGGTTGCTTTAATTAGCTTATATGGCTGTCACTTTACTTATCTGTTCTAACATACACGAGACGCTAAATTGAAAGTGATTCCTTTCATTATTTCCAAACTTCTATGGCCACTTTCCCATTTAACAAATTTAATGAAATTTCTTTTGTTAAATAAATTTGAAGATGTATATTTATCAAATCTAATAAAGTGAGAAAGGAAATCTTCCAACTATGAAAGAAAATTAAAGGCTTTAAAGCAACTCGAGAGCATCCAGTAAGCATAATCCATATTCTTATGAGTAGGTAAAGTTTGCTGGCTAGTCTTCACATCACTTATCTTCTTTTTTATCTTTACACCAGTTATTGTCTAATAAAAGGGTGGTTTATATGATGGTCATGATGATTTATGCAAAAAGATTAAAAGTGTTATACGAGTTGCCAGTTTCTTCGTGAATTCATGCACCAACCTCAAAATTGTCCAGGAACCTGAGAATTTCCTCAACCCAGAATTTAAATCGTAGAAGCAATTACATAGGGAGGAATGTGATACTTGTCCAAACAAAAGGTGTACAACTTTTGTATGTTATTTGTTGGCAAATTACTAAGAAAAGAATACGTGGTTGAACTGATTGGGAAGTTGATTAGTTTTGAACAATCATGTAGATGCGACGACAATGGAATAAGTTAAGAAAGGAGCAAGCCAAAGCCATCAACTAGTTGACAAGTAGGAGTGACGCATGGGTTTCAATTCATCACTTAAAGCTCTCCTTTATAAAAGGTCTTGAGTTCGAGTCACTAAAAGAGGAGGGAGAATTTTTCCTTGTTTCGCTTATGTGGGAGCTTAGAACTATTAGAAATCTGGAGCTGATGAGAACTTGATGCTGAGTAGGAACTAGTGATCAATCAGCAACTGACTAATCAGTATGTGACGACTCTTTGTGCGCAGAAGTGTACAGATTATGTAGGAACCTGAAGGATCTTAAAATTCTATATTTATTTGAAGATTCTGAGGTGGAGTCTTAGAAGTATAGGGTTAATCCAAAAACAAAACTGAATATATATATATATATATAATCAACTACAAAAGTAGGGCAGCTTTTCTCTTTTGTCCCACTCACACACGCAATTCATTGATTAGCTTAGCTTGGTGACTCGGGTCAACTTCATTCACATGTCTGTTGAGGCACTTGTGAACTGTGGGTGGCTTGGCTTGTTTACTTTTGTTATAGGGAGAGTCATATGAGCAATGAACTTCATTCACGCGGTATGCACCATTCAGCATAGTCAAGACAGATAGATGAGATTACGTATAAATAAGCATCCATCTGGATTTGGCTATCACATGTTAGTTAAACGGGTGTCGTCATTCCAGGTTCTTTTTATATATAATATATGTGATTGTGGAACATTATAATTAAAATATTCGATCTTATTTAAATAAATCAGATGTTGTTTTTATCAGTGTTCTACTTCTACCTTTCAGAATAGAGTTGAACATATAATTTTGGAGAATGAACTTTTAATTAAATAGCTTGGAATAGGAAGGACAACTGTCTCCTCCTCATGCTCACCGAACTAATCAAGGACCAAATTAACTGTACTAAAACGTGTTTAGTGTTAAGTGTGATAAATTGTCACATCAATTAAGAATAAAAATTAAAGGTCATTTCAACGTATTGTAATGAAATTGACGAAGTTTCCCTCCACCACCAATGGTCCATACTTTGCACCATATACTTACATTATCTTGTCAAACTGCTTCACAATGAATTCATTCATTGACTTCAAAAGGTGTGTGCGCAGAAATTGCAGACTCTTATGTTCATATCCACCCACCAATTATTTGTTATCGTGTCATCGTGCTTTTATCTTGGGTGATTAACTTTTCGTATAGTTCTTGTATAATGTTTATACTTCTTATTTTGTAAGAGGCTATTTGGCGTCCTTAACTTCAACCCCGTAATAGATATGTCGAAGTATTTGTATGCATATTTACGATTTGATTTGCCAACTCTTCTTGGTAGTGATTTGATAACTCTAAAGGGAAATAGAAAGTGGGTTTGGTCATTTTGAGTGGTTTGGTCATTTTGAGTGAAGTGCTCATTTTTCTTTAGTGGGAAGCCTTTGAATTGTTGAGTAAGCTTAAGTGCATGCTAAGCCGAACATGGACCACCGAACATGAGCAACCAAAGACCTTTTTTGTTTTTTTAGCCTAAAACGAAATGATGCTTTCACGTGAAGTGTGCCACCGTGAAATCAATCTATTGACAAGCATAACAGGATTGTTTATGAAATTAGCAAAGTAATTACAGTTCAAATGACGTCTAATTATACCCTCTTTCTTTCACAACTCAACATATTGAGCAACTAAAAGAAATCAATCTAATTAATTAAGTAGTATTAGGATCAAAACCCAAAATTTCATCAGACTTAAATTGGAGCTAATACTGATAATTTACTTCCCTAAGCACCTCCCACACCAAGCGTAGGTCAAGCTCTTCACATGTCCTCAAAATGTGCCAGACTCCTTGCTCGACCACACACTTTGAATTTCCTTTTAACATAATGTTTAATCTTCGTCGATTCCAACTCAACTCAACATGTAAATATGTCATACTGTCATACGTGTACAATTCAAAAGTTAATCAATGAATCAAGTGCAAACATTTAGTTTAGGATCATATATTTGACTCTCCGTGATAATTAATATTGTTTTTATGGAAACGGTATCATCGTTCACTATTACACTTTCCGAAAGTCACCGATGAAAAGACTCAACTCAAGCGACTGTCTGATCAGCGGTTCTACTACAACTCTGGGGTTTGGATGAGAAAGGCGAGTATTAGCAATATTGCACGTTTGTATATATTAAGAGGCGTGTCGGGCACGTTTGTTATAAATACTGAAAATTTTCTTCTCTTCATCTGTGAGCAGGGAGCAAAGGTCGAAGTCCTGTTCCTCTTGTCATGTGTAGACTGAAATTCTCATATTTGTTCATAGAGCAAAGACTATTAAAGAGTCCTCTTTTCTTGATTCATTTAAGCAAAGGTTACATCGAGGCCCTCTGATACTCGCGTATTTCCCAGCTTGCATTGGTTCGCAATACCCGTGTTTTCAACGTCATGACTGACGGGACCAAAAATAAAGTTGTCTCCGTTTTATCTTCATCCCTCTCATGGTCCAGGCTTGATCTTAACTCATATAAAATTGAATGGTAGAAATTATGCAGATTGGAAGGCCTCTATTCTCATTGTTAGAGGCTAAAAATAAAGTTTTCTTTATTGTCTTCATCCCTGGTCCAGGCTTGATCTTAACTGATATAGAACTGAATGGTAGAAATTATGCAGATTGGAAGGCTTCTATTCTCATTGGTTTGGAGGCTAAAAGTAAAGTTGCCTTTGTTGATAGAACTATTGCTAAACCAAATAAAAAGGCCAAATGTGTATTTTAAACCACAAACGCTTACATCAGAATATAAGTTGAATTTTAATATTTCGAAGCGTTCAATTTAATACTCATATTTTTAACATCATGACTGACGGGACCAAAAATAAAGTTGTCTCCATTTTATCTTCATCCCTCTGATGGTCCAGGCTTGATCTTAACTGATATAAAACTGAATGGTCGAAATTATGTAGATTGGGAGGCGTCTATTCTCATTGATTTAGAGGCTAAAAATAAAGTTCCCTCCATTCTATCTTCATCCCTCTCATGGTCCAGGCTTAATCTTAACTGATACAGAACTGAATGGTAGAAATTATGCAGATTGGGAGGCCTCTAATGTCATTGGTTTGGAGGCTAAAAGTAAAGTTGCCTTTGTTGATGGAACTATTGCTAAACCTAATAAAAAGGCCAAATGTGTATTTTAAACCTCAACGTTTACGTTAGAATATAAGTTGAATTTTAATGTTTTGAAGCGTTCAACTTAAATCTCAATATTTGCAAAACGTTCTAAACATACCCTATAAGGAAGAAAAATCTAACGGAGTTATCCTGTCAGTTAAATGTCATTTCATATATGACGTGATTTTTTTTAAATATGTGCACCTCGATGGGACCTAACAATTGTTGATGACATTCGTTTATTTAAATGAAAGTAAGTCCCAAAACTTCAATACTCATCCTTCGCAAAATCCCTTTGATACTTACCAGTTTAGCCTTCACAAAATCCCTAATTCACAAAATTCACAATCCATAAATCACAAAATCCATAATTCTTCAAACGATTGTAGAAACAAATCCCTAACTCTCCCATTCCACTCAGATGTTTGGCAAAATCTCGCTCACTCTTTTGCTAGTTCAATCACAACAGTAGCAAGCCCATTCACAGTAGCACGTTCAATCACCTCCCGTCACCTCTGTCGGATTTCTAGAAAACAAGATAGGGACAATACATTATGGTAGGTCCATTGTTTTGCTGGATTTTAGTTTATGTTTATTATATGCTGTGGTCCCCTGTTGATTTGATGATCCTTTTGTCTAGTTTTTTGTTTATGCTTATTATAAATTGTGGTCCCCTATTTTCGACCTAAGCCCGAAATGCTTCTTGAGTTGTTCCATGTATGTTGTGGTCTCCTATTTCAAGATTTAGTTTTGAGGATTTCTTATTTACAGTGATGGTAAAGATAAAAATAATATACAAAATTGAATTTCCTTTGATCATTTAATTAAGAACAAACTAACTAAATATTTAACACTAATTTGCACAGTTAATTACGACTGTATTACATTCAATAGTGTGGCATATTGGATGTCTTACATTAATTACCTAAGATTCAAAGTTCCACTTCATAAGGAGAAATCAATTTACTACTCTCTTTAATACTTTTGTAGTATTGATCTTCATCTGGGCAAATCATAACTCCATTTGCAACCTAATAAATTTTAGAATTGTAACTGTCAAAATTTCTTTCATGTTAGTTACGTATACGTATTCTTTACAAAGATAGCAGTTTAAATGTAATCTTAACATTAGCATAACAAGTTTTAATTTTCTATAGAACAAACTTGTACTACAAAGTTATCCCTTATTCAAGAAAATAACAAAAACTAGAACCTTTACTATAAAAGTTTTAATTTGCTTGCTTATGTATTATTTTCAATGCATTGTGACGTTAAACTCAGTTTGCAAGGGACTCTGTCTGTTTTTATGAAGTATGTCACTTGTACATGGATCTTTAGTTGATAAATTTTGGGATAACTCTATATTTATAATTGTTGATATTTATCAAACAGTGTTACAAAATGCTACAAAAATCTTGTTCCTTATATTAATAGATGATTGCTATAAGAAATCTAAATTCCTTGCATTGTATAACCATGTGTTGCAACTTATTAGAAATGCAATTTTTTGGCCTATTATTGATGCAGAAGTAATAAACCCCCTACCCAGTTATTGCCATAAAGACCTAAAAAAGCTAGAATGATAGGAGTAAATGAGCTAATAAGTTGAAAAATCCAAACAAATTAACTCAAAAGGGTTAAGTACAAAAATGTAGGAAATGTGGCAATTCTGGCCATAATCCTAGGAAATGTAAGAATGAAGGCTCAACTCATCCTGCTCAACAATTGCCACAGGCATAAAACATTCTTTGATTATCAAACCTTGTTTTGATTGCTATGTATTGCTTCGTATATTTAATGATATTTATGTCATTTTTTTATTATCAAAGTAACAATGATATTTACGTCATATTTATTAGGTCATTTCCAAGGTCTCTTCACGAGTGTTCGGTTTTAATACAATTGAACACATTATTATACTGAGTCAACACAGCAATATTGTAAGTATATAAACATTCATCATATTATTGATAACTTTCACAAATGAATAATTGTTTATGGGTTGTTAGCTCTTCGCATAATAGTAACGGAAGTATGGAGAAATTGATCCACATTAATTCAATTTTTCTTTTGAACCAAGAGGTCAAAAGTTCAAAGGGCAACCCAGCATCACTTCCCAATAGTTACAAACCTTAGAAATGAGGAAGAGAGCATCATTGAATTAACCAGTACATGATCAACGTTCTCAGTCAAGTGCAAATGACGGAAACAATATGGTTGATTCCTAAACTCTACATTAACGTTGTATATGTATTGTTAGAACTATAGTTATTGGATCCAATAACTTTTGTATATGGACGTATCACTTTTGTATATGGATAGATAGATGTCATACTGTAATTATTTACTTATATATTGCTCTGATTATTTATTGTGATATCATTTTTATATGTAGTTGTTGATGAATTTTACAACTATTAATAAGACATCATTAGACATCTTTATGAATAACAAAATAATAAAGACAAAGCACAATATATTATAACTTATTTTAAATGAGGGTTTTTCATTCATTATAATTCAAGTTTTTAAAAAAAATAAATGAGTTTTTCATTTATTATAATTCAAGTTTTAAAAAAATACTAAAATTTAGTTTCACTTACCTACAACAAACTATATTATAACACTCACCATAAGAATAAAAAAACCTATTACGAAAATCACTTAAATAATTTCAACTCATTTTTCTCTTTTGTCAACAAAATAATGTCTTCTTTCCTTAACTTTATTTGCTCCTCAATTTCCAATGTTGTACGTGATTTAATTGTGGTTTGTTGAGTCTACTTCTTCAACATACCTACTTCTTTCTTAATTTGTGAATTACTTCAACAACTCTCTCAGTAAATTTGTCATCATACTACTTGAAAAATTCACATTTTTCCAACATGAAAGAAAATTAATAATTAATAAGATAAACATTAAACATATATACAAACAATTTTACCTTTTCAAAAAATAAACTTACAGGATATTTGGGGCATCAATAAAACTTCTTCCTAGGTGATTATCACTCCATGAAGTTGTTAACGGGCTTTTAAACCATAATTACACACCATATAACCATCATTTGAATTTAATGTGGTATTAGTTGAAAACATTGCATCTATAGATTTAGGTATTTGTTGCAAAATTATATTAGGGAAAGGGATTACAATCACTCCTTATAAAAGTAAAAAGTCAAGGTTCAAAATAGATGTAAAGGTAGAATCTCAACAAGGTCTAATTAAAGAGACTTTCAACTTCTTCTCTAATACTCTTAGTTCTCCTATAAATAACTGCTCTTCAATTTGCATTCTTTAATCTATTATCAATGGGCAAATTACTAACCTATAGGTTGATTTCCTAGTCAATCCTTTCACTAACATAATTGTAAAGGTAGAATCTTAACTTTTAAAAAAATGGTAACTATATATAAACCCTTTTAGCTGTAGATATATACACATGATCCTATAAGCATGACCGGACCTATAGACAAGTAAATGAACATACTATCCATCCAAACATAGGTGCCGCATCATTATTAATTCAAACCTTATGTAAAAACCTTATCATCAAAAAATTGATATCAAGGAAAAAAAGGATAAAAACCATTTAGGAAGTAAAGCAGATATAGACAAGATCATATATAAGTAAGGTTAAACAAAATTACATGGCTAGTAGAATGTATTTTGCTTGCTTACATCATTAAAGAGATGTAGAAAGCCCAAACTAGCAAATCGAAAGGCACACATTTCTCCAACATATCATTATAATACTTTTGAGTTAATTAGAGTTAACTATCTTCCTCTATCTTTAAAGGCCCATACTTGTTCCATACTTTCCACACCCTAATCTTTTTTTAACAAGTCAGTGTACTGACCATACACTAAAAAAATTAATTGAACACTGATAGGACCCAATCACTAAACAACTAATTCAACATGCTCAGGCAGTAGAATTTTGTATATTGGTAATGGAGTCTAAAATACAATAGCTCAAATAAAGGATAATAGCAATAAGAGAAATGTAGCAATACCCAATATACTATCCTTAAACTTGATTATCTGAGAGGTCAATACTCTCCCCAGTCTATGGCTTAATCCTACAATGATTCTCCTTATTTAATCTTTCATTTCCCACAGTCTTATTATTTCCTATAATTGTTATAAAATATTCCATCCGCTTCCATATAACTAACAACATTTCTCAAAATCAATAATGGAAATAATTGCCTTGAAACTATGAACAAGTACCTTAATAAGCAGGCCACTCGAGAAAAATGAAGTTTTGCCCAGTTCTGCAGGAGGAGATATAACACGTAACATGATTAAGAGTGCGAGGAGGGATTTTGCCTATCTTATTTCCCAGAAATTTGATAGAGGTGCACAAAAGGCGATTAAACGTGGTATTGTGATTGAACTAACAGAAGGGTGTGTGAGTTTTGTGCAAACATTTGAACAAAATGGGAGAGTTAAGGATTTGGTTATGCAATCATTTAAAGAATTAAGGATTTTGTGATTTAGGGATTGTAAATGTTGTGAACTAGGGATTTTATAAAGGATAAAATAGTGAGTATCAAAGGGATTTTGTGAAGGATAAAACAGTGAGTATTTAAGTTTTGGAACCCACTTTCATTTAAATAAAAAAAATGTCAAATTAGTAAGTGTTAAGTCCCACTGAAGTGTACAAATTTTTTAAAAAAATCTACATCATACATGATGTGGCATTTAACTTATGGAGGGTAACCCTCGTTAGATTTTTGTCCTTATAGGATATGTTTAGAATGTTTTGTAAACGTTAGGGTTCAAATTGAATGCTCTAAAACGTTAGGGTTTAACTTATATTCTGATGTAAACGTTAATGTTTAAAATATACTTTTGTCCCTAATAAAAAAGATGAAAGGTATGGTTCCTAATGTATAATTAATTCAATGATAATTGTTTGGATCCAAAAAATAATGGATGCTACTATATATGCTAGTGTTAGAATTATTTAAAAGGTAAAAAAAAATTTGGGATGAGTTGAAAAATAGGTTTGAAATTAAAAATGGGCTACAAATTTATCAATTGTAGGATGTGATGTATAAAACTAAACAAGAGGTTATGTTAGTAATGGATTATTATACAAATCTTAAAGTTATATGCGATGAACTTGTTAGCTTCTCTTTTGTGGAGCTGAAAATTTTTGCTTGGTTTGAAAATATGAAAATTTTCTAATTTCTTATGGGACTTGATGATGAGATTTTTGATCATGTGTGTCACACCATTATCAACATAGATCCCCTTATATATATTAACCATGTATATACCTTGGTGACATAGCAAGAAAGTCATAAATTGATCACCTAAGGCTAAGAATGCCAACTTGGTGCTATAAGTTTTACAGTGCAAGGACTTGTACGTAACAAGGGAATCAATATGGGTGATTTAGAAAGCTCATTTTCTGGCGATCATCTATTGTCCACTAATTATGGTAAATTTAATTATATGTTTAAGAATTGCTGTAAACGCATTAGGTATCCATCCAATTGGGGTCATGGAAAAGGATGTAATAATCAAAAACAAGGCTAAGGTACTGATGGTGGACAAGTTCGTGGGTCTGGAGGTTTATTTGGCATAGGCACTGGCAAAACTACATCGATAAGTGCAACCGCTATGGCCAAGCTAGTTGCACCAACAACTTAAGATGTGGGCAGTTTATCTTTCGGGGTAAACAATAGTGGTATGAAATCAGTTTTGCCCAATTTCATTACAGAGAAGTCTCCTTTCTCTCATTAATACCTCACCAACTTTTGAGAAGTTATATGGTAAGCACCACACCTAATGGTTGATTAATAGTGGTGTGTCTCATCACATGACAGGAAATATTTCTTTGATACATAATATTAAGGATCTTGTGCTATTGTCAATAGGCTTACTGGATGGTGTTTCTATCACAATTACTAAAGAAGGATATGTTACATTGGCTTTATTCCTTAAATTACAAAATGTTTTATTTGTGCCTAGTTTAACTTATAAGTTGATCTCTACTGGCTGATTGATTGAAGATGATAGTTGCAATATGATTTTTTTTAATCATCTTTTTATGATACATGACCGCTTTACAAAGAACCTGATTGGAATGGGTGAAAGGTATGATGGGGTCAACCACTACAAGCTCGTGATAGTGGTAATGGCATCAGTGGCGAGTGGTAGTGACTCTTACAAACTTTAGCATCAAAAGATGGGTTATCCTACTGGGCAGCCTCTCAAGTTTTTGCCTGGAATGGTAGTTAGTTCTAAGAATAAGAATAAACCATGTAATGTTAGTCAACGTGTAAAACAAGCAAGAAATCCTTTTCCTTTAAGTTTAAGTCATGCTAAAGATTATTTTGATTTGGTACACTGTGATATTTGGGGGATTTATCGTAAAAGATATTTTGTGAATGATTATTTTGATTTGGTATATTGTGATATTTAGGGGATTTATTGTAAAAGATATTTTGTGACGCATATTATTTTTTCAGTATTATTGATGATTGAGGTGTGTGGACATATTTGTTGTATGATAAAGCGGAAGTTGGTATATAATTGCAAAATTTTTATACCATAGTTAAAAATCAACTTAGCCAGTCTATCAATGATATTCGTATAATGGTCGTGAATTTGAATTGAGACCTATGATAAGATTTTACTTAGAGAATGGCATGTTGCATGAGACAAGCATTGTAGACACATCATAACAAAATGGTAGGGTAGAACATAAACATCGACATATTTTAGATGTCACAAAGGCGATTTGTTTTCAAGCAAAGTTACATATTGAGTTTTGGGTTGAATGTATGTTAACAACAGGGTATCTCACTAATAGGACAACTACCCCACTTTTAAATGGAAAAACTCCATAAGAAATTTTGTTTTCTTCTCCCCCTCTTTATATTCATATTCAAAATCTAGGATGCTTATGTTATGAACATAATAATTTCTGTGAAAAAGATAAATTTGGAGCTCATGGTTGAAAATGTATTTTTTTGCTAACCACAAGGAAAGAAGGGATGGATACTTTATGATCTTGATATTCATGACATTTTTATTTTTAAAGATGTTATATTTTATAAACTAATTGCATTAATAAAAACTAAATCATATCAAAGTATTAACATAGATCTAACTTAAATACTAACAAGATGTTTAGTTACACATTATCAAAAACAAAATCAAACATATACTGAAAGAAAAACGAATTGAAAACAATGAGTTCATAATTTTAATCTCCCTGATTGTCTTCTCTCTAACATTCTTACGATGTAGAGGTTTGATCTTACATTCTAATGGATCTTTCGATGTATTCCTCGTGTTTTCACTTCTCTGGATCAAAATTACCCTTTGAGAATGATCTCCACGTCTGGAATCACCTCCCTCCATTTGCTCTCCTTCTTAACCTTCGTAAACATCTTTTTATAATGAAATTTAGGTTCCTGGGAGATGCACGGGATGATGCACAGTCGTGCATCAGACCATGCATAACCAAAATGCCTAAGAATTGTGAAATTACACGACCTGAGAGAAGTGCATAGCCTGTTGCACGGCTATGCATCCCTTCTGTGCTCTGAGTCTTTGTTTCATGTCGTATTTCGTTCCGAATTCTTCTCCTTTTAGTCCAAGAAGGCAATTATTCTCTGTAAACACACTTGGAACAAGTTAAGTACCAAATATATAATAAAAGTATAAAATATCAAGCATATCAGATATAAGGTAAAAATATGATCAATTATCTATTTATCATTAGCATACGAAGATTTTTAGTTATTGTTATGGTCAAAGGATGGGAAATTTATCAATTTTGATGTTATTAATGCATTTATACACGATGATCTTAACGGGGAGGTATACATGCGTCTCCCTCCTAGCTTCTCTACATCTCATTCTAGTAAAGTGTGTCATTTTTTTAAGTCATTATATGGGCTTCATCAGTCTCCCAATAAATTGGTTTGCCAAACTTGCCTCTACTATTCTTAAGGTTGGTTTTCTCTAGTCACATTAACAGGCACTACAGAATTGAAAGATTGTTTGGATCCAAGGGAAGAAGAAGATGATAGATTCGAATTAACTAAATTAAATTTGATGCGCAGGGTTTTAAATTTACCTACTAGACCTCACGTAGAACTTGTCTCGAGCAACATAGATAACGGGTAAAGAACAAATCAAGAAAGTTGTTTAGGATCAAAATCACGCCACAATCTGATTAAGTTGATAAGTGATGTTTAATTCCTAAGTTGAAAAGAACAAGAGGGGTTTCTTCTCTCAATATGGCCGGCGGCTCACAAAAGATAATCTGATCAAAAGTTGTTCTAAAATCCTAAAACGTAAGTATTTATACCTAGGCTTAATACTAAAAGACTTGGGCTTAAAATACATGGAAGCCCAAAATATAAATAACTTAAAACAAGTCCAAATTAGAATAATAATAAAAACACGCCAAGGCCTGGTCCAACGCGCTCCCAAGTATGATCATAGACGCGCCTCTCCTCTTAGGCTTAAGTGCTAATGCGCAGCCCAATACAATGTTCTTCACGTCCCAAGTGAGTCTAATCTAAAGATTTGAGATAAATGAATCAATTTGGGCTGTGATTTAGATAGCTCTCCTCCAATAGGCTTGGTGCATTCCATCATCTCCATAAATTGGCCCACATACGCATAGAGAGCCTCTTTGAGTCTCTCAGTCCTAGCTCTAGACATAGGTCCAACTGGAATGACAAGCTCGCCACTGTCATGCACGCCATCTCCATGGTGATCCTTGCTCATGCTCACATCAGTCCCTTCCTCCTCAAGAAGAGTCGTCCTCGAATCTGAGTCCATATCAAAAGGAGAAAGATCAGTAATATTAAAAGTTACAGAAACAGAATACTCACCTGGCAGGTCAATCTTGTAAGCATTGTCATTGATTTTCTCCACGACTTGGAAAGGACCATCACCTCGCGGGGTCAGCTTGGATTTCCTATGAGTAGGAAAACTCTCCTTCCTAAGGTACACCCAAACCTAATCTCCAGGTTCGAAAGTCAACAACTTCCGTCTTTTATTGGCTTGACGGACATAGACCTTGTTTTTTTCCTCAATATGTTATCGTGCCTCCTTATGAATTTCCTTCAAATTTTTTTCCTTTGCAAACAAGCTCAGCTGATTAATTTTTCTGTCACTCTTTTTTTCTCTCTTTGCACTTTTCTCTCCTGCACATCCTACTTTCTTTTCCTCACTCGTGCAATCACTTCTCATTGGGCCAATCTCATTTTCCTTTTGGGCCTCTTTTCCCTCTTTTATTTTTTTAACCTTACTACCCAAACCCTTCTCACTTTTCATTGCTTTGACCTGGTCCAAGTAGATCTCATAGGGTGACAATGGCGCCAAGATGATATTTCTACTCTTGAATTTAAAGGAGTACCTATTGGTGTACCCATTATGCTCTACCCTCTTGTCAAACTGCCAAGGTCTCCCAAGTAACATATGACCAGCATCTATTGGCACCACATCACATAACACCTCATCCTCATATCTTCCTACTGAAAATGGCACTACAACTTGCCTAGTCACCTTCACACCAGCACTATCATTAAACCACTGTAAATTGTATGGCTCTGGATGTTTCCTGCACGTCAAACCCAATTTCTATACCATAGTCCAACTAGCTGCATTAGTGTAACTACCCCCATCAATGATCAAATTGTATACTTTTCCACTAACTAAACACCTCGTATGGAAAAGATTCTCTCTCCTATCTACAACCTCATCTGTGGCCCTAGCACTCAGTACCCTCCAAACTACTAGTGCTTCCCCTGTAACAACTCTCTCAAAGCAACTATCATCCTCAAAATCATTATCAACAATAAGCTCAGATTCATTACCACTATCCTCCGAACAATCATCCCATTTTCCCTCATAATCATGACTTTCTTATTTGGACATTAAGATGCAATATGGCCAGTACCCAAACACTTAAAATATTTAATGCTAGAGTGCTTACTAGAAGAAGCTTGAGTGTTAGGTGTACCTTTAGGGTCAAACCCTACATTCGGCCTTTTGGGTGTCTCCTTGAAGTCCACCCCTTGTCTTTAGACTTCTCCTCTCTCTTGGGCCATTTTGAATTCCATGATTGGCTAGAATTCGTCCCACTCCTTACTGCCACTCTAACTTTGACTTGTTTCTCCACCTTTATGGCCATGTTCAACATGTCCTCAATCTCTAAGTAGTGCTACAACTCCACAACATTGGCTATCTCCCTATTGAGTCCACTAAAAAATCTAGCCATTGTAGCTTCTAGCTCCTCCTTTATATTGGCTCGGATCATAACCACCTCCATCTCCTTGTGGTAATCCTCCACAGATTTAAATCCCTGAGTGAGTCTCTGAAGTTTCTGGTGCATCTCCTTGTAATAGTAAGAAGGCACAAACTGCTTCCTCATGCATGCCTTCATATCGTCCCAAGTAGTAATTGGCATCTCTCTATTTCTCCTCCTGGATGTCACCAACTAATCCCACCATATTAGTGGATAATCTGTAAATTCAACAGCAGCTAGCTTTACCTTTTTATCTTCAGAAAAATTGTGGCACTCAAAAACCTAGTCCACCTTCCTTTCTCACTCCTGGTAAGCCTCTGCACCATTCCTTCCCTTGAAGGCTGGGAATTACATCTTGATGGATTTAAGGTCTCCATCTCTCCTGTTAATGGCTCAACTCTCTGAACTCTCCTAGGTCTGCGTACCTCAAACTCCTCCTCCTCCTCAAAGTCATCCTCCTCTGGCTCATATCGAGGTGCTGGTCTACGAGGTGGTGGTTGCTGCTGGTGTATACCTACACACCTCCCTTGAGATTCCT
Source organism: Erythroxylum coriaceum (assembly GCA_026874005.2). Lineage (NCBI taxonomy): Eukaryota > Viridiplantae > Streptophyta > Magnoliopsida > Malpighiales > Erythroxylaceae > Erythroxylum > Erythroxylum coriaceum. The sequence goes on along the minus strand of JANQAP020000280.1, from coordinate 223,267 downwards.
CATGTCTCCCTTGTCTGAGCTCATCCATCTGTCCCCTAATCTCAGTTAAGGCTAGATTGAATCTCTCAAATTGTTGCTGCATGGCTCTCAAAGTGAAAGCGATATTTGCATCTCCCCCTTGGTTGTCATCATTACTACCTCCCTGTGACATTGTAGATAAAATGATATACCTGCAAAACAAGTTTAGTAATAAACAACCTCACACACTCCCTCACGTGTTTCACTCAATTGATGTCACTCCCCTCGTGTTTAAGTAACAGTTCCCTCAAATAAGCACACTCTCTCTTGCCTTTTACCACTCAATTCCCTCTGAAATTCAATTCACCACTCGAATCCAATTCTCAACTGATCAAAAGAATCAAAAGAGTGTCAAAGTTTCAAACTAACTAGCAAGTACGAGTTTAACGAAACAAAAAAAATTTCAGATTTTTTTAGATTTTGTTTTTGACCTTTTTTTCGTTTTTTTGCATTTTTTTCTGACCTTTTTTCTGACTTTTTCCAAATTTTTTTCGTTTTTATCGTTTTTTCTGGACTTTTTTTCTGACTTTTTTTTTGGATATAGGTCAAATATTAACATAAGATAAAACAAGAAAAATAAGAAACCCTAGGCTGAAAGTTAATTCACACCTGAATTGATGAACTAATGATAATTGGATGGTGATGGGCGGCAGTTTCTTGAATTCTGATGGAGTTGAATAAGAATTCTCCTCCACATCAATGCTCTGATACCAACAAACGCGCACCACGGAATTGAAAGATTGTTCGGATCCAAGGGAAGAAGAAGAGGATGGATTCGAATTAACTAAATTAAATATGATACGAAGGGTTTCAAATTTACTTATTAGACCTCACAAAGAACTTGTCTTGAGCAACCTAGATAACGGGTAAAGAACAAATTAAGAAAGTTTTTTAGGATCAAAATTACGCCACAATCTGATTCAGTTGATAAGTGATATTTAATTCCTAAGTTGAAAAGAACAAGAGGGGTTTCTTCTTTCAATATGGCCAGCGGCTCAGAAAAGATAATATGATCAAAAGTTGTTCTAAAACCCTAAAACATAAGTATTTATACCTAGGCTTAATCCTAAAAAACTTGGGCTTAAAATACATAGAAGCCCAAAATATAAATAACTTAAAACAAGTCCAAATTAGAATAATAAAAAAATACGCCGAGGCCTGGTCCAACGTGCTCCCAAGTCTGATCATAGACGCGCCTCTGCACTTGGGCTTAAGTGATAATGCGCAGCCCATTACAATGGTCTTCAAGTCCCAAGTGAGTCTATTCCAAAGATTTGAGATAAACAAATCAATTTGGGCTGTGGTTTAGATAGCTCTCCTCCAATAGGCTTGGTGCACTCTATCCTCTCCACAAATTGGCCCCACATGCACATAGAGAGCCTCCTTGAGTCTCTCGGTCCTAGCTCTGGATATAGGTCCAACTGGAATGACAAACTCGCCCCCATCACGTACGCCATCTCCATGATGATCCTTGCTCCTGCTCACATCATACATGCTGATTATGCTCTATTTACCTATTAAAAGGGAAACAATTTTCTTTGTCTTAGAGTATGTTGATGATATTATCCTTACAGGAAATAATTTTGTGGCTTGTTCTTCTAAAAGTACCTTAACTAGTGCTCGCAAATTAAATACTTACATTTCATAAAATTCATTACTTACATTCTCTTAAATATTTTTTAGGTATTGAAGTTACTCGTATTTCAAAAGTTTTATTTCTTTCTCAGCAAAATTACACCTTGATATTTTGGCCGAAGTTGGTCTCATTGGTGCTAAACCTGCACTTTTTTCAATAGAGAAAAATCATTCTCTAAGATTTGCTTCGGGTCCACTCTTGGCGGATCTTAGACAATTTTATCGTTTGGTATATTTGATCATTACTCACCCTGACACTTGTTACTTTGTTTATGTCTTACCTCAGTTTATGCATGACCCTCATTAAGAGCACTTAAATGCTCTTATCATATTTGCACTACCTTGAAATTAGGGAGCTCGGGTCAAGGTTTAATATTGCATGCTACCTCTGATTTGCTACTTTATGCATATTGTGATTTTGATTGGGCAAGTTGCCCTGTTACCCATCATTTTGTCACTGATTACTTTGTTAAAGTTGATCAATCGTTGGTGTCTTGGAAAACTAAGAAGCAACCTGTAATATCTCATTCTTTTGCTGAGGTCAAATATCGTGCTATCGCTGTTATAACTTGTGAGTTATCTTGTCTTAAATCTTTTCTGGTAGCATTTGGAGTTTTTCATACGTAACCTATGTAGTTGTTATAACTTTCTTGACTTGTGTATGCAGTGAGGCGAATAGTTAAAATCTCATTGTTACTTTCGGTAAAGTGAAAGTCATTCAACTTTGACCACTTGATAGGTAAGCAAGAATATATTTCTGTGTACTACAATCCAAATTTTCTGCCAAGAGTAAATGACATTGAAATCTCGATCGCAATTCCGCTCTAACTAATATTGATTTACTGAAAATTAAGTTGTTTAGAATTGAAAAATCTTTTTTCCACCTTAAATTTATTGGAAATAATATTTTAAAATTTGCTAAAGAATTGAACTTATAACTTTTGTAACCAATAAATAATAAAATTAAAATTCATAACTAAAATTTTTTTTTAACTTTCGAAACATCAAATAGATGAAGTGAAAAATTTTAAATATGTTAATATTTTACGAATTGAAACATGAAAAATGGAAAAAAAAAAGTATACTTTTCAGATCAAGTTGATTTGACCAGATGCTGCAAGTGGCAATTCTAAAAAGTAAGTAGCAAGTGATGTTGATTGATGACAAACTTAAAGAAATTCTAAACCAAATTTTTATTTTATATCATTGAGTAGACTTACGACTAAAGTTCCCATTTTAATTGTTCAAATTTTATAAGGCCGATATTCCAAAAAGCATATAAAGGTAAAACTTCTTTGCCTCTTAGTGCATGCCGAGGAGCTGCTAGCTATTCCTGATCGTATACTTAGAAGCCCATTAAATTCCAGCGGACTAAAGATGTCTAGTCTCGATACATTCTTTTACCAAAAATAAAATAAACAAACAGAAGAAGAAAAGTAAATGTTGGTATACAATGGAGGTCCATTCTGAAGGGCCAGTATTTAAAGTAGATCAGCTTCTTATATCTTTCTGATCATCATTCACCGTTCTTTAGAATATAAAAACCATCTCTATAGTGAAATTCTTCCACTTCCACTTTATAAAATTCTCTTATTTGATCAAACGAGTGTTGCTTCTTTGAAACTATTCAATGTTCTTTCTTTTTTTTCCTTTGAAGTGGGGGACATCATAATGATTAGTCTGTCCAGCATAATGAATGAACTAACAAATAACTATAGATACCCACCTTCTCTGCTCCTCTTGACAGCCAAATCAGCAAGCAATCACGTAAAAATGAAGTTCCTGGAAAGTGCTAAAAGGAGCTTTTTAACTTTAACCCTATTGCGTGATTAGAAATATATCGGTCTTGGTGTTTGGTAATTTGTAGGAGGTCTATAATGGTTGGCTGATTAACACTGGATGGCGTCTTTTTAGGATTGAAAATGAACTTGACACCAAAAGTTCTCAGATGTCGTATGTTTACTGTGTCCGCTAAAAGTCAAGCTTTTTCTGCAAATCCATCAAACCATAACAGTGGCAGAGAGACATCAACCTTCCAGCAAGCTAAGAGGAGAATCGAAGTATATGCCGTCATACAACTTCTGTTTTAAGGTCAAAAACATAACGTGATGATAACCTTGGAAGAACTGTTGGGAAACCGGGTCGGGATCTGATCCGAACCGCAGCGGAATAATCACGAAATTTTTTCGTGACTTTTGATTTCCCGAAAGCCAAGATCTATTTAATTCTATAAAATGATTAACACGAATCATAATAAAGCGAAATTTAATTCGTACCTTATTCCGAAG
>JANQAP020000280.1:63054-75459 GCA_026874005.2 Erythroxylum coriaceum | reverse complement strand
GACTTGATTGTAAAGTTTGAGAAACTTTATAATTAAATATGAGATATTTAATAAATAAAGATCAATATGAGATATTGAATCTTATATGGGCATAGTTGGTATTTAATTAGAATTATTTGTAATTTTAATTAAAGTTTAATTAAAATTAGAATTTAATTTCAATTAAATTGCTAAAACATCTAAAGCTTATTATAAATAGGCTTAAGCTCTATAGAGCTAACACTTCTTGCTTAATCCTCTCCGTAAGAGTTACAAAGTTCTTTCAATTTATTATGTGGATATCGTTAGAAGTCGGACATTTATGCGAAAAATTGGTTTTGGAAATAGTTCGAGGGATATGACAAGATTATTTTCAAGTTTCAGAATAAGATACGAATTAAGTTTTCGTTTTATTATGAGTTGTATTAATCATTTTATAGAATTAAAGAACTTAATTTTCGGGAAATCAAATATTGCGAAAAAAGTTTCGTAATTATTCTGCTACGATCGGGATTAGATCCCTGCTCGGTTTTATAACATATAGGATGAATATAAATTTGTTATATTGATAAGAAATGATAAGATGGTTCAAAAAGACTCAATATTAAAATTACTATTACACTAAAATGAATTTTGATTGTTACAATATTACCCGATACATGCATTAAATAACGAATGAATAAAGAAAATTATTTAAGATGGGAACATATTAGTATATGAATGAGCATATTAATTTAAGAAATCCACAATCATAATTATATTTGTTAGCAGATACGTAAGTGCATCCCTATTTATCTTAAAAGTGACTAACTAAATTGTTTTAAACTTAAAATTTAAAACTATTTTGATATGTTGCCAGAAATGTAAATTCATCCAATCCAACAGATGCAAGAAAAATTAGAACCCTAGTTTCACTTTCCACGAGTACTTACGTGTAGAATAGGTGATGAACGTTTAAAGATTAAAAGGCATCAACTTTGCCCCCTACACCTTTTACACTATTATTAGATGAAAGTTGGTCTCCACGCCCTCGCGATTAGTCTTATAGGGTTGAAAGCGAGAACAGATACATCGGAATCGGACAGTAGCATGAAATTATAATATTCCAATTTCAAAACCTTAGACAGTAAACGACAAATCTCCGGCGGCTACTAGAAGCCAAATTTGCTGACATACCTCAAGATGTGTTTTGTTTTGCCACATACGCTCCCCCTTGCCCTTTGTTGGGCCTCTAATCAGGTAATTTAAAATATATAATTTGGTGTGACGATTACTAAATCTAGGAAATAACAGGTATGGCCAGTTGCAAATATATAATTCAATGTGACGATTACTAAATCTAGGAAATGACCAGTTGCCTTAATTTAATACTGTTGGTCGATAAAGTAAATGCCACTACCTGTACCTGAACAATTATAAAATGCATCGGGGACAGTGAGGGTGTCCAAGAATGATTTCGAATTTTAATCGAAAAAAGTAAATTGTTGTTGTCAAATCCTTCCGTTTCCGTGATACTGCCTCGTAACTTCGTTTCTTCTGCCGTTGTTTTGTTCATACCATTGTTGTTTTCACTGACATATGATGATCGAGGAAACTTATTGGTAAAGGTTTCCTGGTTACATGAAGAGTGACCAATTTCTTCGTTTCAAGTAGAGAGACAAAATTTCTCAGAACTTATGGCATGATACCTTGTTCCCTTGGTCGTAAAAAGATGGTGGTCATCATCTGCATTTCCGCTGGACAGAGTATAGGATTTCCACTTGACAGTTGAAAACGAAAGTTTGGTTTTGTTTTTATTTTGACCTAAATATCTAAAAACAAAATGGTGCACCAGTGCCACATATGCGGTAGGTGCAAGTTCAACATCCACCCAAATGCCTATTGAGTGTGGATTGTCCGAGAGATTGGGTCTAGTTAGAAGTGAAAACAAGTTAGATAATTTGTTAATTTATTTTTATCATTTAATTTTAAATAACTAATTAATTTATTTTTTATAATATTATTGTGATGAAAAAATAGTGGAAAAACTTTTTCAATCATGCAATTAATTGCAAGAGACTTATTAGTAATTACATCATTCACCATTACTCTGGCGTCTGCTTTTACTCCTCATCATGCTCGACTTCATCCTTGTATTGCGGAAGTCTTTATGTATGCCCAAAGTTGGTTAGATGATGAAGATATTGATGGTAATTTTTTTTCTTTTTGATAAAACGATTTTATCTATTTATGTCTATATCAAGTGTTTTTATTTTTGGAGACAAGAAGGGAGTGGACTTTGTAGCCTATTAAGTTCTCGACGATCTGGCCTCCTTTAGGTATTCCCCTTTACTTGTATTTTCAATTATTTTATGTTTTTAATAAATTGTTTCTGTAACCTGCATCATTCGTATATTGTCTCATTTGCATGTGAGTCCATCGAAAACAGCCTCTTTATTATGTAGGAGTAAGGCTGTGTACTATTGGACCTTCCCAAACTCCCCTTCATTGCGGGATTTCGGACTGGGTGATGATGATGATGATGATGATGAATAATTTTAAATAACTAATTAAAATTAGCAATTAAATTTTCATACATGCATACATATATATATATATATATACACAGTCAATTTCATTGCTTATATTCTCAAAAGTTCTATTCTACTTCTTAAAATTAAAATTACGAAAAAGAGTTATTACCTGTTTGTTTTTATTTTCAATTTTTAAATTTAGTAAAAATTTTAGTGAATTTTTAGTTTTAGTTTTTTCTAGTTTTCAAAATTTATGAAAATTATAAAAGTAATTTTTATTTTTTATAATCTAGTTTAGTATCAACTAAATATATATTATTTAATTATTTGATATATTAATTATTAACAACAAAGCAAAATTTTGCTTTTATTTAATTACATTGATATTAACAATCAAACATATTTTTGTTTTAATTTAACAAAATAAAAACTAAAAATTACAGTAGAAAAGCAAAAGTGAAACCAAACGGTCCCTTAATTAATAACTTAACAATATTTACCTTAAAAAATATTTCATACTAGTTACTAGATGAAGGTTAAATTGTTACCAAAAAACTCTTTAAATTAATTATTATTAATGTGTTTATTTATCTCGTAACACAATTATCCTTTAAAATCAGCAATTCCATGATTGTTATTCCTTCAAATCTCCAAATTAAGCGACTTATGAATCAGAAGAAGAGTGATCAGTCGCAGATGATTAAACACAATAACATACACATTTTCATAATTATCAGAAACAAGCAAGGAGGACCCAAGGAGATGGCACGCTTAGCTAACTCCAACTTAGCTTTGAAGATGGACTTCTTGAAGTTGATGTTGGGGAACTGCAAACTGGCACATGTTGGCGAGAAATTGTTTTCTAGGGAGTTTAATAAAGAAAGATTCTAGGGCTGACGTCAAGGGTGTCATCAATTTCAAAACCCATTCACGCTTCATTAATCTTTTTTATTTTGGATAATATATTAAAAAATTTCTAATCTTTTTAAAGTTTTTTCAATTAGGTGTTCACATTTTTAAAATTTTTAATTAAATGGCTAATATTTTAAAATCTTAACAATGTTAAAGTTTTAAAAGAATGATTACTCAATTACAAATTTTAAAAACTTAGGGACTAAATTAAAAAAATTTCAAAAAATTAAGCATTTTAGAATTAGTTACCCTTTCTACTTTCACTTCCTTTTTCGGTTCTTCTTTAAATTAATAAGACACGTCAAATTTTTATTTCTTATGAAAACTCATATTTTTAGACTTCGATTAAAAAATAATGACAAAATATATGTGATATAAACTAATTAAATGTCATTAATATGATAATTTAACTCAGATTTTAAACCTGACCTGAACGAATTAAATTTAACTTAAATTAATAATTAAAGATAATTATAATAAATTATTTATTTGTGTCAGATTTAATTATTTTAGTTCGAGTTTAAGAGCCATGTTGAATCATCATATAAATATTATTTAATTAGACCACATCTAATTTCTATATTATATATATATTTTGGTTTTTATTCAAAATCTAAAAGAAGGGGTTTTTTTGAAAATTTTAAAAAAACATAAACCTTCTCCATAGTTTAAGAAATTATAGAAAAACTTCATAATTTTTAACATTTTTGAAAATTTTAAAACTAGAAAAAAAATTCAAAAATTTTAAAAATTAAGAAGTTGTTCTATAAGTTCTTAAACTATAGAGAAGGTTATGTTTTTTTACTCTAAAAAAGACTTTGGAGAGCACAGTGTTATTCATTTGCTTTCTGCAAAACCTAAACGTTGAGGTGCGAGTGATCTTAGGCTTTTTGCAAACGAGTAAAAAAGTTGCAGCAAAATGGCGTCCATAATTCTGACTGGGGCAATTTTAATAAAAGAAAGTGAAGAACATAGAAAAAGGAGAGAAAAGTAGGTAAATAATACCAACAACGAGCAATGCTTTTTCACAAAATGACAGCTATAAGAGAGGAAAAATCATCACATACCCATTAACAACCTTCAAATTAAGAAACGTACAAGAAAGAAACATTGGTATATACAATGAGTGTTAGTCAGAGTCAGTGTAGGGAAGTCTCAGCCAAAGTAAACAAAGTTCTGTCGTCATTGTAAAACTCGTGATTCATATGAAGATATGGTAATGGTATATTTAAGAAAAAAAAAATGCAAATGATTCTATCAGGAACTACATTAATATTTCAGATGCAATTACGGTTGCTAAATGCTAATCATAATTTAAAATTCTTAATTCTGTTCGTTAATTACAGATTTTGTAGAATCTACACAATTTGATTAGGATAATTCTTTGTTTCCCCTTTATCTTACTTTCTCACAAACAAACAAACAAAACTTCGTAAATTCATATTCTTTCAGTATTCTAGGTGATATAATTTCAAACTTAGGGGAACGCGAGAAAGAAGAGACAATGGATGTTTGATATTTGAACAAGTAATTAGTTGTTGACTTTAATTCCAATTACTAAATACAAACAAATTCAACTGTATCAACCATTGTCTTGACTTAAGTTCACTGTTAGTCATTAAATATTTTGATATTCAATAAATTATTGAGTTTAAGTGAATTACAAATTAAAGTACTTTATCAAAATATATACCAAAGCATGTATTCTAAAACAACATTCACAATGAATCTGCTAATATATGGAGTGTGACGAGATTCAATAGTACACAACCTTACTCTTAATGAGTTGAGAGGTTATTTCTGAAAACGGATAGAAATATTTACAGCTGTCATATAAATGGTAGGATACTTTGTCGTTGATCTTGAGATTAATATTAGTTAATTAGAACAAAATTAACCTGACGTTTTGACCTCATTATCAGATCAAATCACTGATGACGACAATGTAATTGTCATGGCACGAAAATGGGTAGAGTTTTGGAATGTCATCCTGAATGTTATAACACGAGTATGAACAGATTTTTCATTTTTTTAAAACATTCCACATGGAGATGTAATAATCACTCAAAGAAATTTGAAATGAGATAATTGATGATGATCATGTTCACGTGTTCAGGTTGAAAAGGAAAGATGAATTTGGCTAATAAAACACTCCAGTAGAAATAATGGCCTCATCAGCGGTAAAAGCAGATTGAAGTGAAACTGATAGACTTATGTTTGAACAATGTTGCTTTCATGCCTCTCAACCTCTGCGTGGAAAAAATCAAATTCTTAACTCTGTCTTTATCAGATACTCCTGAATTTCCATACGTGTGTATACAAGTTACCTCCATTGGTCCACATGCCCAGAACTATGCTCCTACGATTATAAACACTCTTGAATTGCAAATGCAACGTCAAATGGGGATTCATAATTATTCTTTGTACGTCTTTTCCTCCAAACTCCTCAATTTGAGCTTAAAATGTATACAAGCACATTTTCATTTTGCAAATTGCGTTGATTACATGTTATTAATTAATTGCTTCTCAGAGCTAACTGTTATGGAGAAGAAAAAAGAACTAGATTAATGGATCCACCGAAACCATGTTACCCTATCTGAGCAACATTGGTATATGTATAACGTCATGGGGAGCACCGGCGCTTTTTCATTTTCCAACTCTAGCATATCCTATAGATGGGTTGAGTGATACTACATGTTGGACTTCTGCTAATATCAATTTAAGAAAAAAAAGGTCTTATTTGAACAAATAACTTTATTTTCGAGCTCTATTCTTGAATTCATAATGGTTGGAGGAGCGGGTCTTATCTCCATACTCTTCATAGACTTATATAGATTCCGATATATGGAATAACAATTAGGCATGGCATTCAAGAAACTTTTTCCCCATCCAAACTTTTTGGACGTATAAACCTTATTGCCACATTTCTTAACCTTTGCAAAGGTTTCTCAATTCTCCATATTCTTGATGCTATGCTATATATGAGTTTCTAGTCTCCAGATAGGCGACATCATATCCATGATAGACAGAGACATTGAATCTAAATGGATTGGCAGACTATGTGCAATATAGTTTTATTTAGTGGTATCTCTCTGCTCTCTAAGGATAGGTTCGTAAGGCCACTTGTAAAATTAGATCCTGAGTCGTCACTCTCAATCTTTCAAATAGGTCAGGATAAGTATTGGATTTGCAATTTTTTTTTTTTGGTTTTTCCTCCTTGTATCTTACTATATTCAGTCCAGTTACTAGATTGCAATAATTGAGGAAGAAAACAATTTAGAGATCGTTCAATATGGATACCATCGTTTTCAACTTTAAACGAAGAAAGGGTGAGAATTAACAAAGCAACTTGACCCTACCCACCATTGTGAGGTCCGAACACCAACTTGATCCGTTGATCGGCAACCACGACTGTTTATTGGTACATGATAATGCACAAAGAGAGTGGAAAAAGAAGGAAAAATGAACATACTAACTAAAAGAAGAAAGTAATCAGATCACCAAGGATTAACGCCTTCACACGAGTTCAACAGTTCCTCTAAATATTCTGCTCCTAAATCCTCCAACTCCACCACATTTTGCGGTCTACCACTGCTGCCCTTTACCTCTTTCCCTTTACCTTTTCTGCTCGCCGTTTTCCTTCTCACGGAATGCCTTCTCTTCAACGCCGCAACCGGCGAGCAGCCCTCTTCAGACTTGTATTTGATCTCCTGTAATGAATCTCTAACCATGTCCATCGGAAAATTTAGCACAGCCGTCGAACCCCGCATCGAAAAGGCCGCTTGATCGTAAACTAAAGCAGCCGCCTCCGCGCTATCGAACGTCCCCAGCCAAACCCTTACGCCATTTCTTGTCGAGTCTCTGATCTCTGCAGCGTACTTTCCCCAGGGTCTCTTTCGAACCCCACGATAAGCCTTCTCTTTCTTAGAGGATGGATGGTTTTGGTTGGAGTTTGAAGTGACTTCTTCGCCTCTTTCTTTAGATTCGGACATGGAGTTGGAGCCTGAAGATTCTTTGTTGGCTCCCTCTGCCAAAACGTTGAAAAGGACCATTTCCTCGGAGTCATTGGTGTCAAATGGGAGGACACTGTGGTAGGAGAAGAGATCGTCCCATGTAAAAGAATCTAAAGAACAGAAAGAAGATTCCTGCGAGACCTCTGTTTTAAGGTGATTCTGAAAATGGAAGGATGGTTCCATGGGGTTTGGTTTTGGCAGTTTGCTTCTATCGCAGGGGCAAACTAAGTGCTATGCTTTGCCTCGCCAGGTCTTGCAAGCTTTGATCAACGACCTAACCCTCTATATATACCCATCAAAAAAGGTGGGGAAGAATTGGATAATGAACAAATTAGTCAGAAGGTGAAGAAGAGTAAAGTAATAATTAAACAAATTGAGGGGATTGCAAATTTGCAAGTGGAGGAGGGCGATGATTGAACAAGGAGGGATGTCCAAAAGCGACAGGCATTAGTGACTAGGAAGTGTAGTTATGGCAGCTATTACAAGGGGAATTCAATAATAGGATCAAATTTTATTTATAATGTAAAAAACTTGAGAGATATATTGACTATTGTTGAATTTCATATTAAAATTTTATTAGAAAATATCACAACTAGTTTTTTTGGTTTGGATACATTTAACAATTAACACACGTGAGTTAAAAATGACGTACGGCGGCGGGTGGATCCCACACCGCAAGGGTGTTGGTCAGTGCTTGTATCATTCAGCTGCCTGATGTCACTCGCTCGTCCCTACTGTAACTATCCTTGTTCAGTCTTGTCTTTGTTTCCCTATCCAGTGCTTGTGTATTTCACCCCCACTCGGAAACGAAAACGGGTAACTTAAGAAGAGTCACCTTGACCCTTGAATTGGGGCTTTGGTTTCCAAGTTTCTTTTAGATCATCATTTGTATGAAAGATCTTTGTAATTTATTATCTCTCTCTTTAGATATATTTATAATACAACTACTTTTGTGCGAAAGCCAAAATAATATATAAACTTAAAAGAGAAGGCCTGGCCAATTGCCATATTCAAACTTGCTCATAATCCTACGATTACTATATGCATGGTTGAACTTTGGTCTTTTGGCTAATGTCAGTCGAAATGACTTTGCAAAGTTTAGCTTGAGCAGTTAGTTAATCATACAAACTTCCCGTCAAAATTAACATCCATATTAACAATAATTGAAGCAACCGACAATCAATCTTTTTTATACACCGTCAAAATTAGCCAGTAAGAAGTCTTTGATTGGTATTAAATTCAACGGTCCCAGCTGCGGGCTTTAGGATTTGCAGTTCAGAAAAGGAGTACACAAGCCAGTAAGACAGGAGAGTAATTAAGGTATTGTGAATCAACAACAATTAATCCTAAGCACCAACTTGGAATAGCAATTAATCCTATAAAACCAACTCCCACACCCAAGTCATGACATGGGTTCTTGTCATGTTAACCAAAAGTAAAGGAAACCAAACTAGTCTATATATATAAATTATAGAGAAGAAGGTGTCATCTGTAGCCTTATGATAGTAACTTGTTATCCCAAGTACATGCACCCATAGACATGGGAGAAACCGTTCAAGGTCTTTAGCGAGACATACAGTTCAGCTTTCGTGGGTGGTGGAGCCGTTGAATGTTGAAAGTCTTCCTTAAAGAAGTGACGCTACGGTTTGATGGAGACGAGTGCTTGTATTTCATTTTTCAGGTAAGTGTTAGATGGGAGTATTTCTAGAACACCCTTCTTTGGTACTCTTCTCCATTTATGTACCAGAGCCTTAATTAATTCAAGACACAACAAAACTGAAGGATTCTTTAATAATCAAAAGAATTGGTGAACATGGTGCCTGGTCAACCAAATTTATCAAGAACGTAAATTGTTTAAAACTTAAAATTTTTTAGTACATAAATTCTAAAGTCTAATTATTCATCAAGATACAAATTTTGATTGCCCATATTTGATTAAAACTAAGTACATCTTAAGATGTATAAAAAGTTAAAACATTTTAAATAAAAAATTAGTCTTAAAATGTTCAATCTTTTAAGTTTTTTTAATTTAGTATCCAAAATTTAAAAATTTTCAATTGAGTGATCAATCTTTTAAAACTTTAATATTTTAGTTAAAAATATTATTTCCATTATTGATTTGTTTATGACGTATAGATATTGAATTGAAAAAATAGTGGCTATGGTTAAATTGACGTAAAGAAAAAAATTTCAGGTATCATGAGCAACAAAGATTTCGTTAGTCAAATCAACAAATTATTACCAAAACTAACATTTTAAATTGAAATGTTAAAGTTTTAAAAGATAGGTCACTCAATTCCAATTAAAAATTTAAAATTTTGATTAAAAAAATCTTAAATGATTGAGTACTTTAAGATTAATTATTCTTTTTAAAAAACTTAATACTAATTTTGATAAATATGAAGTAATTCAACCCCAGTCATGTGTTCAACAAATTTATATTGTTTTAACATGTATGAAGTTAGAGCGATGATCAAAAATATTTGAAGTAGTAATTCTCTTCAATTTCAAAAATATGAAATTATCCTTCACTGCTCACTAGTTTTTTCATTAAGCTTATAACATTATGAATCTATTAAAATTGACAGTTTCAAAATATAATGTAAAATATTTGAAAATAAAAAATAAAATAATCAAATTAACAACATTTGTTACAATCTTATTGAACTATATTTTTTTACTATTTTTTAATTTTGAACTGATGCAATCTTAAAATAAATTTAAATTCATTTCCACTCTAACCTGTCAATTTTTATTAACTGTATAAACATAAATGGTCCAAAAATTTTAAAAAATAAATTCTTCTCCTCAATTTTAAGAGCATGTTTGGTTTAGAAAATTGTAATTGTATTTTAGTTATGATTTTTATAAAATTAGAGTTGCAACAAATTTAACATTTGATGAAATTTATCTCATATTTTTAGTATTAAGATACAAAGTTCTCAAATTAATCATATCACATCTCAAGACAACAAAAAAACCAAAATGACGAAGAGAGAATGAGAGCTTACCTTTAATATTGCCACGACAGATGATATATTAAGAAGAAGATTGAAGGAATAAAGTGAAACGAAAAAGAAGAACAGAGCAGTGAGTGAGTTCTCGAGGACGAAGGGAGTTCTCGGGGATGAAGGGAGACGGAGGCAGGCAGGAGGCTAACAGACGGGTAGGGGCGAGCGTGCGACGATGCGAGGGAGGGAGGCAGCAGGCAGCTGGGTGGCAGGGAGGGTGTGGTGTGGCTTTTGTTTAATCAGAGACAAAACAACTGATGAAGTGTATAGCGTAAACCCTTTGAAAAATTGAACGCTATACGCTGCGTCAACAACGTCGTTTTAACGTCGTTTTGCTTGCAAGAAAACGACGTCGTTTTGTCTTGTATTTTATTAACTGTTTTGTTATAAAACAACGTCGTTTTACTCTTAAAACAAAACGACGTCATTTTATCGGTGGAATAAATATTTTAAACATGAATAAAACGACGTCATTTTGCAACAAACAAAACGATATCATTTTATTCGTGACCTCTAGGTGGGCTACTGTTACAATGTCATGGGCCATATTTAGTCAGCGCGTGACTCGATTTGACCAGACCAAATCTATTGACCAGGCTAGGTTTATTTTGACTTGCCTACGGTCTAGCTACAAGAGAGTTGCAAGTTGCAATATTTGTGGATGAGGATGGAAAATATAATATAGGACGGCGAATCTATACATCAGTCATGGAGACGTAGAAGGTTCATGAACCCATTCTGCACATTTAGCATATGTTAATGCTAACTTGGTCAAAGTGATGCACATGCATGCATCTTCAAAAATTGAAAATCAAACTATTTTTCACTAATTACGCACTTTACCTCCCTCTGTGAAAATTCTCGCCTGCACCTTCTTCGTCCTTACTAGGATATCTTATTAACGTTCTTACTAGACCCAAGTATCCTAGGATTGTGCTGCCCTTTGTGTCTTAATTTTGATATTTTAAGGTGTTTTTCTCTGCTACTTCCATTATATAGAGTTGTATCTCTATTATGGAGTAGATATCCCTTAGAATTGTCTTTTCTCCTTTGTTATTTCCTTTTCTAGTTGTTTCATAGTGGATGTATATTTGAATATAGGCAACAGGTCTAACTTATTGTTGTATCAGAAACTGAGGATTATCCATCTTTATCTATGTACTCACCTCATTTAAAAAAAGCATCATATTATTTTTACTTTGTTTATCAATTTTGGCTGCAAGAAAAATAATATTTAAGCTTTGCATACAAATTAAATAATAGTCAAAAGTCAAAACTTAGGAATGTGGATTATTGTTTAATTTCTGGCATTTACGACTATTCTAGAAACATCTCCAACTTATTAATTAATCTAAAGTTTTATTCATCTTACTATTTTTGCAGTTTCTGTAACTAAGCTCTTTTAGTGCCTTTTGCTCTCAGAATATGGCCTTCTTCGTCTAATCGATGCCTTATCAAATAACTGGGATGATGCTTTCTCACAATAACATGACCAAAGAAATCATGTCATCAAGTTTGAATTAGTGATAACGTTTATTTAATGAGATGTCATTCGTATGTATATGTCATTTTCTACTATTGAAAAGGATAAGAAATACGTAGGGTATCTTAGGTCTACTGTATAAATGCTGCACTTAGCCAATGGACATGATGTTCGTCAGTAAAGAGAGCTAAAAAATTTCTCTTTTAATAGCTTTTAAATTTTGATTAAGGGTTTATATTTTCCAATTTTTAATGTACACGATATATTTTACATTGAATCTCATTCATAATAACAACAACAATTCAGTAAAAGTAGTCGCTAATACATGAGGGTATGAAAAAGTCCAGTAATATGCAATCTTACCCCTAACTAGTAGAGAAACTATTTCTAATAGGCCCACATAAAAATATGTTTATATATAATTATGTATTTAAAAAACATATGTATATATATATATATATATATATATATATATATATAATAAAGTAAAAATA
>JANQAP020000279.1:852285-876593 GCA_026874005.2 Erythroxylum coriaceum | reverse complement strand
TTTTAATTCTCAATATTTTTTACAAACTAGCTACTACCAATAGTAATGGTGATCATTCCTTCCTCTTAACCAACCATCATAATTATAATGATAATATCCATTTCCATTCTTCACTATGTTCATTCCCATTTTTATTACCATTCTTCCATGCAAACCAACCGTCTCCTCAATTTTTCATTCCATACCTATTCTCTTATTTTTATACCCATTAAACGAGCACTCCTTTATTGTATATACAAGCTTTTAAAGCAATTCAAAAGGGCTCATAACTTAAATATTGAAAGAGTGGGTGTGAGAATGATTGTGAGGAAGCATTGGGAATCAAATGTTTGATTGTGTCTCAACACTCCTAGGGAGGGATGGCAGATAGAGAGAGATAGAGAATGGAGTATTCTTCCTCTGGCAGAACGATCCATAGTATAACTATGAGTGAAGCCAACATGGAGATCCCATTCCCCAGTAGGGATATGATCAACGTATCTTTATATGCAAGACTTCGAAGTATCATAATAAGATTTCTATAGCTTTTCCTTTAAGCTTTGTAATCACTAATCAGTGTGCAAAACATAGAGAAATACATAAGAGCCAGAAATGGCAAATGGTTGTCAGCATCATTAATTATTGGAGTTGACAAGAAATCTTTGACTATATCTGTAATGATTCGGTATGGAGTCCCAGCTACTATCAGAAAACAATACAAATGATACCACACATGATTCTAGCTGTTGCAATTGCTTACAGATCATTACGCTTCCCCTAATCGACATAGCCTCCAAGAAACAAATTACACATGCCACATGCCACATGCCAACTCATAAACCAAAGTATGGATCACCATCCACGAGTTGACCAGAAATGAACACGCCAAAATTGGCAGGAAAATAAGAGGCTTCTATGTAGAGAAAAGTTTTTGCTTGCAAAACAAAGTAGTGTGGTTCTGAATAGAAAAGCATGGAGAATTAAGATCCATGTGCTCACTTGATATGGGATTAAGGTGGAATTACCATAAAACATCTATGATCATTAAGCAGTCATTGTATCTCCAAAGAGACTACATACTCAATCTGTTCGCATGATACATAAAGGAGCCTCGTGTGTCTAAGGAGGGGAAGGTGAGGGAATTAGAGACTGCTATATGCCAGGCATGGTTAGACTACGTAGAGCTTGTTTGCTTTCGGTTGAGAGGAATGTTGGGCTCTGAGTTTCTGTGTGACTGATTATTATGAGGTATCGGAAGTGCCCCTGTAGGGAGCTGGTTTGTGGAAGCACAATGAGCTTTTGCCTTCAATTGTTCAAGAACTCTGTGAGCTTCTGTGAGCTCATCTTGTGCACTTGGTCCATGTCCTTCCCAGGCATCAATTACTCGCTGCTGGAATTCAACGGCAAGAGCATAGCTGCATAGCCCACAAAATTCCTTGAAATCATATCTTTTAACCATCAAAGATGAACAAACATCAATGCAATTTTGCATGTCAAAAAGTTCATGCCCTACATTGCTGCCATGATGAAGGAATTTGAACAGTAATGGCTTTAATGAATTAAATATCCATATAAGTGCTCCAGGAATAGTGATAGACTTAGGCGTCTTTGATGAGCAATAAGCAATCATGCAAAATAATGTTACATACACTACTCTGTAAAGTGTAATTATCT
The DNA here is from genome assembly GCA_026874005.2 of Erythroxylum coriaceum. NCBI lineage: Eukaryota > Viridiplantae > Streptophyta > Magnoliopsida > Malpighiales > Erythroxylaceae > Erythroxylum > Erythroxylum coriaceum. The sequence goes on along the minus strand of JANQAP020000279.1, from coordinate 874,940 downwards.
TTTATATACTAGCTATTTCTTTTATTGTTCAATCCTCTGTCTCAAGGATCAACAAGAAGAAAAGAAAAAAAGACTACTCAAAAGACAGTGATTTAAAAGTCACTTGGTTACAACAAATTCAAGTTAAAAAACCTTTAATGCAGAAAGTTACTGGTAAAGAATGTTAAACAAGAGGGTATATCTTTTACTTCTCAAAATTATACTCGATATAAACATTCCCTTGTCCCACATTCACAGATTTTTGTATGCATCAAAAGACAGTGATACAGAATAGTTACACTATCATATCTCTGGAGATAAAAGAGACAGAGCAAAGTTTCAACATAAGAAAAAAAAATCTACAAATGGCAGGATTTTGTTGGAAGGAGATGCATGCCAGGTTGGGTCACTTTGAGAAAAAGGATGACTAATGGCTAGTGGTATCTCCTCATAAAAGGTCAGCATATTTACAGAAGTTGAAAAAAATTGTGTTCCATTAGGCCGTCTTTGAAGGGATAGAATGCTGACAGATGAAGATGGCAGTTTTCGAATAGGTAGTGTTCTTCAGGACTGGTGTAGCTGAAGAGGGTGACTTCCCTTGACAAAAAGCTGAAGAAATGGACTAGATTACACACTAGAAGAGAGTTAAAACAATTAATGTAAGACAGGAGAACTAGACTAATGGTCAATCAATCAGGCGAAGACCAAATAAGTGAATTCTTAAACCATGTTTTTGAAATCAAGTAACTAGTTCCTACCTTCCCATGACACTGTATGCTTTTGAAAGGTTCTGACATGCTTCAATTGAATCAACATGATGAGGACCAAGTGCCACGTCCATGATGTCCTTTGCCAGTGCAAACATCTGTGCAGCTGACTGTGGTCTATCTAGTTCTAAATAGGCAGCTCCCAGATTATTGTAAATATACGCCACTCCAAAATGTTTTGGACCAAAGCTCTCTTTCAACCTTTCAGCTGCATTCTCCAAGTAAGGAATTGCCTGATTCACTTTACCTGTCAACAGAAGTAACCACCCAATTCTAGCAGAAACACTTCCTTCTGAATGCTGTTCTTGTGGGACTTTCTCAAGTAACGAGAGTGTTCTCTTCAACAAAGTAACTGCAGTGTCAAACTCGTTCATGCTCTCGTATTGCATTGCTATTTCTGAGTAAGCATCAGCAACTGCAACTGGAGAAACTTTCTGATTTTTGTCAAGAATACCGCTAGCTATCTCCAAACATCTCTTTGCATCTGGAAATTTCTCTTGATTACAAAGTGCTTTTGCCATAGAGATGAACACCAGTGCTCGAGTTTCAGCATCTTTCTCAGTCTGCTGAACAACACCCTTCAAAGTATTAATAGCTTCATCATACTTTCCTAAAGCTATCTTCATATTAGCAGCATCAATCTCTGCACGAAGCAGATGTGAGCTAAGACCCCAATTCCTCAAAACCTTGCGTGACAATTCATTCTGCTCCAATGCCTTATCATGCTCTTCCAAACCACTATAAATGACCCCAAGAAGCCTCCTATCATTTGCAACCTCCACAGAATTGTTCCCCAATCCACTCCTATGTATTTCCAATGCCTTCAAACTAAAGGGTAGTGCCTCCTTGAAGTTTAAAACTCCAGCATATGCCTCAGCCATATCCCTATAAGCCACACCCAACTCTTTACTGTCTTTTTCTAAAGTCATTTCCTTGATCTCTAGACATTTCCTACGATTCTCCAAAGCTTCCTCTCTCCTTCCCATTGCAGTCTTAACATTTGCTAACTCAAGCATCACTGCATGCACGACTGGTCTAATATCTTCAAGGTTACCATTCTCATCCTCCTGCAGCCTAGACAGTATCCTTTTAGCCCTATTCAAATATCCTAAACTATCATTAAACCTTTTCAAGCCATAATTAGCAGAACCCATTAACTCCAAAGCCATTGCAACAAGTAATGAAGGTTTGGAATCATTGTTATCAAGAATTTGCAAAGCTCTACTAGCAAACACTAAAGTTTTCTCAGGGTCATCACCTTCCTTGTCAAGTTTAAGTCCAACCTTTAGAGCAGCCAAACCAAGCTCTCTCTCATCGAAAGCAGTTTCCATTTGTTTGAAAGCTTCAAGCATCTCCTCGGTGGTCTCAGCCGATTCAAACGCCTCTTCAAGATCGGATTTTTCTTTGATTTTTCGCTGTCTGGAGGACATTTGAGGCTGATTTTCCACAAGGGTGTCAATGTTCCGATGTTTGATCGATTGGAATTTGTTGGGTTTAAGGGCCAGGGCATTAGTTTTCGTGCAGGGTTCGAGATAATTGTTAATTGCGAGAAGCGAAGAAGAGGCAACAACAGAATCAGAAATGTAACTTCTGGAAAGCAGACTGCTCAGAGTTTCGAGTTTCCGTCGAGTGAGGCGAGAGAGAAGGGAGATTGAAGATCGCTTCATGACGCAATTGGCAGAATGGGCCAAAGAATTGAAACCCCCCGTAAACCCTGGAAGAGCATCTAAACCCCTTCACACAATCAAATACTTACTTGAGACAACGTCGTATCCTCCACAGCCAAAACACATGCAATCAGGGAAAACATTTTTGGTCGCTTCCAGTCTAATCAAAACAAGTTTATTGAATTTCAAGAATGAGAAGACTAAGACGTACAAAATTTCTTTTGAATATATTAACAAATGATTGTTTTTTACTTTCTTTTTCCTGTACAGTTTTAGAAGGCTTACGACTTCTTCAAGTAATCTTTCTAAGTGGAGTTGAGGCTTGCAATATTATCCAACCTCAAATGAATCTATATACAACAAATAATAGAGTTTTATCCGATCCAAATGAATCATAAAACATTTCACCCTGGGAAACCCAGATGCATTCCACAAGTCTTAACAAACTTGATGGAAATGAGTGGGGCTAATTGAATCACGTGGGACTCTCAGGATTGTCTGCTGCTATAAATGTCAAAATGGAGAGAGAGGTTGTTCCCTCCTGCTTCAATCTCCTCGTTAAAGTAAGTAGTCTGGGCTAACTTTCCATCAAAATGGAGACTTGGGGTGTTCCCTCCAAGGTCGCCATTACAAGGAGTGTAGGATAAGCTGACAGGTTCTTGCTCCTCAAAGCTTCGGTCAGATAAATGATCATTATAACTATGTCCAGGAAAGTGGTTGAAATCAGGTGGCTCAAGAAAACTTGTCTGAGGCCGTATGCTCTTTGGAATACTTCTAGCCCACCAATGGCCCCTAGATGGATGTGGAAAGTTGCCAGAATTGTGGTGCCGAAATATACTTTCCCTGAAATAAGGGGTAGATGTAGACGCCTCTAAATGTGTCTCCGATCGAGACTTGCAATGATGACCACAGTATTCTTCTTCACACCTTCCTTCATTTTGAGTCTCGTCATGTGACATCCAAACATCACCAGAGGGCAGCTTGGTCACTTCAGGTGGCACAGCCGCCACAACCCGTGCATGGTTCATTGAAGTGTGACGTCGCGAAATATAATACCAATCAAGTAAATAGGGATAATTCTTGTGATCTCCACCAGCCAGCCACAAAAAATCCAACTGAAAACCAGGAGTATGGTGGCGCATTTCTTTCGAAAATATGCTATTTCTATCCCGAGGGCTTCCTGGACTTCCTTGCCAAATTCCGGAAGGTATGTACATATGTCTCACTCCCTGTCCCTGTGAAATTTGATCCGTGAAAGTGTTGAGGTTCATTAGGAACTGCTTTCCATCCAAGTTTGGTTCCCATGAAGGATAGGCGCTCTGGAAACTGTATTAAAAAGCAAGTTCAGTAGAAAATACTTGGATAGAACTACTATTGGGTACATGGCATGGATATTTTCATTTGGATGCTGAACACGAAACAGATCAAGGTGTCTTCACATGCATGCACATGCGCACATGCATGGGAAATTTTGCCTAGAACAGTAAATGCGATGAGGACTCAAATGACACCAAAACTAATTGATGACAGAGACGACAGTGGTTTATAAAACTATGAGAGAATCTCAAGTTCTAGAAAATCCTAGATGAGAACAATGAGTTCCCATTTGCACTATAAAGGAAAAGTATCTGATCTTGGCTCTCAAAAAATATAGTTCAAAAACTGCAATTCTCATCAACCTCAGTCTTTACTTTTCCTCAAGAACCGTTAAGCTATCTGGTATTTGATTAAGCTGTCAATGAAGCAGCTTTCAAATTTATTGATACGCTAGCGTCTGATTGCTAAAGCTGATAAGGAGCAGCCCATGAAGAATTCCCATACAGATAGAACAACTACTGAAGGCCTTTAAAAGGATGGACACAACAGTCCTCAGGGCATACCTCAGAAATGATTTCTCCATCTTCCCTTGAGAGCTCCTCTGGGTCCTAGGAGTATGGTGGGGAGAACCATAATTGCTATTGCCATGTCTATGAAAATCAAAGCAACTAAAACTGCATAATACAAAGTACAAGATTGGGTACATGTTAGTGCTGGTCAGAAAACCAGGGTCATTATTTAGTTACCAACTAAAGCATCAAATCAATGGTATCAAAATTGCAAATTGCAAAGGAGGAAAAAAGATTGACCTGCATACAGAGCCAACACCTTCAATATCAACTGTGAAATCTGAAATGAACTGCAGGATGTCATCTACCCGCTGCACACGGTAAGTGAGCATCAGTTGATGAATTAAGACATCATCAAGATATTCAATGCTTCAGACAATTAACCGATACCTTTGGAACAACAAACATAAGTAAGACTGGGGTGAGGAGAATTGATGCCATCTCTTCGAGAAACATCCTTGCAGTGTACTACATTAAAAGATGAAGCATTCAGCGCACCAAAAACAGGTTCAAACGCCTAGTCATTCATTTTGTTATTTTCCTGCAGTGCAGGTTCTGAGTTCTTACTATTACTTATGCTCTAGTGTTGTTAAATGAACTTTAGATATATTACCTGAAATAAGATTTCATACTCTTTCCGAACCATTTCTGTGCTTTCTTTACCCCGCCATCGCTTAGGCATATAATGTGTATGTTGGACCACCATAGACATAGCCCCTTCCGGATCAAGGACCAGAAGTTTATTTACTGCACGTCCACTGATGGCCGATATGGTCCCAAAAACAGCTGCGTACCATATCAAGTTCCGACCAAATATCTGGCGTATGGAAAATAAATGCTATGAGAAATTACACAAAAAATGATGATTATTGCCCCCATGGTATGCATGTCATATCTGCAGGGAAGTTGTGCAGAAAGTTCAAAGGAGTCTACTTACATGGCCCTCCAATAGAGATTCCTCCAGAAATGCAACAATTATAACTATGGCCATAAAGCCCCCAGAGACAAAGGAGATGAACTTTGCAATAGTTGATATAATAGGCGATGGAAATTGGTTTATGTAATTTGATGCGTGGACTGCACAGCTATTGATTCGATGCTTGAACAGGTGCTCAACCTGCAATGCAGATGGAGAAGATTATCTATGCTGTCCAGAGTTTAAATATGCATCAATGTAACAGGGATGTCATAGAATGAAATGCATACTATTATTTTGGGATAAAGCTACCACAATAATAACCTCCAATCTCATTGATAATGATGCATCACCAATAGACATTTTCCTGTCCTTATTAGTTCTCATCAGAGTCGGAGTAATGCAGGAAATGTCATTCCGGTAGACAGGAGCATTGCAATAGAACTCCCATCAAAATGCATGCATATATATACATATATAAAGCACGAGTTTATGCAGAAGAAAAAGAATGTTCTTGAATAAAGATTTTCATCACCAATTTAGTGTATGCAGATAATCTCATTACAACAATTAATGCATGAAGTATGGGAAGCACATTAAATTGGACAAACTAAGTGTTCTGAGAACAGCTTAGCTGGTCAGACGAAACAGCAAGATAGTTCAGAAAGTGAACAGTTACTGAATTTAATTGGATTCTATTCAATTAATAAATATTACTAAGGATGCTGTTAACTTAGGTGCAGATTGATGATCAATGGCCTTTTATTTTGCTTTGAAGTCATTGTTTTTCAGGAAGTATGCGAGGGAGTTGAAGCCATTGTTTTAAGTCCCCGCCACTAGTGGTCTTTTATTTAGGTCTGAAGTCATTTCAAATCACTGCTACTACCTTTTCATGCAACTTAATATCTGCTTTTTGCAATACAACTGAACAAGTCTAAATCTAGGATTTGAACTTGCTATTAAGGAAGAAAGATGACTTCCTACTCAATTGTATTGCTCTCCTAATTTAAATAATATATATCATAGTATTGTTTAACCTTATGATAGTAAACTGACATTTAATTAATTAATTAATCCACGCCATTTTTCAGTTATAGACTGATCACAATTGAATCACATTCCTTTTAACTCTTTGCTCCAGTTTTTAAAACATTGCCAATTTTTTAAAATCCATTTGATCTAATCGTCAATATATATATTGTAGTTAGCCTTATGATAGTAAACTATCATTTAATTAATTAATTAATCAATACCATTTTCCAACTACAGACTGATCACAATTGAAACACATTCCTTTCGACTCTTTGCTCCAGTTTTTAAAACATTTCCAAGATTTTTAAATCAATTTGATCTAGTCTTCAATGTATTTAAAGAAAACACGAAATAAAGGAAAAAGAAAGGTAAAGAATAATACCTCATTGAACTCCCTAAAAGTCCACCTTGATAAATTAGCCCATCTGCGAGACCATGCTGAGCTTGGATTATTGTAAAATTCTAGTGCATGCTTTAGGAAATGGTCAACCAGCATGAATGTAAAAATTAATGGTGTGAACAAAATTGACCAACGGCCAGCTCTCACAAGCTGAGTCCTTAACGCTTCAGGATTGGAGATGAAGTCCCTCTTAATACAAAAGTTTCTCCAAAAAGAAAAAGAAAAGAAAAATACATTAATAAAGATAACTTCTTTTCACTCAGATCAGAGCTGAAAAGAGTTCACAACATGTCAAATGTAGCATACCTATCAAATACTTTCTGCAGTATGAACCAATCCACAATATTTTCAAGGGCCTTTGTTAACATTAGGCGATAGTGTGGTCTATTAGAGCCAATTTTGACAATGGGACCAGCCCCTGGAAACCATGAGGGTATTGGAAAAGCAAGTACCCCTTTGTTGATCATTCCAATTAAGTAGTTCTCCTTACGCATGAGTCGCATGACCACATCATGAGCAGAAAGATCTTTAACCACACACAGGGACTGTGACCTTTGTGACTGTACAACCTTTTCGAGAATTGTTGCCCATGACATGGTCTGGATTTCATTATCCGTAACATGAAGACTACAAAATATTAAAATGAAAGTCACAAAAATTTTTAGAGAAATATGTGTGAGGAATATTTAAAGCCTTTCTTAGAATTATGAAACAGAACCTACCTGTTGTAATAAAACTGGCGAATTCGAAGACTGCCCTTTAACTGGACAAAAAACCTCAAAAATAGGAAGATCCAACAGATAGAAAGCGACAGCAAATATAAAACAATAAGTAATTTTGAGAATGTCAAGGGGGTTAATGGGTGTTGATGAATTGCCTCGTTGGCAAGATCACAAGGCTTGATTCCAGATTCAACTGCTTGCATCCCACACTTGGCATTACGAAGACCATTCCAGTCAACATATAATAACAAAAACCCCAAGAAACAGATGGTGAAAGCAACGCTCAGAAGATCAACTACCCACTTTATTATGATGCACCGAAGCCCTTTTTGACAATAATAACTGTAAAGTCTTTGAAAGAATATGTCTAAATCAACAATGGGTTCTCTGTTTATGCTCTCACCATTCAGGAGACCTGATGGAGACTCACTACCAGGACTGGGCACATTTCCATATCCAGACAATTCAATCTCTACAGACGCATCTTTGAGCAATCCAGTTGTCAGTGACGATTCATCAGAACCCCTCCATTTGAACATGCTAAGGGCACCGACACGCCTTTGCCTACTAAACATTATTTGAAGACACTAACTGTAGGCAAAATATCCAGTCCATCCCTTAAATCACATAAATGGTAATGGCAAATAGCTGGAAGCAAAAAATATAAAAAATAAAAATCAATCTCGGATTAACATGAAAATACCACATAAATACATGGACAATCTCAGTCAACAAAAGAAAACAAAAAAATTTTGGAAAAATGCATAACATGCCTATAGAGGAAAATGATATCACATATTTTTTTGATTATTTAATATTCAGGTACAAAAATAGAATGCAAAATGAATGGTGCAGTGATGACATAGGACAGAGCTAAACTGAAAACAGTTGATCGATTAAATAGCAACCAGTGCTGAGTTATTCACATTTTCCATGCTTTCTTCTAAGACCAGCTAAGTGCCTTCTCATTTGCACAAGTTCAAATTCCAAAAGTAGTAATTTTTCCTTCATGTACGCTACAAAGACCCAATTTACTTCCACTGTACAGTTTTGCGGCAGCAGAAAGTATTCAACTAACCGCTGCTAGTTGTTATTGATGTGTGTGCAACAAGAATTGAGCGGTAGACCAAAACAGCCCAAAGAATAGTCAGTTCCCTAACCGGTGAAATATGAGCAAAACAATGAAATCTTTGAATCAAAGAGAGAGATGTTGCAGAAACAAATGCAAAATGAGCTTCAGTTATTGAAGATATCAGCTTTTACTACAACTGCAGTTTAGGGCTGCCAAGTTCAAACAAAATTTAAAGGGATCAATTTTTACGATGATTGGAACATTATGCTTGAATCTGTGCCACTATAAACCGAATTAGGAATCATCAGGCATTATGATTGACTAACAACTTACTAAATCCTGCTACCACAATTAGATTGAAACAGAGATACATTCAGAGACTTACAAGCCAACCCAAATTGCCCACACCAATTACACAGTAATCAACCCGTTCAGCTAAACCTCAAAGCCAGAACTTTTATGCGGAGAACTCGTGAAAAAGAAAAAAAAGATTGCAGTGTACGAAACCAAGTGAAAAACCAGCCAAAAAATGGAACTCAAAAGCAAGGAAGGAAACAAACAAACAAACAAACAAACGATTTTTCCTAGAAATAATTAGAATACATGATCGAAACGACAAGGAGCAAGTGATGGGCACAACAGAATCATCAATCTGAAACTGAAAAGAGTTGGAAGACAGAAGAATATGTACCTGAAGCTGAAGCAAAGAATAATACCTCCAATTGAGAGATAGGAGAAGGAAAAACAGGAAAAGGAAGCAGAGGTGTTGTTGCGTGGACGAAAGAGAAAATTAAACTAAAGGAATTTGGAATTTTGGAAACGTAAATTCAATTAAAAACTAATAACAAGAAGAATTTTATGAATACGGTGGTTGTTTCTTCTTTGAAGTGAAATAGCGTGCATACGTAAGAAGTAAAGCTGAATAATGGGTGAGGTGGCAACTAAAGTTGAGATCAATTCAAGTACTACTCCTCTCTTCCACTTCTAGTCCAGGATTAATTTGGAAATTGATTGTACAAATTAAATAATTATTAATGAGAACAATAACCAAGTGAATGGGAACATGATCCTCTGGTCCTTACTTCTGTTCTATTGTATTTCAGCTATTTATTTATGTGAGTTCTACATAAATAAATGATTAAAATACAATGAAACAAGATAGGAATAAGGGTAAGGGTACAGAGAATTTGAATTGAAGTGAATGAAAGCAGTAATAGGATTGTTACCCACCTTCCACTACTCCTATCTTGACAGAAGATGACAATTAAGTCGAAATTAAGATGTTAATGGATGGAGCCAGATTATGGGCAGGGTCATAAGTAGGATCAACTTGTTATTTATTTTTTAGAATAAAAAATTTATAAAGCGGTATTGTTTTGAAAGTAATGGTTGAACCAGGCTGACCATAGTTAGCCCGTAATTCACCCGCGGCTCGATCAATCCAACCTGTAGCCTGATCAATCAGGATCAAAAGTGAGCCAGGCCGAGTAAGCAGAACCGACCAAGGTTAGTTTTAACATTCCTAATTCGAATCCAGCCCAAAGTTAATGAGTCAAAAGTGTCGGTTGACCAAATTTCAGGAGCTTCGACACACGTAAGCAAAACAATATTATTTTTATATTTTAGTTAAAAAAAACTTGAATCAAACCAAAACGAACTTGAGATCAAGTCAAACTATCTTGGGCCCATTCAAGCTCGGGCCTAGAGCCTTGAGCTTGTGAGCCAGAAGAAGCGGTCGAGGGGGGCTCGTTGTAAATAATTTGCTATCCCTAGGCAGAAGGCAACCGATCTTTTTGGCGGCACATCACTTGGTTATTTACACCTTTTGATATTTTACATCGATAAATTCAATTTAATTTTTTAAAAATTCATCTTAATCTAGTTTATTATACGATTAAGCAGAAATATGTATTTTTTAGGAGTTAGTTTACTATTCAGAAGCTCTTATTATTATTGCTTCCAACTTTTCTTTATAAAAATTATTAAAGTTAAATTTCAGAGTTAATAAATTTCGAAGTGTACTTTTAGTTTTATTTATATTTTTATTATATCTTTTGGTTTTTATTTCTTATTTTATTAAAAATAAAAACTTATTTTATTGAAATTTATAGTAAAACTGAAAATAAAAATATTTTGTAGAAATTATAATAAAGACTGAAAAGTAAAAACTTGTTTTATTTCATTAGCTTTTTTACTTTATTCTGATTATACTATTGAATATAACTATTAATTTTTAGTTTATTTTATTTTAATATATTGGATTGTATTATTAGATTAATGAATTCTCATTATTATTAAAAAAGATATATAAATATTTGATATAATCCAAAGATTAAAGTTTCAATCAATGTAAGCTAATTAGATAATATTACAAAAAGCATTCACTCATCTGCGACAACTTAACCAACAAAGCATAATCTTTAATCCAAAGATTAAAGTTTCAATCAATGTAAGCTAATTAGATAATATTACAAAAAGCATTCACTCATCTTCTTTCCCTTATAGCAATGTTGCGAAAATGTTATAAATACCGTATCAGTATTAGTATCAAATTTAGTTTTGATATGGTACTATACTAGTATGGATCAATATCGGGTATCGTTTTGGATAACTTTTTAAATTTATGAAATAGTCATTGAATTTTTAAAATTGCAAAATAATTCTTCAATATATTATACTGTCTACTTTATAATTTTACATCAACCATGTCTCCAAAAATAATAATAATAGAAATTTAAAATAAAAATTATTTATTTATTTTTATTAACAATTTTTCACATATAAATAAGAACCACAATTAATAGAAAAAAGACTATTTAATCATCACACAAATATAAAATTAAGAACAATAAAAAACATTTAAAATATTCCAATTTTATCATATAATAAATAAAACTACATCAAAACTTCAAATAAAAATAATAAATATCCATTACTGTTTGACAATTACAATTTATAAAAAGATTGTCGAAGAACAAACTAAATGTAAAACTTGAAACAAAAAGATTTACAATTATATTACATATATAGAACTTAAAATGTACATTACATATAAGCGAAATTTAAAAGAAGAGAAGAAACAAAAAAATATGGAACTTCATTTAATCGAATACTTGTTATGATTGCATTGACCTAAATTCTCATTTGGTACAAAATCCTCGTTATTGAGAGGAATCTCATCATTACCATCAATTAAATTCATTGTACCAAATGACATGTCATTATTTTCCCATCCAAGATCATTTTCTAAGTCACTATCATCTATCAAATCCAATTTCTTAAAAACTCAATTAGCCAAAAGAACAATATTATTAATGCAAATTGGATCTACTGAACTATTTGTTCTATTAAGAAACGTTAACATAGTAAACAATAAAATTAAATTATTAAAAAATTATAAAAAATTATATCTAATTTAATAATGATAATAACATATATTTTCTGAAGCTTTAAATTGTATTGAACAAAGACCAAGTCATTTAACCTTTCATTCTCCAATATATTCATTTTCTTGGAATGGATGAATTCAAATGTGCTCCAATTCGTTTCATATCCTGTTGAACTCACACATTGACTTAAAATTGAAATTGTAAACCATTGCAATTCTGAAACAACATTTTCTAATTGTTCCCACCAAGAAACTATAAGTCGTAATACAACAAAAATAACATTATAAACAAAATAAAGTGATGATTAATTTTTAATAAATAACAAAAGTGAAATATATATATATATATACCTGGATTAAGTTTGTCTCTTTAAGAAATACCAATTGACATCCTAAAATCACCAGAAGCCTCTTTATTAATCTCCATTTGTGAGTTGAAGAGATCTTACATCATCTCATGGGCAACAACTGTTGTAATAGTTAACAACATTCCTCTATTAACTTACAACTTTCTTTGTAAAACTTAGTTTGAAATAGATACTAGAATTCAAAAATGCCCCAGTTGCAAACAACGGAGAGTAAAGTTGCCTTTTTCATCTCTCATTGATGACTACAAGATAAGATGTGTACAAAGAAGGCCTATTTTTTATTGGCTTGATTGCTTCCTTTACCCTTTCCATGGCATCATAAATATAACTCATTGTTGTCTTCTCATCACTATTAGCCAAATGAAGTATTATCACTAAAGACTCACAAACTTGAATGACAAATTGACATTGGGACCAAAATTCAGTATCTTCAAGTATAATTCTTCAGACCTCTAATCCAGCATTGAACCTAACACGCTGAAATGTAACCTACTTATCATTTGTAAATATTTTTCTCAACTATTCCTTCATCATAATAAAACACAAAAGTGATAAGAAATTTGTTTCAAATATTATAACAGTAGGATGATACAAATTCTAACTACTGGTGAAATCCTTTCTCGTTAATTCAAGACCTATGCATGATTGTAAATGAACTTGGAAAACTTTTTTTTAATATCATAGTATGATTACTATACTGTGTAATGTGTTGTACATGCATTTTATAGAGTATGCTCTATTTATGGTATACTAGTGTAATTTAAATGTTTAAATGCATTATTGAGGTTATAACGAAGATCATGGATAATAGTTCTGGACTTGACCAGAAATTTTTTGGAAAATTTTCAAAAACTTCAAAAAGCTAAGGAATGAATCCGAATGAGCTTTAAAAGCCCGGATGGTTTTGGTGAATAGTTTTTTTAGATTAATAGTAAATCTAGGTGAATAATATTTTCATTTGAATATTGATTTTGGGGATCCAACTCTGAAAATTTGAAAAATACCTAGAATAGGTATTAGAGTCTAATGATATTGAAATGGATCAAAAATAAGTTCGATTGGGTGAATTTCGGGAGTTTCGAAACTTTAGCGTTAAAATGCCCTTTTTGAAAAATAATGAGTATTGAGGACTTTAAACCCATTCAGTTTTTTTTAGGTATCCAATCATTAAGTAGTGACCCTAATTAGAGTATTTCATTGTCAATTTGATGATAAGACAGTTGTGGAATAATTTTGGGATTTATTTCGGTTACTTGGTGAATTAAATGCATTAAAAGACAATTCGGTCTTTTTACATGATATTAGTGGATTGATGAGTTAACGAGATGACCAATGAGAAAATGACATGTGTATGAGGAGTCATTAGGACAACTAATAGGAAAGTGACATGTGTAAAGTGTTAGAGTATAAAAAGCATGAATTAAGACATAAGTTGGTTCATTTGTTGAGTAGCCGTGAGAGAGCATCGTTAAAGAGTCCAAAAACTAAAAGAAAAGAAGAGAGAATCAAGGAGAAACGTCGACCATTCTTGAAGAGAGAGAAAAAAGAAAAAGAAAAAAGAAGAAGAAGAGGGAGCTTCGGCTATGACATGGATAAGTGTTCCAAAGAGTTTTTCATGCTCTTCTACCTCTAATCAAGCATCCAACATCATCCTATAGCCATCCAAGTGAAGAGGAAGAGGAAAATAGGTTGGTAAGCTTACCAATTTTGTTAAAAAATTGTGATTTGTTGGGTTATAGTTGAGATTTGGTTTTGATGGTGTGAATTCCACCCTTTTGATGTGATTTGAAGGTTTTATTACATTGGAAGTGATTTGGAGAAGAAAAATCAAGAAAAATAACGTGTGAAATCTTGGTCAAACTTGGTCAAAGGTGAGATATGTTGCCTAAAGTGTTTTATTTTGCCATTTGATGATTTAAGATTAATGAATGACATTAGGAAGTTAGTTTTATGATGAAAGAATGAAAGAAAAACCATGAAAATGATTAGGTGAGTTTTCAGCCAAGGTTAGGGTTTTAATGTGTTACGATCCAAAATTCTATTTTGATGTTTTATGATGTTCATAGCATGATTTTGATGCTAATGAAGTAAAGAAATGAAAAAGAATTGATTTGGAATTGGTTTTGGTTGAAATTTAACCAAGGGTGCTTGATTTTGTAAAAATTTGTTAATGAAAATTTATGGCTTAAATGTGTGTATTAAAATGTCATAGAAGTGAATTTGGATTGATTTTAAGTGTTAGAAATCAAATGAAATTGAATTGGAAAAGTTTAATGTTAAATATGTTAAGTTTAGCCTTAATGGCTTTTTTGGTGTAAAAGTATGGTTACGATGTAATAACTATTTGAATGTGATTAAGGATGGTCATTAAGTGTATTTATGGTATTAGAATTATTAAATGAAATGTTGTGTTATTATTTGGGGAAAAAAATAGTATATGGAGTATATATGGGAAGTAATGAAGTTGACACGATTTATGGTGTATTTGATTGGAAAATGTATTAAGCAGTTGAATGTACTCGTATTAGGTTTTTGGATCAAAAAATGAAACCAACTGAAGGATTTCGAAGTGGTGAAAAGGAAACTAGCAAGTTGTGAGTGTATTTTTAATTATTTATATGAATAAATTCTTTGCAAAAGAATTGATGACATTTGATTTTAAATTGTATGCCTATGAGTTTTATGTGAATGATATATTACGAGTAAATATTGCTAGTTTAAGCTTATGTTTTAGCAATATATGAATTGAAGTTGAAAGTTGAATTTCATACAATTTGAAGTTACATTGAAATTATGTTAATGGTTGTTAAAGAGGAAAAATAATTTTTTAGCCTATGGTACACCATTAGGTTTGATACATATTATTAGACCAGTATATAACGGTTATCCTAGTACAAGTAAGCGATGTAGAAAAGCTCCGTAAATGGTGGTTAACCTAGTATTGGTACATGACGTAAAACCAACTTTATAAATAGTGGTTAACCAGTTATGGGTAAGTGATGTATAACTAGCTTCGTGACTTATTACAAGTAAGCAATATAGAACCAACACCGTAACTACCTGTTTATAGCGGTTAACCTGTTACGGGTAAGTGATGTAGAATCAGCTCCGTAAATAGTGGTTAAATAGTCGCGGGTAAGCGATATAGAACTAACTTCGTGACTTTATGCCTAGTGTATCATTTGGTAAAGAAACTAGTGGTGGGCTATGTTGAGTAGGGAAAGTCATGAAAATAATAATGCCACAATTATTTATTTTTAAAAGTGATTTTAGAGGTATCATATAGTACCAATTCTAATGGTTAGCTTATTTTCAGTATGAAAGTTTTCAGAAAACTTATTGCCACCATTGTTTATTGTTTAAGGAAAAAGGAAAAAGGAAAAATGAAAACTTG
The DNA here is from genome assembly GCA_026874005.2 of Erythroxylum coriaceum. Lineage (NCBI taxonomy): Eukaryota > Viridiplantae > Streptophyta > Magnoliopsida > Malpighiales > Erythroxylaceae > Erythroxylum > Erythroxylum coriaceum. The sequence goes on along the minus strand of JANQAP020000279.1, from coordinate 859,349 downwards.
TATAATATGGGTTTAATGTCGATAAGCATTTCGAAATAGTATTTCAGAAAAATTGAAATTGTGTTTTATAAAATATTATGTTATTACCAGATTTGATAATGCACGAATGAATTATTATGACAAATATTTTACCATGAGCTTTATTGTTGTTTGGGACCATTTTAGTCATGTTGTTATAAAAAGTTTAATTTTTTTATAAACTGATTAACACTCATTGAGCTCTTTAGGTCACCCTTATTTTTATGCTCTTGAACAAACCACCCTAGGTTTGTGTACAGGTGTTGTAGTAATTGGGCTTCACCGTAGGATTAGTTGTATCGTCGGGTGTTGTTGTGCTTATGTTATTTTACAATGCATGTGATATGTTTTAAATTATTATAGAAAGGGTTCAAAAATGTGATCTTGTAAATGTTTGTGGGATTGTAAATATATTTTACTTAATGAACTATGAGGGCTTTGATCCTTAATGATATTTTAAATGTTTAGAATTCCATGTTTGTGATTGCTTATGATGTAGACCTGAGGTCCCATTCCAGAAGTGAGATGGTAGATGAAATATTAGAAGTGTTTTAAATAGTGTTATGCAGGTTTTTGAAAATTGATAATCTTAGAAAAGTAGCCTTTGTGTTGTTGAAATTTTAAGTAAAATGATTTCAAAAAATATTTTTCCTATTATTTTCTGCACTTTTAAATTTTAGAGTATAAAAGGTTTTTAACAGTTGAATGACTTGGGTTTGAGGGAACCCTCGGTTGAGTTAGATATCGGTTGGAAAGCTACCGTAGAGTCACCGAGATGGCTCCACTTGGGCTTTAGAAGGAGAACTTCGGGATGGGTCCTTTCAGGTGGCATCAAAGCAAGGTTTTGAAATGGGGTTATCTCTATACGTGTTACGATTTCATAATGTGATTTTATGTTGTTTTCGTGTACCGTGGAACCTAAAAAGTTTTGTTATTTTTCATACATATGATTTTAAAACAAAATTTCTAGTATTATATAGTTTATCTTTGAATTTACAACATAATTCACCTACGAAACCTTAAGGGTTCCAAAGCCACACCAAAGGCTCCAACATTTGAAATACCTTTAGCTCGGGAGGCCGAGCATAGGGATAGTCCAGTAAATGTTTTTGTTTATGAATTAAACCCATTCAAAATAGTTAAGATTGGCAAAATCACCGATGGATTTTTTTTTACCTTAAGTGAACAATACAAATACGGGCAGTGGTGATGCGCCAGCCGCGGGAGGCCCTAGTAGTGTTAGGGAGTTTGATTGAGTGTATTTGTAAGTTAGGCACAAAATTGTTTAATGAGAGTAGAAATCTTGAAAGTGCCCTAATTTGGATGGATCGGGATAAGAATAAAAAATTTAAATAGTTTAGTGATAGAAGGATGAGACGAGAAATATCATTTAGTCAAAGGTCAGCCAGACCACCTAAAATGTCCAGAGACTCTTAAAACACTAGGAGCTTAGTACCAAGGTGTCGCTAATGTGGAAGGAGCCCACCTACATAGGCTAGGGTAATTGCAGTAGCCCAACAGGATGCTGAGAATAATGAATGACATTAGGAAGTTAGTTCAATGATGAAATAATGAAAGAAAAACCATGGAAATGATTATATGAGTTTTCAGCCAAGTTTAAGGTTTTTAATGTGTTATGATCCAAAATTCTATTTTAATGTTTTATGATGTTCATAGTATGATTTTGATGCCAATAAAGTAAAGAAATGCAAAATAATTGATTTGGAATTGGTTTTGGTTGAAATTTGACTAAGGGTGCTTGATTTTGTAAAATTGTTAATGAAATTTTATGGGTTAAATGTATGTATTAAAATGTCACGGACGTGAATTTGGATTGGTTTTAAATGTTAGAAATCAAATAGAATTGGAAAACTTTAATGTTAACTATGTTAAGTTTAGCCTTAAGCTCATTTTTGGTATAAAAGTATAGTTATGATGTAATGACCATGTGAATTGATTAAGGATGGTCATTAAGTGTATTTGTGGTATTGGAATTATTAAATGAAGTGTTGTGTTATTATTTAGGAAAAAATAATATATGGAGTGTATGTAAAAAGTAATGAAATTGACACATTTTATGGTATTTGATTGGAAAATGTATTAAGGAGTTGCATGTAGTCATATTAGGTTTTTGGATCAAAAAATGAAACCAGCTGAAGGATTCTGAAGTGGTGAAAAGGAAACTAGCAAGTTGTGAGTGTATTTTTAATTATTTTATATGAATAAATTCTTTATAAAAGAATTGATAACATATGATTTTAAATTTTATGCTTATGAGTTTTACGTGAATGATACATTACGAGTGAATATTGCTAGTTTAAGCTTATGCCTTAGTAATATATGAATTGAAGTTGAAAGTTGAATTTCATACGATTTGAAGTTACATTGAAATTATGTTATTGGTTGATAAAGAGGAAAGATGATTTTTTAGCCTATGGTACATCGTTAGGTTTTATATATATTATTATACAATAACGATTAACCTAGGACGAGTAAGCAATGTAGAACTAGCTTCGTAAATAGTGGTTAACCAGTCACGGGTAAGCGATGCAGAACCAGCTCTGTAACTACCAGTTTATAGCGGTTAACCTATTATAAGTAAGCGATGCAAAATCAACTTTGTATATAGTGATTAACCAGTCACAAGTAAGCGATGTAGAACTAGTTCCGTGACTTTATGCCTAGTGTATCGTTTGGTAAAGAAACTAGTGGCGGGCTATATTAAATAAGGAAAGTTATGAAAATAATAATGCCTCAACTATTTATTTTAAAAGTGATTTAAGAGGTACCGTGTAGTACTAATTCTAGTGGTTGGCTTATTGTAAGTATGAAAGTTTTTAAAAAACTTATTGTCATCACTATTTATTGTTTAAAGGAAAAGGAAAAAGGAAAATGGAAGCTTTTATATTATGAGTTTAATGTCGAAAAGTATTTCGAAATGGTATTTCAAAAAATTGAAATTATGTTTTATGAAATTAATGTCGAAAAGATGCACGAATGAATTGTTATGAAAAATATTTTAACACAAGCTTTATTATTGTATGGGACAATTTTAGTTATATTGTTATGAAAAGTTTATTTTTGTAAACTGATTAACACTCATTGAACTCGTTTAGCTCACCCTTGTTTTTTATGTTTTTAAACAAATCAACCCAGGTGTGCGTACATGTGTTGTAGTAATTGTGGCTCCATCGTAGAATTGGTTGTATCGTCGGGTGCTACTATGCTTGTGTTATTTTTGCAATGTATGAGATATGTCTTAAATTATTTTGAAAAGGGTTCAAAAGTGTGATCTTGTAAATGTTTGTGGGATTGTAAATATCTTTTACTTAATGAACTACGAGGGCTTTGATCTTTGATGATGTTTTTAAAATGTTGAGAATTGCATGGTTGTGGTTACTTGTGATGTGGACTTAAGGTCCCATTTCAGAAGTTGAGATGATATATAAAATATTATAAGTGTTTTAAATCGTGTTATGCAAAAATTTGGGAATCTTAGAAAAATAGTTGTTATGTTTCCCAAATTTTTAATAAAATGATTTGAAAAAATATTTTCTCACTATTTCCAAACTTTTAACTTTTAAAGTATAAAAGGTTTTTAACAGTTGAATGAGTTGGCTTTTCTAGAACCCTTCGATTGAGTTAGATATCGATTGAAGGGCTACCGTGAGGTCACCAGGTGGGTTCCACTTGGGTTCTAGAAGAGGAAGTCTAAGATGAGTCCTTTCATTTTTATTTTCTGCACAGTCTCGTAAATAATAAAAAAATACCTAACATCCCCTATATTTTCTAACTTCAAGTCAATACAATGTGCAACATAAGGAGTCCAATAAAATGAATTATACTTACTTTGTAATCTTCCTCCAGCCGCTTCATAAGCAAAATCATTGTCAATAATGAACCAATTAATATGTTTTGGCCCAACTTCATTCGCAACTTCATCAAATATTTCAAATAGAGATGCATCAATAGACTTCAAAAATATTGTGCCCTTTATAGAATAAACCAAAAAATTAATAATAGGCTCATGTCTCCTATTTAACCAACCATCATACATGATTGAACACCCAAAAGCAGCTCCAGTCATTCTTCTTTCGTCTAAATAACTTTTAATTTCATAAACAGAGCTACTCAAAGGTTTATCTTTATAATCATCAATTGAAGGAGCTTTATATCCTAGACCATAAGAGGCAATAACATCAACCATATGTTGATAATAATAAGACTGGGAAGCATTGAATGCTATACCTAAATCATACCACCATCTAGTCATTGCCATATCCACATTATGAGTTGCTTCTCTTGATTATGGGGCATTACAAATTGAAAGCTGAGCTCCAGAAGTTGTTCATAGTGCAAAAAAATTAAACACCTATCTTATTCTTTTCCTAACATCAGGTGTAACATTCACTTCTTGTTGGGTAGGTATATTACCACCTTCAACTTTCCCACTATCATCCTGAACACTAACAAACCAATTTCCACTACCAATGTCGTAATTCAATCCTGCCTTATATCTTTCTTATGCTGATACTCTTCAAGTAATGTCTTTATTTGTCATTTCACATCATGACTCACGTTTTTACAAGGTTTCATATCTCCTTTAACCTAACTAAATGCTTCTTTAATCTAGTGATTCATGCACCTTTCAAATGCTTGCTACAAAACAAAAAAAAATTGTATGGTTCTTCGTTCTGAGGATTAATCTAGCGTCAGCCTAAGCTGGATCATTATATCTTCTTGAAGCAGTTGAATTATTAGGAGTACTTGAACTTCATTCCATTCATATGTAAAAATAAATGAAGACATGTATCAAAATTAACTTAACTTCATATCAAAATAAAGAACATATAATTTCATTATCAACAACTATTACAAAATATGTATTGTTTAACTCAAAAGTCCAAACTAACATAATTACATAATACATATATACATCTTATATAATATAACTCATTTTTGTATGAATGAATCATGCACAATTTAATTTCATCCAACACAATTTACCAATAAGTCAAAAACCAACAATATAAGTATTCAACATGCGCAATTATAGAATACACACATACACCTTAGATAATATAACTCATTTTATATGATTACATCATTCGACCATAAACTAGAGACATACACTCACAACTATAACCTATTCAATTTTAACCATAACTCACAACTATAAGTTTACAACCTACTTTATGTAATCACATAATTCTACTATAAATTAATCTATTTTGTTTACTTTTAACAATTCAATTTGTTATTCTTATCAATATTTTTTTTCTTAAATACATCAAAATTCTTACCAAAATCCTAATTCCTAACTTTAATTTAACAATATTTCGTTCACCAATTTGAATCAACATTCTTTGTTTCTTACTTAAGTTAACTCCACAGTTAACATACACAATAAACTACATAATTCAATTTAATCCATAACAATCCACCAAGAATAAACAATTCAACATACAAAATTACTACACAACATAAAATCACAAATACACAATTCAGTATTCAAACTAATAATCAACTTATTAAGTGATCAACACAATTCCACAATTCCAAAATTACATAATCAATTTTTATAATTCAAAACTTCAAAATTCCATAAAAATTGTTGCAATTTTTTCAATCTTCATTAAGCTAAATCCTCTGTGGAGTTCTAGAGTTGTGGGATAGCAAAAGGGAAGGTCAGGTTGGTTCAGTTTGGGTCAAGTAAAGTTTGAATATGTATATGTTGAAACCGAAATCCTGATATGATGATTCTAATCTGTCCATACGAGTTGTAGACTAGTGGCAGTTGTGGAATTAAAGACCATTAGCAGTTGGACAAAGCAGTGACGATTGTGAAGGCTTATATGGTTGGGGCATTAGGCGGCACACAGGTGATGTGAAGAAGAAATAATCACGGGGTAGTGGCTGGTGATAACAACACGTGAGGAGGTGAGGGAGAGACGATGGTGGCTGGAGCTGGGCTGGAAGCTGTGAGATGCCAGAGATAGAGAGAAGAGAGAGAGAGAAAAATTAAAAATGTGAGAGATATAGGTTATAGATACAAACACCGGGGTGGTTGGGGTTGTTAAGTTTTTTTTTTACAAACAACTCTCTGAATTTTTTGAAGTTTAAGGTATCAGCCAGTATTTGGTCAATATTTTAAATACTGGCTAGTACCAAGGAGCTAAGTTTTGTACCGTTTTTCGGTAGGTATGGTATAAAACTCATAACTCTGCCTTAGAAAGGCAATTAATGTCCAAGTTGTCCCTTTATAATTTATTACCTAAAAGGAGCTTAATATTTAATATCTAGAAAAGAATAGAAGCTTCAAAAGAACTTAAGCTTCAATTATGAATAAACACCTACCAAAAAAGAAAAATTAAGAAAGTAAGAAAAAACAAAAAAATCTTTGTAGAAATATATAAACTAGTCTTTATTTATGAATTCATGTTCTGATTCAATATTTATTTATGAATTCATGTTCTGATTTAATATTTATTCTAAGGAATCATTTAGGCAAATTAAGTATAGAGATGAATATGTATTGTTCTTTTTGTTTGTACAGTTCATAGATTCACAAGAGCGTTGCTTTCATAAAAGCTTGTAATTGGTTCAAAAACATCCACTTCAAGATATAACATACAGAAAATTCTTAATCGTAAAAATATATTTTTGATGAGTTTACTCTATTTCTTTCTCTAAGAGAGTTTCTCTCTTTTGTAGTACCTCTAGCGATCATAAAATCTGTACAATCTGTTTTGATTTCTGAACAATTTACACTAGTGAATAACACAAAAATAGTTAGACTTCCCCATAGGATTATGTTTTCCTCTTAACCCATTGGCATAAAGGATATCAAAGATCGAGTTAGATTTGATAAAACCAATTGGACATTGTAGTTTTCCCCAACTTAGATCAGGTAAAAAAAATCCCTAACTGAACAACTTTCTAGCATCAATTCAATTTAAGTGGCCTGTTTGCTGGAACCCCTCCCCGGGCGGGCCCACGGCCCGACGTCCTATGTGACATCTGGACCCGTGGCCCACGGGGGAGGA
>JANQAP020000279.1:835972-846831 GCA_026874005.2 Erythroxylum coriaceum | reverse complement strand
TATTTTCTATTTTCATTAATAAAAATTTTATAAATTAATAATAATATTTTTATATAATTAATAATAAATTGTATATATTTAATAATAAAACAATAAAACTTTTATTAAAATTTTTATTATTTTAATATAGAAAATATATAAAAAATTATTTGTCACGGTTGTGCGTGATTTTTTAATTGGACATGATTTCTGTTTTAAAATCATAACGTTAAACCTCTTGCAACAATCATTTTAATATCAGGGATATAATAGTCATTTATTATACATTCCATTTCATCTTATCCATCTTCTAAACAATGTTTCACTACATTACATTATGAACCCTTTCATCCTTCCTAAACAACTTTTCATTATATTACATTCTATTCCATTATAAACCGTTCCATTCCATTCTATTCCATTCCGTTCCGTTCTTTTCCATTAATTAACGTCCAACCAAACAGGCCTTAAGTCTGCCCGAAGGTTAATTGGTTACGAGCATTCTGTCCACGAAAAGCCTAGCTACTAAGCTAAGCTCTTTGAAAAAGTAATAGATATGGATACATATCTATTTGCTGTTCTTTCTTCAAATTTAGGTGGTTATAAACTGATTACAACTCCTATCAATTTCGGTTGATGTCTGCCACTCCCTCTTCAAATCGAATCAAAAGATGCTATGTGAGCCCAAATGATGATTCTAGCAGCAGATCAAACAAGCTAGTTAGGCATCCTCTACAACCAAACCTAAACATTGTGGATTTACCAGTTGATGATGATATTCTAAACGTTCTTCTCCCTAAAGTCTTCAGATCTTTTCATAGTGTTCTGACTGAAGAGAAAGGGAGATAGAGGAAAAAAAAAGAGTAGGATCTCGTCATTTCTCCTGCTTACTTAAGCTTTTCTACATTGTTCATTTTTCTTTCAAACAGTTATCACAAAAGATAATTGCTAGTCATTCTGACATTGTTGATAGAAGTAAGCATATACTGTCCACTAATAAACTTTATCTCTTCTTCATCTTTAGTAAGGTTGAGCTAAGTTGACTGTTTGTCAAATTTATTTATAGGAGGAGCAAAGCTTGTTGCTAGAATTAGTTCCCAGTTGGATGTCTCAAAAATTGGCGATAACGTGTAAACTTCATGAATACCTAATCATTCATATACCTTTTTTATTTAGAGTTGGTTTAGGCTTTTTTGTAAATTGCTAGTGTCACAATTTTCTTTTGCAGTATAAACATAACGTTAAATATTTAATCTATATGAGCCCATCTTGAAGAAGCCAAGTGAGCAAGGGAATTGTAGAGTTCTTGTTGTGTAACTTAAGAAGCATGTCATTGCCAAGGGATAGATTTTAGAGTGATGTAATGTTACTTTTACTTTGTATTCTATGTTAGGAAATGTTCACAGAAACATGGAACTTATGTAATCAAGTTGATAATGGATATTGTTAGATATATGTTAAATATATCTATTTTATTTTATTTTGACATATTTTTAAATTGGCATTTATTTATCATCTCGAATTCACATACCAATTGGATAATGATATAGATAGAATAGAATTCTATCTTATATAGAAGTTGATTTGGTGAAGGATTGTTTAAGGGTATTGTGGTATTTTTTACCTGCATATATAAAGAGTTTTCCGCCAAACATTATGTGTTGTTGTTGTTTTTTTAGGAGGTATTCAACACATTAGACTTGAGGCAAAAATACATGTTGTTGCCTTTTGGTGAAAAACAGACATAAGACTTGCAGTATATTTGGTGAGTGTGTGTGTAGGTGTGCATAGGAAGTGAGTGCAGTGGGTGTGTTTTTTAGCTGGTTATATACGCATGTGTCACTTGGAAAATAGATGAGATTTACGGCAGAAAGTGCGTGAATGCTGTGGGTGTGCAATGTGTGAGTTTTCTGCTGATTGTATACATGTTTGTTGCTTGAAAATTTCATGGGAATCATGGCTTGTGTTTTGTGAGTGAAGTTTGCATGTTTCAGTTGATAACATACGTGGGTGATGTTTTGAAAATTTCATGGGAGTCACGGTAAAAGATGTAGGTGTGCATATGAATGGCATGTGAGAACTGATTTGTGAGTGAATAAAAATATGGAGCTAATTGGTGTGTGGTGAGTATTTGGGCTGCCTATCCATAAGTTCTACATTGTTCTTTACTAATCGTATGGTAGTTGATCAAGCTGGAAATTATCCTTATGGAGTGGCTAACGTGTACGAACAACTGTCAGATCTTTCTTGGAGGACCTACGGTCATTGGGAAGTTGTTCTCTGTCTCTTTTTCAAGTGTTTTTATTTATACTAAATTTTGTCTAATCACTTGAGTTATTTATTTAGTGTTCTTCAGTCATAATATTGTTGAGTAAAATCCTCTGTTGAGATTAACACGAGTTGGTCGTGTTATCAGGAATGAAAATCTTTCACGGGTAGTGAGATCGAGAGATAGTGTCAAGAGTGAGTGGTGTAGGCTCAGTAAAGCTTTTAGTAAATCTATTGTATTTCAATAAAAGATTTAATCTAGGTGAGGGCCCTGTAGACATAGGCAAGGAGTGTCGAACTGTGTTATCAAATTTTTAGTGTCATATGATATTTTTTGCTTAATTGATTTTTATTTTTATTTGTGCTAGAGACAATCACGTAAAATTGGATAGTTTGCAAAATAATTGACCTATATAGTTTTTCATTTGGTATCAAAGAGGGTTACCGTTTCAGAACTTGGTAGCAAGTTGACACAGATCTTAGTTTCACGAACATGGCTATAAGAGAAGGAGCATCAATTATCAGGCCACCATTGTTGGACAGTTCCAATTATCTTGCATGGAAATCATGGATAAGAGTCTTTATTCAGGCACAGGGAATAAGAGCATGGAATTCGGTGTTATATGGCTGAACACATCTGATGATTACTGACGGTAAGGGATAGATAGTTCTAAACGATCCATCTGAATGGATAAGAGCCAAAGAAGAGAGGGCACTTGAAAACTCACAAGCAATGCATGTGATTTTTAGTGCTGTTGATGAAGGATGTTTCTTAATGATATCAGCTTATGAATCGGCTAAAAAAGCATGGGATGCTTTGTAGACTGGTTATGAAAGGTCTAAATTGATGATAACGTCAAAATTACAGATGTTAGCTGTGAGGTTTGAAGAATTAAAAATGGATGAAAATGAAACCATTGGGGACTTTCATGAAAGATTCGAGATATAGCAAATCAGGCGCATCAACTTGGAAAGAAATATTCTGATCAGAAACTTGTCAAGAAGACGCTGAGATCATGGCCTCCAAGATTTATTCTAAAATTACAGTAATAGAGGAAGCCCACGATATGAATGATCTATCATTGGAGAAGGTAATCGGAATTCTTATAAATTTTAAAATGAATCTTTTAAGGGATAAGCAAGAAAGAAGCAAAGGATTGACATTACAGATTAAAACTCAAAAGGGTGAAAGGAAGGTGAAGAGAATCAAATGTCATCAGTGTCAAGGCTTCAGGCACATTCAAGCCGAATGTGCTAATACTTTGAAGAAGATAAAAGGAAAATCCTTTACTAGCACTTGGAGTAAGAATGAATCTGAGAGTGAATATGGTAGTGAAGAAGAAATCGCTAATGGTAATGCGTTAGTTGCTTTACATAGCAAAAGTCTAGTTACTTGTTTAACATTAATCAAGAAGGAAGTAATTGAAGACGAAAAATTGAGTAAATCAGGAAATTTCGGGAAAAACATAAACGATTCAGCTCAAAGCTCGATCTCAGATTATGACAGTGATGAAAGTGGTTCAGGTGATAAAAAGGAGAATATTTATGAGACTTACGAATTAAAGTATGAAAAATGGGTAATAACATGTAGAAAGAATGAAAGATTGAAGGAAGAGAATCTCTCTATGAAGAACACCATCTAAGAGCTAGAAAAGAAATTGATGGTAGCTTTAAACGAGCTCAGTGAAGCCAAACTGAAGTTATCAAGTACTGAAAAGGATTTGAGAATGCTAAATGGAGACACCAAAAAGTTGATCGAAATTGGTAAGATTAAAGGGGATCTTCAAGACATTGGTTACAAAGGTGAGTGTTCTAAGATGAATGAGGAGAAAAATGATATGTCCAGATCTGTCTGAGAAGAAGAAACATCGAGAAAGAATCGAAGATTTGTACCCACGTGTCATTTTTGCGGAGTTATTGAGCATATAAGGCCAAGAAGTTACCAGTTACTACAGATGCTATTTCAAAGAAGCCAAAGCCGAAGAATTCTACGTCCCTCACATAAATTTCAGAATCAGCCTTTAGTACCAAAATCTAATTGGGTTATAAAGGGTCAAGAACAAGCATAAAGATGTAGTGAAGGAAAAATAAGATATTGTTCAGATTCACAGTTAGTTACTGCTTTTGAAGCAACTGCTCAAACTGAAGATAAGTTAGTTACTTCAGATGAAGAAATCAATCAGAAAGTTGATGACCGAGATAATGTAATGAGAAATAATCTCAGGTTTGAATTTCTTTGAGGAGCACCAGGACTGTGTGTTTTACATTTTTGAAGTATAGTTTGTTGTTTTTTATTAAAACAAAAAAAAGAGGACAAGAAAAGTAAAAAAATCGCTTTCTTAAGTTCTTCTTTAGTTTTTATGTTTCCATTGTCGTCCCATCCTTTTATTAGTTTGCATTATGACTTTTATTTTGCTTTACCAAAAGTGCTTCAGCTCTCTCATTAGTATAGGACTCTCTCTCAGCTATATCTCTCTCTTTCGGGTATATCTCTCGGTGTTTTGAATGGTGGTAAATTGTCATCTTGACGAGCTTATAATTCTTCCGCTACACCTATTGTTGATTAATATGATCATACGTTTTGACACTGTTTTGTCCCAAGGGGGAGTTATTAGATTGTTTATGGTAATTGTTCCATTCAGGGGGAGATTTCAAGATACATGTGTGACTATTTGTCTTGCTTTTTGGCATTTTTTGTCCTAAGGGAGAGAAATTTGGATGATTGGATATTTGATGGATGTTCTTTGGAACTTGACCTTGGATTGAGGGAGAGTATTTGTCATATAAATTATGAATTCAATTTCTATATGTCCAATTATGAGACTTAGGGGAAGCTTCGAACTTGTGACAAATATGCCAAAAAGGAGGAGATTGTTAGATATATGTTAAATATATCTATTTTATTTTATTTTGGAATATTTTTAAATTGGCTTTTATTTATCATCTTGAATTCAAATACTAATTGGATAATGTTATAGATAGAATAGAAATCTATCTTGTATAGGAGTTGATTTGGTGAAGGATTGTTTGAGGGTATTGTGGTATTTTTTACCTGCATATACAAACAGTTTTTTGCCAAACACTACACGTTGTTACTATTTTTTCAGGAGATATTCAACACGTTAGACTTGCGGCAAAAATACATGTTGTTGCAAACAGACATAAGACTTGCAGTATATTTGGTGAGTGTGTGTGCAGGTGTGCATAGGAAGTGAGTGTAGTGGGTGTGTTTTTCAGCTGGTTATATACGCATATGTCACTTAGAAAATAGATGAGATTTACGGCAGAAAGTGCGTGAGTGCGGTGGGTGTGCAATGGGTGAGTTTTTTGCTGATTATATACGTGTGTGTTGCTTGAAAATTCATGGGAGTCACGGCTTGTGTTTTGTGAGTGAAGTTTGCATGTTTCAGCTGATAACATACGTGAGTGATGTTTTGAAAATTTCATGGGAGTCACGGTAGAGGGTGTATGTGTGCGTATGAATGGCATGTGAGAAGTGATTTGTGAGTGAATAAAAAATCTGGAGCTGATTGGTGTGTGGTGCGTATTTGGGCTGCCTATCCATATGTTCTGCACAGTTCTTTACTAATCGTATGGTAGTTGATCAAGTTGGAAATTATCCTTGTGAAGTGGCTCACGTGTACGAACAACTGTCAGATCTTTCTTGGAGGACCTACAGTCATTGGGAAGTTGTTATCTGTCGCTTTCTCAAGTGTTTTAATTTACGCTAAATTTTGTCTAATCACTTGAGTTATTTATTTAGTGTTCTTCAATCATAATATTGTTGAATAAAATCCTCTGTTGAGGTTAACACAAGTTGGTCGTGTTATCGGGAGTAAAAATCTTTTATGGGTAGTAAGATCGAGAGATAGTGTCAAGGGTGGGTGGTATAGGCTTAGTAAAGCTTTAAATAAATCTATTGTATTTCAGTGAAAGATTTAATCTGTGTGAAGGCCCCGCAGACGTAAGTAAGGAGTGCCGAACTATGTTATTAAATTTCTGGTATCATCTGATATTTTTTGCTTGATTGATTTTTATTTTTATTTGTGTCAGAGACAATCACATAAAATTGGATAGTTTGCGAAATAATTGATCTATACGGTTTTTCAGATATCAATTTTTATAGCATTCACGACAATTTGGGACTCATGATTTAATACGCTGAACTATTATTTGTATTCCTCATTCTTTTAATACATTTTAACTTTTCAAAAAAAACAATTTGGGCTTACATTCTCTTATTGGAGATTTCTTTGTTTCTACATTTCCAATTCATTTAGCTGCTCCTGTACCTTCATGTACCTGTGCATCTTTTTCTTCATCACAAGTTGGAAAAGATTGTTCTTGGGACTTTGTTTGAACTTTATCACCTTCTTTCGCATACAATAGCAGGTACAGTCCGATGATAACAATAACGCCACCTAGTATGCTGAATTAGCTAAAGATGAGTTAGGGGCATTCTTAATCAGAAACAAACAAAATTTGATTACCTTCCAGCGTGCAGTTCTTCGCCAAACAGGAAGAACGCCAGAATTTCGACCAACATGGTTGAAAGGGGAGTAAACATGGTCACAAAGACTGGTCCTTTTTGCTTTGTGCACCATATTTGAGCCAGGATGGATAAACCACAGCTTAGGATTCCCTGACATTCGTTAATCATAATTTTGGCACATACGAAGTTGTTAGTTATCTGATTGACTTTATTTTTAAAGAACTACGTACAAATTAACAACATTAATAGATTACATGTGAGATTATCGTGTATTATGATATGATGACAACTGGATCAGTTTTTCAGAATGAAATAGCTCATAGTTTTAAAAATATACAATGTAAGATTGAAAGCGAGTTACAGATGTACTGACAGAATACATGATGGACCAGAACTCCATATTGAGGCTGACAGACCACGCTGCTCGTTTGTGTTGTAAGAACGCAGTGATCAAAGCTGATTGAACTCCTCCGACACAGTTTATCCAAGTTGTAAACGACAGTGGTGCAGGATATCTCTTTAATGCATATGCCTGCAGGAAGGAAGGAAGAAAGGAAGGAAATGCATTTATCATCCTTACGATTAAGAAACCATCTGATTTACGTCTTTGTATACTCCTGAAACACATCACTACAATTGTACATGTGAATAACCCTGGAGTTAAGGAGATAAAAAACCTGCCAGACGAACCATATAGACCATGATATGCAACTAGCAACCACGAGAATTGATCCCTTTATCCAGTTCTTTGGGACAGGATTACTTCTCATATGTAAAGGAGAAACCTGCGAACTTTGCACCCGAGGTCCTTTGTATAATGTAATGGTCAACACCCCAGCTAGTGACAACAAGGTCCCAAGAATTTTAGCTCTACCACGCCAGTTCTTTATATCAACAACCTCTAACCTATACCAAATTCTCAGTGCTCAGGTCAAATAAATAAAGATATATGGGTGATTGGTTATAAGCATCCCACCTCAGTACAATTGCAAGTACAAAAGTGATCGAGGGAATGGTGTTGATCACTGCTGTAATAAAGGTCGGAGAAGTACAACTCATGCTTGCAAAGTACATGTTGATGGTTAAACTGCATCTGTTAAAAATAAAAAAATATAAAACTGTAAAGTCCATGTCCATTAAAAAAGATCATATGGGCTCAGTTTACCAAATACCCTAGAAGAGAAAGACCAAACATCTCCAAAAACAATACAGGTCTCAGCTTTGGTCTGACTTTTCTGCGGAAAGAATACAGAACAATATCAGGTACTAAAAACTTTCATAAACTAACAACTGCGGATGATGTACCTAAAATAATCTACTATGTAGGAAAAGTACTACATAATGATATGCCTCATAAAATCCTGTATACTTATGTAAGATGTACCTCTCAAGAAAATAAGCGAAAGGAAACACTACGACACCACCCAATATATGCCGATAAGTCACATAGACATGTGGGTTCAATCCAATATCAAAGGCAGCTTCAGTGATGAAATAGAGGAATGAGTAACAGATTTGTGCAAAAATCATTAGAAAATGTGGCAGAAACCTCCAGTAAACCACCCTGTAGGCATATGCAATTGCCATTACTCTAGCAAATGCGGTTAGTTCTTTTAACCCCTCAGCTTGTTTATAGTTTATGCACAAAATATGCATCAATACTTTTGAAAGTTGATGGAAGCATACTGTACAAATTATGCTTCCATGTTGTGTGAATTATTTTGTGCTTTATGAAGCACCAACTTGGAAAACTGACAGCAGCTATTTAGTGGGACTGCGGAATCCAATATATCTTTACTTCAAAACTAAATTTGGTGGCTGTCTGGTATGACAAATATTCATGCCATTTTCAGATGTAATATCCACGTGCTCAAATGTGCAACCAGGATTTCACTCTATACCCAGATGATGAAATTAGTTGATCCATGGAGTAGTAAAGTGATACTTGGAAATTGGAATTCGTACCGAACAAGTTTTGATTTTGACATTGTAGAATGGAGTCAAAATATCTATTGCACGACTATATGCTTTGAAGATGTCATGTCAGCGATGCCTCAAATTAAGCTCGAAGTTTCAGTTCACTTTTATATAAGATTGTGCCTTTTCGAGTTAATCTGATGCTGCAGAGAATTGGTTCAAGTTGCAGAGGAAGCATTTTATATGAGTTGGAATGAAAAATCACCATTCAATGCCATATCGTAGGAACCAAGAATATATTCGAAGTCTGTTTAACTTATTTTACCTTTTCTATATTCTACAAGGTGGGCACCTTTTGTCTGCCATCACAGCATGAGAATGTATCGCCATAATAAGGTGAATGTATGGCAAACAATTTCATTCTTTTTGATGAAGAAAGTCTTAAGTTGGATCACAGCTAGTCTTTTAGTGAGTAATAATGGATTCATGCTGAAGTAATACAATCCATCAACTCTTGCAAGTTACGACTAGCATGAATATCGTCACTAGTCTTTTGTGAAGTGATATATTTATTTTCGAATAATCTCATCTATTAAGATCCCATACTGGCCATCTTGTAAGTTAAAGTCAGGATTAAGGCATGTTTCCCTATGTCTACGTAGAGAACACAAAGCAAGTCTTAGAGTTCCAGTTCCAGTGTAGAAAATCGTCTCTTGTTTAGTAGATAAAGAATACAATAGTTATTTTTAAGAATAGATATAGTTATTTTTAGGAATAAAAAAGATGAGATAAAGAATATAATAATTACTTTTAAGAATAGAATAGTTACTAATCAAGAATTTGTATGTTTTGAAAATATAAACTTGAAATGGCAAAGAAATAACAAATAAAAAGAATCAAAATATCCTTATCATCATCATCATCATAATCATCATTATTATTATTATTATTATACTACTACTACTACTACTACTATTATTATAATAATAATAATTATTAATTTTTTTCTTATTATTATTATTTTCATTATAAAATATATATATTAAAAATATTTTACTAAGTTTGTCTTAAGTTATTTTCATATATTTTGGTATTTAATTTGACAGAAATTTAATAAAAAGTAGCTATTAGTATTTTTGGGTATTTTTATATAATTCATAATAATAATTTTAAAAAAAAAATAAATGAAACTGTATGAAAGGAAGGTTATAGTTTTATATCCTAATTTTATTAATTAATTTCCAAATTTTTTTAATATAACAAATTTATGTATAAGTAAAAAAAGGAATCACTTAACAATTGTTAAGATTTTTCATTTTTCATTTTTCATACATCATATCATTTTTTTAATTAGAAAAATCTTGATATAAATTTAATTAAAAATTTAAAAATTCTAACAAAAAAATAGAAAATATTGATTGATTATCTTCTTTTCTTTAGCTAATATTATTTGAGCCACATCTTGGTGAAGATAGGAACGTGATCTTGACAACCTCTTTGCTTTGGTATGAATGAACTGGGGAAGGTAACACAGGAAGAACTTATTTCTTAACATTTAAGATCAGTGACATACCAATAAAATGCATAAGAAACATATACACACGTCCCTAGTGAAGCTATTCAGAATCTGACTTCTTATTTATCTCCTAGTTGCAGATATTAAACATCAAACTAGGATCCTAACTGCTACCATATTTCAGGGAACCTTGTCCATTGATGAAGAAGAAGCAAAGCCGTCGTAAGAGGATGTTTGAAACTGTTCTTCAGAGTTAAGGTTGTGATCCATCTCATCATAGCCATGGAACGAGTTCAAGTGTGCTACTACTTGGGAGGCTTCCTTCTACAAAAAAAAAATCCTTTTTTAGTAGGCAATGATTTTAGGTCCTTGGATGAAAGATATCCCCACAAAGCGTGCCATTTCTCACCTCCGCTACATCACTTCTATGTTCAGCAACTTGGGAACTGAAGTTACCTTCTCTAAGTGCTGGAACATCATTACTCTCTATTATATTTTGATCATGCTCGAAGTCCAGCACAGGACTCGATTCATCTTCCACGTTAGGCATGCACTGGGGATTTTTCTTCAACTTGCATAGAACAAACTCCATGTTGGAAAATCGGATCCGGATCTGATCCGACTGCAGCGGAATAATCACGAAACTTTTTCGTGACTTTTGATTTCCCGAAAACCAAGATCTATTTA
>JANQAP020000279.1:700995-711532 GCA_026874005.2 Erythroxylum coriaceum | reverse complement strand
TGGAAGATGTGGGAGGGTGTTTTAAAGTTAGGCATTTATTGTCTTTAAAGGAGAAAAGACAAAATTACTAAAAGACAAAAATCAAAAGCAAGTAAAAGGAAGAAGATCGTGAGAATTGTGAAGTAAGCTACTTAACTCTCTCACCTTTCTCATCTTCTTCCTCTCCATTTTGCTTTCATGTTTTTGCTCTCCTTTTGCTTCTACGTTCTTGCTCTCCATAGAAAAAAGAAGAGAGCTAGCACTCTTGTTTTTATTCTAACCATTTTCGGATCAAAGAGTTTGATTCAGTTAGTTTCTCTGATCTCTGTGTGGATACCATTAGAGATGATCTGTTTTGGTTGTTTTGGTTTACGACAACCTGACAAGTAGAAGATCGAAGAACAAAGGAGACTACTCATAAGGTACATGGCTATTATATGAATGATTGATTTGTGTAGATGCCATGAATTTCTATATATATGTGTGTTATGAACATGTATGTGAATTGGGAATTTTCACCTAGGTTTAATGGCATTTCATTGTATAGGCATATAGATCCTGGACTTCGGGAAAGTCCCAAAACAAATTTTTTTATTTTTCCACACCGCGTGTATATGATGCATGCACAGGGATTTTCCTACAGTGGTATCAGAGACACTTATGCCTCGTATAAAGGAGCAACCATAACATGTGTGATGCTGTCGATAGGTTGTGATAGTTGTGCATTCTGATTGTGTTAAATTTGAAATTAGTATAGAGATATTATTTTTTAAATTTTCTTATCCAGCTTTTCTCATGAGATGTTGCTAAATATGTCTGTGGAAGGAAAAAATTTATCAATGTGATTTGATATGTTTTTGCTAATTAATTCCTACTGCTGGTTGCTATGTTTGTACATATTACATGAACAGGCATGCTTGCAAATTCGAGAATAAATTCTATAAAACTTTTTTGGGATTTTCTTTCACCACCTCTTTATAAGATGTTTATAAATGTTTATGAAGATGGAAAAATGTTTTCGAGGTTACTGAATATTTATTTGAGAATTTCTTGTGTGTTGTTGGGAATGTCTGTGCTGAGGAACACAGATTTTGCATTGGCTTGGTTGCTGAGGTTGGCTGAGTTTTTCTTAGAAATAAATTATAAAAAACTTCGTGGAAGATATTATAGCCTCTTTAATTTTCTCAGCATTTATTGAAATTGTTTCAATGATTTTTTTAAGCAAAAGACAGAGATGGACAATTTTGAGAAAATTGTTGGACCTGGTTTGTTTGAAGTGGTGATTGTGTTTTTTGGTTTCAATGGCTTGGATCATTTTTTATGTGATCCGAAATATGTTACTTTGATGTTGTATGCATGCTAAACTAATTTGCTTAAAATTGGGTTTTCAAAAATTTTCGGATGTCAAATATCATATTAGCATCTCATTGGTATATTCAGTTGTCTTGATTGTTTTGACCGTCACAAGTTATGTGAGAAGTGCCGAAGTAGTCTTGATGAAGTGGAGATTATAGAAAAGAAGAAGAAGGAAAGAAAGAGAAAGGAGAAAGAAGAGGAAGGAAAAGATTCAGCTAAGTTTTTAAGGAATCAAAAAAATCAAAGCCAAGAGCAAGAGGAAAGGCGAACTTGAGTTGGAGTTATTATTAATTAGGTGGGTAATATATTTATAGTTGTTATAATGATGAGCTTATTTATTTACTTGTATATATGCTTATTCGCTAGACTTTGAATCATTGTAAATATGGGAAAAATGCATTGTGATTTGTTAACTTGTTATGCTTGAAAGATTTTATTGCATTTTGTATTGATGAAAAACAGAAAAGTGAAAAAAGCATGAAAGAATGAATATGTAATGAAATGTGTGAGCATCGAAATTTTCTTATGTGTGGGTAAGAGAGATACCATTTCGTTTATCACATGCACGTTGACTTGAAGCCTTCTTCCGGCTACCCGCTTGTGGCATACGAGCTCCTAAAAAATCGACTCATTTCGTTCATGGTGTAAACTTCGGTTTCGCCATTTCGTTCCATGGGATTCTCTCAAGTTCTTTGAATTGTTAAACATGTGATGCAATTAAATGTTACGTTTTGATAATTGAAAATTACATGATTTGATTTATTTGATACCATGTTTATTTATAAGCTTAAATTGTGGATAATCTTATTGTTAGATTCAAATGTAATATAAAAATATGTCTATGCTTGGTTGTATGTATGGTTCATCATCAATGACTATAAACGTAGTAGCCACTGAGCTTTGCAGCTTACCCCAATATTTCCACTCCACAGGTGCAGAACAAGCAGATCATTGAACCTTGCAAACTTCAACAATCTCCAAGAAACTTATTTTCTATAACTAAGTTACTTCAGATACTTTTGGTAGCTTAGAAGCATATCAAATATGAGCATTCTCATTTTTTTATATTATGCTACTATTGCGACCCTTGATATGTAATTAAAGTAATGTACACACTCTGTTTTGTTTGAGAAATGAATGAAAGAGTTGATAAAGTTTCCTTTGTACATGTTCAAATTTTCTACTCTGTTAAGTTGTTAGTTTCGGTTGGGAATAAAATTGTGAGTTGTTTTATGGCTTTTGGATAGATTTTCTTAAGTAAAATGTTATGTTGGGAGTTTTGTAAGCATGGTTGTGCTTGTTGGATTTGAGTCTTTTTGTTTTTGTTAAAATATATAATAGGCAGTAGAGGAAAAAGGGGATAAAAAATTGTGTCCTAACTTCCATGATTAAATTGTATTGATGTAAGTAGAATTAGACAAAGTTGTATTCATGAAAGTTGTAGCTCATTCTCTTAGGTTTCTAATGGTATAAATTTTGTAATTTTTGAACATCGAAATTGAAAGATATGATTTTTACAAGTTGGTGTGTATTTTAGGAGTGCACGATTGTGCACTGGCCTTTTAATCCCTGCACGATCATGCGCAAGCTCTCTCCCATTAAGAAACATGGTCGTGACTCCTTTTGCATGACCGTGACTTCTCTTGCATGGTCGTGACCTTTTAAGTCACGATCGTGACTTTTTCCTTTTTATTATTATTAACACCCTTTTATTAAGTCACCACCGTGACTTTATTTATTATTAAAGGTTCATTTATTTGTTTCACTCCCAACCGTGACTTCTTTTATTATTAGATGTTAATTGTGACTTCGTTTTATTTTTTTTAGTCACCCAACCCTAGCGTATCGTTGCTAGGAAATATTGTAACTGAGACCCAAGCCTAACATCTTTGGTATCAGAGCCCACGATTTTTAAGGATTCCTAGGCTTAGAATATGTTATATTATGGATTATTATGATGTGTGATAAATTGTTTGCATTGCTGAGTTAATTGTTTGCGGTGTTGAATTGATGGATTGCATTGAATGACATGCATATCAAGCATACATGTAGGAAATAAGATTAAAATGAAATGTAAACTAATTGTTAATATGTAAATTAAAGGAGTAAAATGCCAC
The DNA here is from genome assembly GCA_026874005.2 of Erythroxylum coriaceum. NCBI lineage: Eukaryota > Viridiplantae > Streptophyta > Magnoliopsida > Malpighiales > Erythroxylaceae > Erythroxylum > Erythroxylum coriaceum. Next base: position 708,080 of record JANQAP020000279.1, on the reverse strand, counting down.
CTTGTAAAAGGACACGAGGAGTTTTGCAAGAATCTGCTGCATCTGATTCTCCACCAAGAGAGGAGGTTATTGATGAGTCGAGAGCCCCAATGATTGCTGAGGCAATTGTAGGGTAGGATATTGAGCCCTTTTGACCATAACGTATGAATCACCTCTTCCTCAGGAGCAAGTGCCTAATCCTTTTGATCCTAGACTATTCTAAGCCTTTGTTCAAGCTTTTGTACAGGTCATGGGCCAGATGTCATCAACTTCTATAGGAGCCCTAGCTAAGAAAGGGAGACAATTTGACAAGCTGAGGAAGTATTGCGTAGTGGATTTTTATGGATCCACCGATCCAGAGGAAGCTGAAACTTGGTGGAGGAAGACAGAAAGAATATTGGAACAGATGGATTGTGAGGATGATGAAAGGGTAGTGTATGCTGTAAGTCTGTTACAGGGAGATGCCTTGCATTGGTGGGAAAGTGTACCAAGAAGTCAGATAAAACCACCAGTGTTGACATGGAAGGATTTCCAAGCTGCTTATAAGAAGAAATATTTGTCTGAGGTGTATATCCAGTAGAAGCAGAGGGACTTTCTGAGTCTCACCCAAAGGGAGATGACGGTGAGTGAATATGAGCCCCAGATTTACACAATTGTCTCGATACATAACTAAGATGGTTATGAGCGAAGTGGCTAAGTGTCGAATGTTTGAAGCGGGATTGCATTTGGTCATCAGAGAAAAAGTGGTGGCGTAAAATTTCTGTGACTTCTAACAGCTGGTAGAAGCTACTTTAAGGGTTGAGAATATGGAAAATATAAAGAGCGCAGTGAACAAAAAGAGGAAAGGAAGAGAACAGTTTAGGAGAGGAGATAGTAGCAGTGCTTCTATGCCAGAAGGAGTGCTAGGACCTTCCCTACACAGTCTGATGTTAGGACCAATGGTGCAAGCAGGCACAAACTGATGAGAACTATTTCTCTTCAAGCCTCGCTGTTAGAGGCAATAGAAGAGGAGAGGGGCATGGGCCATCCATTCCCAAATGTGATAATTGTGGCAAATTCCATAAAGCGGAATGCTATAAGATAACTGGAGCTTGTTTTCAACTGTAGAGAAAAAGAACACATGGCTAGAGAGTGTCTGCAATATGCTAGACAGGAGGGAACTCAGATGCAAGCTTCAAAAAGGGTAGAGACTGTGGGAGTCGAGTCTGTAACTGAAGTGGGCAGTTCTAGTGCAGCTAAGAAAGTAAATCCTTTAGGAAAACCGAGGAGGTAAGCACCAGCTAGGGTATTCACAATGACGAGGGAGGAAGTAGAAGCAGCTTCAGAGGTTGTGACTGGTATGGTTAAATTGTTTAATGATGATATTCTTGTTTTAATTGATCCAAGGTCTACCCACTCATTTATTTCATCAAGTATGATTTTGCATGATAGAAATTTGAGTCCATTAGATAGTCCTTTGATGATTAGTACCCTGATTGGTCAGTATATCATTATTAGTCATGTTTATCGAGAGTGCGAAATGTACATTGGTGAAGTAAAATTTGTGATGGATTTAATGCCATTGAAGATGAAGGGATTAGATGTGATTTTGGGCATGGATACTTTAGAAAAATATAATGCCAATTTGAATTGCAAACAGAAGACAGTAGAGTTTGAGTTAGACAAAGGGGAAAAGGTGATGTTTGTGGGAGATAGGAAAGTCAGACCACCCAGACTTATTTCGGCTCTAACAATAGAGAAGATGATGAGGAAAGGATGTGAAGCATTCTTGGCATATTTGGTAACACGAAGGTAGATGAGGGAAAATTAGAAGATATTCCTGTGGTCAGGGAATTCCTAGATGTCTTTCTAAAGGAATTACCAAGACTACCACCACCTAGAGAGATCAAATTCATCATAGAACTTCTTCTAGGCACGACACCAATATCAATTCCATCTTATAGAATGACTTCGGTAGAATTGAAAGAGCTTAAAGAGCAGTTAGAAGAGCTGTTAGAGAAAGGTCATATTAGGCCTAGTTCTTCACCTTGGGGAGCTTTGGTCCTGTTTCTGAAGAAGAAAGACAGGTCTTTGAGGATGTATGTAGACTACAGGAAGCTCAATCATGTCACCATCAAGAATAGATATCCTCTTCCAAGCATAGATGATTTGTTTGATCAATTGCAAGCAGCAAAAGTCTTCTCCAAGATAGACTTAAGATTGGGTTATCACCAATTGAGAATAAACAAGTCTGATGTCTCAAAAACTACTTTCAAAACACGATATGGGCATTTTGAGTTCTTATTTATGCTCTTTGGATTAACTAATGCCCCTGCAGCCTTCGTGGACTTAATGAATAAAGTCTTCAAGTCTTTCTTAGATTAATTTATCATAGTCTTTATTGATGATATATTGGTTTACTCCAAGAGTGACAAGGAGCATGAAGAACACTTAAGGATTGCCTTGAAGACGATGAGGAAGAAAAATTTGTATGCCAAATTCGATAAATTTGAATTTTGGATAAAGGAAGTGGTGCTTCTTGGACATGTAATTTTGAAAAAAGGAGTACACATAGATTCGAGAAAAATAGAAGCTATAATTAAATGGAAAGCACCCAAGAATGTAATAGAGCGAGGAGTTTCTTAGGTTTAGCTAGTTATTACAGAAGATTTGTAGAAGACTTTTCCATGATAGCAACCCCACTCACCGAATTGACAAGGAAGAGTCAGAAGTTTATGTGGACAGAAGAATGTTAGAAAAACTTTAAGGAATTGAAGAATAGGCTCACAACTGCATGAATTCTGACTTTGCCTTGTGGTAGTGATGGATACATAATATATAGTGATGCCTCAAGGAAAGGATTGGGGTGTGTGTTGATATAAGGAGATAAAGTGATTGCTTATGTTTCCAGGCAATTAAAACCCTATGAGATGAATTATCCCACACATGATTTGGAGTTAGTTGCCATAATTTTTACATTGAAAATATAGAGACATTACTTATATGGAGTCACCACTAGGGTGTATACAAACCACAAGAGCCTAAAATATTTGATGAGCCAAAAAGAGTTAAATTTGAGGAAAAGAAGGTGGTTAGAACTACTGAAGGATTATAACTTGATGATAGACTACCACCCGGGGAAAGCTAATGTAGTAGTGGATGCACTGAGTAGGAAATCCACTATGGGCACATGTGAAGACGATATATCTTCCTTTGTTGAAGGAATTAGCCAAACTTAAGGTGACGTTGAGGCAAACCGAATCTGGTTGTATATTGGCTAATTTTATAATAAGGCCAGTATTGAATTAGAAGATTAAGGAATTGCAGGAACAAGATGAGTACTTGAGCAAGCTCAGAGAAGAAATTAAAAATGGTAAGCCCTCTAAAATAATGACAAGGGAAGATGGATTGATGGTGATAGGCAACAGATTATGCATTCTAGATATGTCAGAGTTGAAGGATGAAATTCTTGATGAGGCACACAATGCTCCATATATAATGCATCCAAGGAGTACAAGATTGTATAGAGATCTAAAAGAGCACTTTTGGTGGAGAGGAATGAAGAAAGATGTTGTAGAGTATACTAGAAAATGCTTGTTATGTCAACAAGTAAAAGGAGAATATCAAACGCCCGCCGGTAAGCTTAAGCCCTTGTTTATTCCAAAATGGAAGTGGGAAAAGATTACAGTGGATTTCTTGATGGGGTTACCAAGGACCAGCAAGAAGCATGACACAATATGGGTGATTATTGATAGGTTAACTAAGTCAGCACATTTCTTGCCAATTAGACAAATCGATTCTTTGAATGCTTTAGCAAAGAAATACATAGATGAAATAATCAGACTTCATGGGATTTCAAATTCTATAGTCTCAAATAGAGATCCCAAATTCACCTCTAGATTTTGGGAAAGTTTGCAAGAGACTTTGGGAATCAAGTTACATTTTAGCATTGCTTTCCATCCACAGACTGACGGCCAATCAGAGAGGACAATAAGGACATTGGAGGCAATGTTAAGAGCTTGTGTTATGGATTTCAAAGGCTCATGGGATGAACATCTACCTTTGATTGAGTTTGCTTATAATAATTCCTAGCACTCAGGAATTCAAATGGCACCTTATGAAGCTTTATATGGTAGGAGATGCAGAACTCCTATTTGTTGGGATGAGGAAGGTGAAAGGAGACTTTTAGGACCTGAGTTGGTACAAGATATAGTCAACAAAATTAATTTAGTGAAGCAAAAACTCAAGGCAACTCAAGATAGGATGAAGAGCTATACTGACACACATAGAAAGGAAAGGGAATATGACGTTGGAGATAAAGTGTTTCATAGAGCCTCTCCATAGAAAGGAGTTTTAAGATTTGATAAAAAGGGCAAGCTCAGTCCAAAATACACAGGCCCTTATAAAATTACTGAAAGGATTGGGCCTCTAGCTTACAAGTTAGCCTTGCCACCAGAATTATCTAAGATTCATAATGTTTTTCATGTATCAATGTTAAGGAGATACAGATCAGATCCTTCACATATCGTCCAATCTGCAAAGGTTCAATTAAGGGAGGATTTGATTTATGAAGAACAACCAGTAGAGATTCTAGATTCAAAGGAAAGCTCTTGAGAAACAAGACTATGAAACTGGTTAAAGTCTTACGGAAGAATCATTCTAAAGAAGAGGCAACATGGGAGCCTTTGGAAGCCATGAAGGAGAAGTATCCACACCTAATTGTAGACTCAGGTAAGAATTTCGAGGACGAAATTCTTTAAAGGGGAAGAAATATTGGATCCCAAATTTTCTTAAAATTTATTCTAATAAATTAGCAAACATGAACAGAAATTAGAATTCTTAAATTAGAAATTTTTAGAGTTTAGCTATAAATATATTTTATTTATATATGTTTGTATGGATTAAATGGAAATGTTAGAATTAAGTTAAAGAGTAAGTTGGCATTAAGTTAAATATGAAGGGTAAGCTTGGAAAGACCAAAGTTGTCTTAAATTAATAAGAGAAGAAGTAATTGAAGAGTACGTGAGAGACGTGCTGCAAAAGTAAGGAAGAAAGAAAGAAAACCTAGAAGAAACTAGAAGAAGAGGAACAGAAACCGAAATAGAAAAGAAGAAGAAGGAAAGAAAGAGAAAGGAGAAAGAAGAGGAAGGAAAAGATTCAGCTGAGTTTTTAGGGAATCAAGAAAATCAAAGCCAAGAGCAAGAGGAAAGGCAAACTTGAGTTGGAGTTATTATTAATTAGATGGGTAATATATTTATAGTTGTTATGATGATAGGCTTATTTATTTGCTTGTATGTATGCTTATTCGCTAGACTTTGAATCATTGTGAATGTAGGGAAAATGCATTGTTGTTTGTTAGCTTGTTATGCTTGAAAGATTTTACTGCATTTTGAATTGATGAAAAATAGAAAAGTGCAAAAAACATGAAAGAATGAATATGTAATGAAATGTGTGAGCATCGAAATTTGCTTATATATGAGTAAGAGAGATACCATTTCGTTTATCACAGGCACGTTGACTTAAAGTCTTCTCCCAGCTGCTTTCTTGTGGCATATGAGCTCCTAAAAAACGGATTCATTTCATTCATAGTGTAACTTCGATTTTGCTATTTCATTCCATGTGATTCTCTCAAGCCATTATATGTGTGCATTTTTCTTTGAATTGTTGAACATGTGATGCGATTAAATGCTACGTTTTGATGATTGAAAAATACACGATTTGATTTATGTGATACCATGTTTATTTATAAGCTTGAACTATGGATAATCTTATTGTTAGATTCAAATGTAATATAAAAATATGTCTATGCTTGGTTGTATGTATGGTTCATCACCAATGACTATAAACGTATTAGCCATTGAGCTTCGCAGCTTACCCCATTATTTCCACTCCTCAGGTGCAGAACAAGCAGATTATTGAACCTTGTAAACTTCAGCAATCTCCAAGAAACTTATTTTTTGTAACTAAGTTAGTTCAGATACTTTTAGTCGCTTAGAAGCATATCAAACATGAGCTTTCTTATTTGTTTTGTATTACGCTACTGTTGCGACCTTTGATATGTAATTAAAGCAATACACACACTCTATTTTGGTTGAGAAATGAACAAAAGAGTTGATGAAGTTTCCTTTGTACATGTTTAAATTTTCTACTCTGTTAAGTTATTAATTTCGGTTGGGAATAAAATTATGAGTTGTTTGATGGCTTTTAGATAGATTTTCTTAAGTAAAATGTTATGTTGGGAGTTTTGTAAGTATGGCTTGTGCTTGTTGGATTCGAGTCTTTTGGTTTTTCTGAAAACGTATAATAGGCAGTAGAGGAAAAAGGGGATATAAAATTGTGTCCTGATTTCCATGAATAAACTATATTGATGTAGGTATAAGTAGACAAAGTTGTCTTCATAAAAGTTGTAGCTCATTCTCTTAGCTTTCTAACAGTATAAATTTTGTAGTTTTTGGACATCGGAATTGAGAAATATGATTATTACAAGTTGGTTTGTATTTCAGGAGTGCACAATCATGCACTAACGTTTTAAACCCAAGAATGCACGATCGTGCACAAGCTCTCTCCCATTGAGAAGAACGACCGTGACTCCTCTTGCACGTACGTCACTTCTCTTGCATGGTCTTGACCTTTTACAGTCTGTTTAGTTACTATTTCTAATATACAGAGACGGAACGAGACGAAAATTTGGAGACGGAGCAGAACAGAAATTAGAGACAGTGAACTGTTTAGTTGTGATGGACAGAACAAAAACAATTGTCTCCGTCTCGAGGACAAAAATGTGTTTGATTACAGGGGACAGAACATAAAAATAGTGGCTATGACGAAAATGTCCCTACAGTATAATATGATTGGAAATATGTAATTTATTGATTATTTTATAATTGTATCAATATTTGTTTTAAGTGTATTTGTAATATTTTAATAACGATGAAATAATTACAAAATAATTAATTAAATTATTATTATTACTTAATTAATTACATTATATTTAATTAAAATATTATTATTAATTAAAATTAACTAATTAAAATATTATTATTCATTAATTAAATTATTGTAATTAATTAATTAATTACAATATAATTATTAATTAAATAAAATATTGTAATTAATTAATTAATTAA
>JANQAP020000279.1:640981-651858 GCA_026874005.2 Erythroxylum coriaceum | reverse complement strand
TTTCTTAACCTGTTCTGTAATGGCTAAGTACTTGATGTTGACGTGTTTAGTTTGACTCCCACTCTTGTTGTTCTTAGTAAAGAACACAACAATTGAATTATTACAATAAATCTTTAAGGGATGAGAAACGGTATCCATAACCTTAAAGCCCAGATACAAAACTCTTTATCCATATACCATGTAATGTAGCCTCAAAGCAAAGCACGAACTCAACTTTTGTAGTGGAGGAAGCAATCAAGGTTTACCTGGCACTCCTCTAAGATATAGCTCCACTAACTAGCACGAACATATAGCTTGATGTTGATTTTTGTGAATCAACTCAACCAATATGATTTGAATTTGGGTACCCAACTATTTTCAGATTATCAGTTGAACTATACATAAGCATATAATTATTGGTGCCTTATAAATATTGTATCAAATTTTTAACAGTTATCCAATGAACTAAGTCTAGATTACTTTGATATTAGCACAATATTCCTATTGTAAATGCAATGTCAAGCCTTGTGGATACCTGAGCATACATTAGGTTTCTAACAATGGAAGCATATGAAATGTTTTTCATTCGTTCCCTTTCTAAGTCATTTTGTAGGCACTGGTCCAAACTAAATTTGTCACCCTTTATAATATGAGCCATATTTGGTAAACAATTCTTCATCCAAAATCACTTTAAAACTTTATCGATGTAAGTTTCTTCAGATAGACCCAAAATCCTATAGAATCTATCTTGATATATTTTAATGCCAATGACATAATATGCATCACCCATATCCTTTATCTCAATTTTTTTAGTGAAGAATTGCTTTACCTCATGCAGCATGTCCTTATCATTAGTTGCAAGCAAAATGTCATCAATATATAGGACAAGGAAACAAATCTTACTCCCACTAACTTTCTGGTATATGTGTTCATCCATAATGTTCTCTTCGAAGTTGAATGATAAGATAACATCTTGGAACTTCAGATACCATTGACGAGAGGCTTGTTTCAACCTATATAATGATTTCTTAAGCTTGTAAACCAATTTTTCACTACTACTAGAGGAGAATCCTTTAGGTTGTTTTATATAAACCTCTTCCTCTAGATCATTGTTAAGAAATGTCGTTTTTAGTCTATTTGTTGTAACTTTAAATTAAAACATATAATCAGTGCTAAGATTATGCAGAGAGAAACCTTTTTAGATACATGAGAAAAGGTCTCCGTGTAATCGATTTCCTCCTTTTAAGTTAATCTCTTTATAATGAGTCTTGCCTTGTATCGATCAATGTTGCTTAATGAGTCTTTCTTAGTTTTGAAGACCCATTTACATCATATGGGTTTTACTTCTTTAGATAACTTAACAAGATCCCACACATCTTTATTTTATAAAGTTCATCTCCTTTTTCATAGCATCATACCATAAGTTTGATTCTTTATAGCTAATGACTTATGAAAACAATTCAAGATCATTTTTTACTCTAATATTGAAATCACTTTCTTGTAGATACACCATATAATCACTAGAAATTGTTGATTTTTTTTATTTTAGTAGATCTTCTTATTGTTGTCTCAACGTTCTCGCTAAGAGGTTCTTGTTCAACTGGTTGTTCAGTATTTTCAATTAATTCTTGAACAACCAGATTTATTGTATTTTCAACATATTGTGGAATTTCCTTATTATCATTTATAACTTGTTGAGTTTGAACAACTGGTTAAACACCCATTTGAACTTAAGGGACATTATGAACGATAATCATTTTAGTACCTAAAGTGGAAGGTTTAGCACCAAAATATTCCTTCTAAAAAATTATATCATGGAATTAATCCCTCCCACTGATTAAGTAATTCTTAAGAAACTAGTATGATGTGATGGATAATAAAATTAATATCCTTTGGACCTTTTAGTATAGCCAACAAAATAATCACTAATAGGCTTGACAATTTTGGCCCGACCCAGTTCTCTGGGCTCGTTGGGTCTTAGGCCAGGCTTTGGCTTAGGCCTACGCTCGGCCCAACCTAAGGCTTGACGAGTAATGGTAAAATGACTTGGGGTGGGCTTGGGCTTAAGCTGCCCAAGCCTAGACCAAGGCTTAAGGAGTAATGGAAAAACAATGTTGTTTTACTAAAAACGACGTAAATTTAAATTTGTTTTAAAAAATAGTAAATCAGCTTTGGCCAAGCTACGCTAGACTCCATCAGGCCTGAGCCCAAGATAAGCCCGACTCATTGCCATCCTTACTCACTAATGGTCTTCGGATCCAATTTGTTATCTGGTTGATTATAAACTCTATTTCAATGGGCATCCTCAAACGCATGCAAGTCGCAAACTCGATTTCTAGCCTTTAAAAATTCAAAGGGCATTTTTTATATGGCCTTTTTTGTAACCCAATTTAATATATACATTATTGTATTATGAGTGAGGGAGAGCCTTGAAACAACTAGTAAAAGTTGCTTCTTTGTGGCTATAAGGCCACATGTTTGAATAATGGAAACAGTCTCTTTGGAAAAATTACAAAAGGAAGCTTGTGTACTTTGATGACCCTCCTTCTGATTCTCGCAAAGCAGGGAGCCTCGTGCACGGAGTACGTTAACTTTAACTTGACTTTACTATTGTATTATGAGCTTCAATCCATAAGGGCCTAAGAAGCTTGGACCTACTTAGTATGCTCCATACCATGTCTAGTAAAATTTAATTTTTTCTTTCAGTCACACCATTTTGGTCTGGATAACCAAGCAAGATATATTAGGCAACAATCCCATTTTCTTGAAGAAATTTCATGGCTTTCTTTTAGGATTTTTTTTGTCAGAGGTGGGCAACATATTTTATGGTGTAGAAGCATTTATAGAGATGACAATTGATAATATAGAATTTTGTGAATCTTCAAAAGAGTTTTCAAGCATCGACCTAGTTTTAAAGGTAATTCTACTTTATCTATGTAGGTTTTAATAATGGTTCTCCAATATGCTGCTACTGGCTCTACTTATTCCTAAACTTTTTCTTTATACGGGAGTTTGAGCCTGAATTCCGTAAATGCTTCCTTGAGCTTCACTCCTTTCACTTTGTACTTTGACAATCGATTTGCCAAATTATTTTATTCTCTTGGAATGTGTTCAACCTGAATCTGCATATCCTTTGTTATGGCATGATACAAGTTGAAGTACTTCCTTACAGTCTATTCCTTTGAAATGAAAAGTTAATTCAATTAATTAACGATAAGCTGTAAGACTGATCATTAATCAAATTTACAAGTGTGACACTATTTTAATCCCATATATTAGGGCCTCATACTATATTTTATTGCTAGATGCCTTGAATTCGTGTCTTTGGCAATACTTTTATGTTGATCTCATGCGGACTTTGAATGATAATGCCAAACTTGTTTCCATCTTCACCTAAAGTGTCATCAACATTCATTATCCAGACGAGCGAAGGTTGTAGGAAGGTTTTTCTTGAGTCTATCAGTTGGGATGGTGTACAATCTACTAATAGCTGAGATCTAGCCGATGTTCATGGGGTAAATTTAACTGACCACTTCACCATGCTTTTGGTTTGTATAGGAATTCCTTCATTGACATATATGTCATGATGATGATGGGATGAACCTGTAAGTGTGGTTGTAGTTTCCTTATTAATATGACAATGGCTAGAGCAACATTTTCCATTTGAGAATATTTGGTTTTTGTTCTTTGGGGAATCTTGTTTACATAATAGGTGGGAATTTGGTACCGATGAGCATCATCCTATAACAATACGTCCCGTGGTACATAATAAACACCAATTTTCGTAATTCATTCACACATGTAAATCTAGTTACATTGCCTAATTATGCGCGCATAAAAAGTTTATCAATGGGAGCGAGTACCTATCCTTATGTTATTCAGGTATGAAAAATCAGTGCGCATGCTACCTCCCATTGAACGTTTTTACATTCACCATATTCGCAAGCCATTATCGGTATACCACCTCCCTTAAAGAACCTTAAGTTTTAATTATTGAAATTTTATATACCTAATATTCTATCAACTAAGGCAAATGTACTTATTGCTTTGTACTTGCTAGTATATTGTAGTAGGGTTTTATCCTGCAATAAATAAATAAATAAATATTGAATCTAATCCTCATATTATTATCTAATCTATAATAAGATGGGTTTGGTTGATTAATTTATATAAATAAAATAAACTAAATACGAACAATCTTAAATTATTACTTAAACGCTTCACAATAATCAAAGATATTATCAATACAAATGGATATTTATAATATAGTTTCTCCTTAATTTCATCTTGGATCCTTGATTCAATTAAGAATTCTATCATCTGGACTACCAACATTTCCTAGTATAATGATCTTTCATCTATTAATTTATGGTCACATATCCCCAGATTGATAAAATGATATATCTATTTGATTTATTGTTGTTAGAATCATTAAATTCTTTAAAACCTTACAAAAGGTTACTCTAATACCAAAAAGGTCACATGAGTCTATATCAATCCTTCACACACACATACCTGCACACACACACGCACACACAAGTAGGTTGTTTTGGCTACTTCCACATGTAGATTTGAATAAGATCTAAGCTCTTTCTTGTGTATAATTAACATTAAGAATAAGACTTATAAGTCTCAAATATATAAGTTATTTTATAAAATGAATTAAACATACAAAAATTTATTAATGTCTCATCAAATCTAGACATAAAAAATATTAGCCTAAAATAACAAAAGCAATAGTTGAAAAGAAAGAACTCATGCCAAGATATGCCCTAATGAAAATTTTGCTCCTTTTTTAATAATCACTTATCCAAAATGATTTTTGATCTTGTTATCTATTGAAAAGATTTTTGAATATTTTTTAGGGATCTTTTTTAGTAAGCAAATATTAAACTATAAATTGATGGAAATTTACTCACACAAACACTGAACTTTTATTGAACTCCCAACTCAAATATTACAACTTAAGAAGCTTTGCTTCTTTAATTCTCCCCCTCACTCTTTTAGAGAACCCTCTCTTACTAGAAGCTTTGTTTCTTTACTCACTTAGAAGCTCTTGCTTCTTCTTGATGCTTAAAAACAAATGGGAGGGGGTATTTATACTACTAGCCAAGCATCCTACACCACAAAACAAGATAATCCCAAAACTATGACAACCATACACATCATCATACAAATCACATGTCTACATCTACCTAATAATAGATGATTCTAAACATTGGGCTTGAATACTTAGGCTTGGGCAAAAACAAGTTTATATTCTCAACAATCCCCCTTAAACTTGTTTTATGATGCCAAGTGCATTTCTCATTCTAATAAAGTCTTCTTTCTTCAATATCTAGGTGAACATATCTGCAATTTGATCATGGTATCTCTCATACTCTAGATGTACATCCTTTCTTGTATTGCACTATCTTATGAAGTTATCGATATGCTTGCTTCGATCATGAAAAACTAGATTTTTTAGCCAAAGCTATTATCAATTTATTGTCGACACAAATCTCTGTTGTTTCTTCTTGTGTCGTGTTCAATTCTTTTAATAAGTTTCTTAGCCATGTTGTATGATAAACACACGAGGTAGCAGCTACAAGTTCTCCTTCACAGGTAGACAAGGTGACAATGTGTTGCTTCTTCGACATCCATATGAAAGCAGTATCTGCCATAAAAAACATAAATCCAGTAGTACTCTTTCGATCATCAACGTCTCCAACCCAATCACTATCGTTGTATCCAACGAGCTTATAATCACTAGAAACTAAATAGCTTAAGCCAAGATCATTTGTACCTTTCAAATAGCGAAGAATTCTTTTTGCTGCTTTAAAATGTGTGTTTGTTGGAGATTCCATATAGTGGCTAACCAATCTGACTGTGTAACAAATATCGGGCCTTGTGCAACTCAAGTCGCGTAAACTTCCAACCAAACTTTTGAAAAGTGTTGGGTCTATGCTTTCGCCTTCATCTTTCTTAGACAATTTTAGTCCACATTTTGTTGGTATGCTTATTGGCTTGCAATTCTCCATCTTAAAATTTTTTAGGATTTCTTTTGCATATCCTTCTTAAGATATGAAAATTCCATCTTCTTTCTTCTTAACTTCGATGCCTAGATAGTATGCCATGAGCCTAATGTTTGTCATCTCAAAATCTTTTTTCATTTCTTTCTTAAATTCTTGAAACATTATTGGGTTGCTTCTAATGAAGATTAAATCATCCACGTATAAACACACGATCAAGATATCCTCTCCTTTGATATTACTATAGAGGGAATTCTCGTAAGGACATTTAATGAAGCCATTCTCTTGAAAATACTTGTCAATTCGGCTGTACCATGCCTTTGGTGCTTGTTTCATCCGTAGAGAGCCTTCTTCAATTTTAGCACCTTGTCTTCATTTTTTTCACCACATAACCCAATAATTGTTAAATGTAGACTTCTTCTTTAAGTACTCCATTTAGAAATGCGGATTTTACTTCCATTTGATGAAATTTTCAATTATTTTGAGCTGTTAGAGAAATGATTAGTCTAACAGTCTCTAAAAGTGCAAAGGGAGCAAATACCTCATCATAATCAATGCTAGCATTTTGACTGTAACCTTTTGCAATTAGTCTTACCTTGTGACTTTCAATTTCTCCTTTGGCATTTCTCTTTATTTTGTAGACCCATTTAACACCAATTACTTTGTATCCTTTCGGGAGAGTTATGAGTTCCTAAGTATCATTCTTCTCAATTGATTTGATTTCTTCATCCATTGCATTTCTCCATTTTTCTTCTTGCACAGCTTCTTGAAAGTTAACTGGTTCACAATTTACAAAGAGAAAAAAGAGAGTAAGATTGTCAAGTCTTTCTGTTACTTTGTAGAGATATTGTAGGCTCTTTGTACGTATTATTTCTCTTTCTTTTAGAAATGATGGTGGTGAATTTCCATCATTGCTTCTTGTTAGTGAAGTCGGTGGAGTTGTGAGCTCTTGTTGTATTTCTTTTGGTTCCTTTAATGTTGTCTGCTCATTTTCTTCAAATTAAGGGAAAAAATTTAATTTATCTACATCAGAGCTAAAATCCCATACTCTTTCTTCATCGAATATGACATCTCGACTAATCACAAGCTTCCCATTTTTTGGATCATACAATTTGTAGCCTTTCGAATGTGTGTCATAGCCAATGAATATGAAGATTTCACTTTTATCATCAAGCTTAGTTCTCCTCTCATCTGGTACATGTACATCAACTATGTATCCAAAGACTTGTAGATGGGAGATACCAGGCTTTCTTCCACTCTAAGCTTCTTGTGGTGTCTTGCCCCACACATTTTTTGTTGGAGATTGATTGGATAAATAAATCGCACATGTAACTGCTTCTGCCCAAAACTCCTTTGGCAATTTCTTACTTTTGATCATGCTTCTAGCCATATCAAGGATAGTTCTATTCTTCCTCTCTGCAACTCCATTTTGTTGGGGGGATCTTGGAACTATTAAAGGTCGACGAATTTCATTTGCTTCGCAAAACTCTTGAAATTCTTTTGAAGTGAACTCTCCCCCTCGATCAGATCTCACAGCTTTAATCTTGAGACCGGTTTCTTTCTCCACTGCAGCCTTGAACTTCTTGAATGCTCCAAAGACCTCTAATTTCTGCTTCAAGAAATATAACCATGTTTTTCTTGAAAAATGATCTATGAAGAGAAGGAAATAATTATTTTTGCCGAAGGAACTTGGCTTGATTGGACCATAAACATTTGTGTGTATGAGTTCAAGTGGCTTCTTAGCTCTTGAGTCTGACTCCTTTGGAAAGCCTTTTCTAATTGCTTCCCGAGAAGACATCCTTCACAAATTTGGTCAGGATGATTAATGCTAGGTAACCCTTTCACCATATTCTTTTTAGATAGTAACTCCAAGCTTCCAAAATTGAGATGTCCAAATCTGAGATGCCATAGCCACGATGCATCTTTGTAGCAGGTCTTCAGACACTTTACAACATCAATTTGTATGTTGATCACAAAAATTCTATTCTTTGTCATCGACACTTTAGCAATGAGTCCATTTTCATCTTTTATATAAAGATTATAATCATTCATATGAATATTATAACCTTTCTCTAGCAATTGTCCTAGACTCAGGATGTTGCTTTTCATGGTGGGCACATAGTAGACATTAGAAATAAGTTTATGTCTTCCATCTTTTAAACGAATAAGAATGTTACCTCTGTCTTTTACTGCTACTTTGGAATCATCTCCAAAAGAGACATTTCCACTTACTGATTCATCCAACTCTATGAACATGCTTTTCTTTCCACACATGTGATTGCTTGCACCAAACAGTTTAAACGGCTCGGTCAAATAGTTTAGACGGCTCGGTCAATGGCTTAGACGGCTTGGTCAAACAGCTTAGACGGCTCGGTCAACGGCTCTAACTCGACTGAACTGGTCCTAACTCGGTGAGTTGACTCAGTTGCTAGCAGCAAGTTGTCGGCAGCACGTGAAGACTTGTTCAGTCTCCGATCGGATTGATTTTTGTGTCAGTATATTTTTGTTTTCTTTGTCAGGATCTTCTATTTGATATGTTATAGTGATAAGTGTGTAGCAGATTTCCTAAGCTCTTAGTCTCAAGAAATATTTTCTGATGTGGAAGATCAGTCAAAGCTCCATCCACAGAGCATACTTAGAATTTCAAGAGAACTTAAAACCTTTGCTCTGATACCATTTTGATGGAAATTTACTCACACAAACACTAAACTTTTATTGCACTCACAACTCAAATTAAAGATGCTTTGCTTCTTTAATTCTCCCCCTCTCTCTTTTAGAGAACTCTCTCTTACTAGAAGCTTTGCTTCTTTACTCACTTAGAAGCTCTTGCTTCTTCTTGATGCTTAAACACAAATGGGAGGGGGTATTTATACTACTAGCCAAGCATCCTACGCCACAATACAAGATAATCCCAAAACTATAACAACCACACACATCATCACACAAATCACATGTCTATGTCTACCTAATAATAGATGATTCTAATCATTGGGCTTAAATACTTTGGCTTGGGCAAAAACAAGTTTATATTCTCAACAAATATAATGTCGTATTAAATTTTTTATTAATATAAAAGCCATTTAATTTGCATTCAATTATTGTGATTATTGAAAGAAAAGTATGCCATTTAATTTGCATTCATTTATTGTGATTAACGAAATAAAAGTATGTTCTCAAGGATATGAATATTCTGTGCATATTTAATTTATTTATTATATATATTGTGTTTTAATTTCCTCATGTGGGTTATTTGAAAACATTCCCTCTACTAATTAGGAGTAAAGTCGTGAATTACTGGATCTCTTTAGACCTTGTGTCTCAGCGAAATTTCTACTGGGTGTTGTTGTTTTTGTTATTATATTTATTTACTAACTTTAAACTTAAAATTTTATTTTGATTGATTTGATCATATGCAAAATAATTTTAAATAGAAGATAGATAATTAATATTATCTCTAAATGTTAAGGTTGAATCTTTGCTTATAAATTAAAATAAGATATGTTCAAGTCTTTTTAGTGAAATAAGGAAATAAAATGGAAAAGAAGATTATGCAAAATGCATAATCTTTCGATATTTATATAAATGAATATGCGTAAACATAATTTATAAAGTTTACATCCTAAAAGGAAAATTTTATTTTAGCATATTGAAAACAATTTTTTTGTTAAGGAACTTTTAAGAGGCCAAGACTACTCATCAAATTTTGTAAAATAAAATCGATCTATGTATTATTACTTAATTATTATTGATATTGATTTTGGAATTAAATTGTAAAGAATTGTAAATTGTAAAAATATTGTGCAACTGAACTAGTTAATGTCTAGCACAATGCCAAATCACAAGCCACTAGCATAAGAATTAATATGATTAAACCATCACAAGGAAAATTTATGGAAGAAAATAATGATTTAGGGATTCGACCTTTATGATTCTTTTTTTAAAAATTAAATCTTGTATTAACGGATAAGCTTCAAACATTAAAATTGTTAGTGCATTTTACCACAAAAGCTAAGTTGGTATGATAATACTAGAATTACATAAATGTCATTAAGGCATTAGGATAAACCTAAAAGCTATTAAGGCATCAGAGCCTATTCCTTCCGTACTCTTCCCCTTTCTCAATTTTAACTTAATTCCTTTTGTATTGTAAGACACTCCATAATCTTCTCCTCAATTGGGAGTAATTTACCCTTGATCTGGACTTCTGATTGTAACATTGGAGATGACTTTAGCATGTTGATGGTTCTACCTTCCCTCCCGTCATTCAAGTAGCTTATTTAGAGGCTAACTAGGTATGTTGAACTTCCTCATAATTGTCAATTTTGCATGATAGTTAGTGTTAGATCCCGATTTTTTTCTTTTTACTATATGTTGAGGATTAATTTCGATTAATTTGATTTTGATTAGGTTTTAATCATAATGTTTTGGGGGTAGAATTTTTTTTAGGATTAATGTTATTAAAAAGGAGAAGTTGATGGATTAAAAGTAGGAATTGAGATTTAATTTGAAAGCTTATGGTGTTAATTAGAATTTAAAGAACATGTGCTTGTAGGGGTATTTTAGGAAGATCACTAAAGAGGTTAGAACTTAAGTCTTGCAAGGAGGGACATTTAGGTCATTTTGACTCTTGTTAAGTGAAAGATTGAAAGAAGACAAGTGTGTGTGTCGTGAATGAGAAAAGAAGAACAAGTCTTTACAAGAAAAGAACAAAGTGAGTTTCGGCTAAGAGAAGAAGAGAAGAAGAAGAAGAATTAGGGTTCACTTTTCTTTGCTAAAGAAAGGTGTTCTTGGAGTATTTATCAAGAAGGAAAGTGAAGGAAGAGGGTTTCATCTTCCATTGGAGAGAAGAAGAAAAATCCGTGGGTGAGTCCAAAGGTAAGATTTTCG
>JANQAP020000279.1:583026-595757 GCA_026874005.2 Erythroxylum coriaceum | reverse complement strand
GCCGGGTTTTTCTTTCCCCGGTTCAGCGGTTTTTACCGGTTTGACTGCAAAATAAACGGGTCAATCACTCACAAAAAAAAGGGCTAAACCGGATCGTTTCATGCTCCGATTCACCGGTTCACCGGTCCAACCGGCCGGTTCGGTCCGGTTTTTAAAACACTGGTTCAAAGTAACATTTTCCTACTTATGAGGTCATTGAATGTCATCGTATAGTTGACATAGAATAAGGCCAACTAAGAAGAACAAACAAAACTGTACTTGTCAATTTTATAGTGGCTTCTCTACTTTACGTTGCACATTGAATGACTAAAGCCACTTAGCCCACCTTATCCTCCAAGTGAACAGGAATTCGATTAAGCACTTAATCCTACCTGAATTGCTTCAGCTATAAAGTTATAACGCATTCCATCGCCAATTCTCATCGTGGGTAGAAAGCAACAGTCATTCCGCACTAGGATATTTTGACGTTCTCTGAGAACAGCATCATTCGGGGTTTGTACGCTTAATACGGTCAATATCTTAATTAGCATTTCCATAGATCGAATGGTACCGGGTATTAACCATTTTGATGATCAACTTCAATTGTGCCTTTGACAGTGAGGTAATTGATATCATTTCACTGAGCATCCAACTCACAAGCCTGTTCTACTGGAAACAGAATCACACCAACTGAAGCTGACTTGATATGTTTTCGTATTTAGTGGGGCTTATATATTTCAACAAGCACCATCCTGTTTCTGAGTTATCCATCTCATTTGAGATTTATAATTGCAGTCCCATAATCTTACAGCAATATAATTCCGCTTTGGAATTGCTAGACATGCAAATTCTAGACGAGAAAGATAAGATAGCTGTTTCTTGGGGCTACGTCTTACGCTCCATTTCTCCTCCACTAAAATGAACTTTGCTTGTGGAACTCAGTACAATGAAGTCAATCATTAATCTTGCATACATAGCATTGTCTCGTAGCATCTAAAGGCCCGGATAGTAACGTTCTTTTAAGTGCTAATGATCATTAGATTCCTTACGCTAGATTTGTTGGGGCCACTATTAGCCATTAATGAGTTTGAGAGCTGAAAAGCCTGAAAGTGGGCGGCCTTAAATGAACGAACACCGTCGAGTGGCCGAGTTGACTCTTCGCAAAAGCTTACTGCTTTTTCGTTAAATTCTTTTGGAGGAAAGTTAATGATACATAAGAAATATTCGTGCCAAGTGTCGTAGTTTATTCAGGTACGGGCCAGTGGTGTCATATGTCAACAGTGAATGTGAAATAGTATTTTCATTGTCACGCGCATCTATATTGACTCGGGAGTGATGATGATACTAGGAGAAGATACAGACGAGGGCATTACTGATCATGAGTGTCTGTGGAGACTCGCTATGCTAGTCACACCTCCTAGATTACTTGTTAGTAAAAAGCTAAGCTACAATATCTGCTTTGGATGATTTTGCCGCCTGACGAATTGAAGCCAGAAAGGCTAGGGAGATGATAAAAATAATATGCTAAAAGAGCTGTCATGCGAATCAATTATTTTCTAGAGTAGTAGGTAATTTCCATGTGAGACAAGTGGTGCTGTGAGCGGTGAATGTAGTCTTTTATAATTTTTTAATTAAAAAAATCAAAGGTAAGATATTAAAGAAAATAGTTAATTAAAATAAAACACCTTAAATCATGTAAATATTATTTAAATTGAGTATTTGATTTGATTCCGATTTATTGACTCGTTAAATAATGTATTTAAAATATATAATTTATAAATTATTAAATATATTTAACAATTTGATTAATATATACTAAAAAATAATTAATGCTCATGAAGCTGAATGTTTTAACTTCAAAATTATAAGTCAATAATACTTATGAGGGATCTACAAACCCTTTCTGTAACCATTAATTCATAAAGAAATTCAACCAATTAAAATTAAAATTAAATAGAATAAAAACTATAATAGTCTACATAAATAGGAAAACAAAATTAAAATTAACTTTATTTTATTTTAATACAAGAATGACGATTCTATTCAATATTAAGAATTTTGATTTTTATAATAGTTTTAATTTTTAAAAATTCTAGTTAAATAAAAAAAGAGACAAGATTGATATAATAAAAATTGATTTGGGTATGCGATTTTATGTTATATTATTTTTAATAGAACATATATTTCAGTTGACAAGTTAAAGCATGAAAATCCGGCGAGCAATAGAAGAAAACCACATAGAATCGAGTAAACCAAGGAGCCTAGGAAATCTGGGTGAATTAGGTGAGATCCAATATTTACTTCCGACAAACTGAATCTTTTTACAGCCAGTGAAATGTGTTTTCTATGATTGATTATATGGCAATTGTACATTGTTGTTGACGTTGTTGGTTTTGTATTGTTGTTCTTAATGTCATGTCAGCCACTGCAATCGCAGGAAGGACAACAGGATGCACATATGGGATGAAATCTGCTATACCATTAACCAGTCGCAGTTCTGTGCCAGGACATTTGAAAGGTGCTAGTTGGACAATGATGCTCAATCATTAATGTGTCTTAGCATTAACATTATATGACCACAGTAAAGTTTGAAGTATGGAGAAGAAAACCCAGTGAGAAAATGGAAAGAGGGCATTTTGATTTTCTTCACTAGGGCGTAGGGGCTAGGGCTAGGCATCATTTTGTTGGCCACAACCTCACAAACTGTACTCATAACACATGTTATTTTCTATCAGGAAACAACCTCATTACTATTTTCTTTTCGTCTACTTGTATCATTTCTCAATGGGCGCATTAATGTCAATAAAGCTAAATGCAGCAGCAACTACTATAAATATATCAACCAAATCCCGATTTCGTTAGTTTTCATCGTGTGCCCATAGACTTTCTCTTCCGTTGAAAGCTTCGTTGCCTCCCTCTCCCTCTCTCTAGCTTTTCCAGAAAAATAAAAATAAAATCATTTTAACCGAGAAAACCATCTGTATACCTTGTTATTAAGGAAGGTCAAAGCTTTTTTGGTTGGACGCAACAGAAATTGCTCTTTCGTTGAACCTATAGTTCGCTTGATAACCATTGTCTTTTAATGATGTCGTCGGACATAAGCTAAGGAGTTGCACACTACCTATTCCATCTTTTTCTTTTCTTCTGTCTTGTTTCATGTATAAAACGGCGATGTTTCTCGCTTTTTTCTCGATATTGAGTTTGGATGTTTCAGTCATGGTGCTTAGTATTGGTCTCTGAGTAGATATATCTATACAGAGAGAGTAAAGTTTGGCAGTTTGATTCTAGCTGTTGGTGTTGAGAGAGGAGAGGGTGTAACGAGGAATGGGAAGGGATCGTCTGTTGCTGGCAACAGTAGGACCGCCGATAAAGGTGCGTGCGGGTTTACGGAGAAAGCAGGCTGGTAGAGGCTCGTATCGGGGAAGCTAGCCGAGAGAAACAAACTTTTGGGTTTTGCTTTTTGGTGGGGGTTTTAGGGGTTGTTATAATTCCCGAAAGTTGGTCGCTTTGTGGTTGCCGGTGGCGGTGTGGACGCAAGTGCGTGGCTTTAGTGTTTAGTTTTAGGAATTTTGTGGGGAGAAAGGATGGTAACTGACTTGCAGTATACTCTAAGGAGCCTCTGCCTCAATACCGAGTGGAAGTACGCTGTCTTTTGGAAGCTCAAATATCGAGCTCGAATGTGAGTACTGTAAATTTAGTAGGTACTCACAATTAAGAAACAGTTAGTGATGTATTAATTTGTTTGATATGAATCGGTGAGTGATTGGGCACGTTGAGAGGCTCGTGATTCTTGTGATTTTGGTGAATTTGGAATTTAAACAATTGTAAGCCACATGTTCTGGATTTGTACATTTAGGATGGATGGTAGTTAAGTGACCCCGGGATGTGTTGTAACCTAGTTTTTCCTTAAAAGAAAGTAGTTTGTTCTTAATCTCTGATGTGAAGCAAGTTGAGAGTCTCAATTTAGTTTTCAGGATCTTTAAGTAACGAATTTTGCGTGTGTGTGCGTGTGTGTGTTTGTGTTTCTTTTTTTAATTCTATGGTACAATTTAAGCTTCTTTGGTTCTGATGGAGAGATCGAGATTTGAGAGCGAAACGAAAACCAACCATGTAAGTGTTTTGTTTCTGCTTCATGGAACATTATTCTGAGTACTCTTTAACTTCAATACTTATTCCAGCCCTTCTATTAAAACTTTTGTTATTTACTACGTATGATAACATATATAACCCTATCTGTCAACAAACAAAGATTTCATCTAATGTAAATGACATCAATTACAAGATACATACTTCATGCTGTGTTCATTTAAGTGGTGTGTACTAAAATAGAATATAAATTGTCATGTAGATCATAAATTGTCATGTAGATCTTAACTCTTACTTAAAACGTCTGCCAATTTGAATTAGTCCCTGATATGTAAGTTGCCAGCTATGACAACTTTAAGTTGCAATGTAATGTTTTTTATTATTTATGTCACACAAATTTCTGATCATTTTGACAATAAAAATTACACTATTAAAAGGAGGATTTAAATGAGTGAGCTACTGAATAGGAATTAGGGTCAAGCAGAGGAACCAAAAAAATGTTTGTTTCATGTCTGTAGATAACGCGTGGAGTTGAGTGTATATAGTTATATCATATTTATTTGGTTATCTCAAAATATATGTTTTTACCTTTTACCATTTCTATCGGTGAGCTTTGGATACTAATCCTGTTGATAACCTGGCTACATGAAATTTGAAAATAATATAGAGGCCAGAAAGAGAAAACAAACATGCTTAGTTCTGAGGCTACAATTTTAGACGTCCCTTCCAGATTTGGTATTTTTATTTGAAGATAGTTTAGTACTGGCAATTTTGGAGCCCTTTGAATTAGATCAAAGGTTGATAATTGGACTTTAATCTCAGTTTATATGTTTGACAGGGTGTTGACATGGGAAGATGCTTACTATGATAATTGTGAGCTACGTGGTCCTTCAGAGGGTCAACATTCTTGTGACACTCTATATGATTTGCATGGTGGGCATTATTCACAAGATCTGCTTGGATTAGCTGTGGCAAAGATGTCATACCATGTATATTCTCTTGGGGAAGGGTTAGTCGTCGAATAGATAGTGAATGTTTTATTTAACATTTTTGCATTTTAATACATAAAGGCCTTTTATTTCGAATGCCATTCATTTAAGCGGTATGATGATTATTTGAGTTCGATTTTATTTTTCCTTTTACCAGGATTGTTGGACAAGTGGCAGTGACTGGAAAACATCAATGGATCTTTACAGACAAGCTTGAAACAAATTCCTTCTCGTCTTTTGGGGTAAGTAGGTTATTTCATTTCATTCATATTAGATTAATCATGTGACTGTATTGTTTTGTAATCTTTTGTCCATTTAAGTCAATTCACTTCTCTCTTCTTGTTACACTTCAGTATTCTGATGGATGGCAAGGTCAATTTGCAGCAGGGATCAGGGTATGTCGAATTTCTTTAACTTTTGTCTATATTAATATGTAATGGCTTATTGTCCAGGGTCATTTTCCAAGTCAATCTCAGATTATTTCATGCAACTGCTAATGAACTTTTTTCAAACTTGTGATCTGTTCCAAAATCATCTCTCTGTGGTATAGGATAAGTGAATTTACTATCTCAGTTTTGCTTTAAATGTTTCCTAGTTAAAGGAATTAGACATTTTCTAAAGTTCCCTACCTTTATATCATAATTAATTTTGATCTTCTGGCTGTATGCCTTGAATTTTGATGTTATACTGGTTCCTCTTTATTCTAGATGCGGGTATCCTCTTTGATCTCAATTCTAATTGAATTAAGAAATCCTTAATGAGTGTAAATGGCGTTATGCAGACTGTTGTTGTTGTGGCTGTTGCTCCATATGGTGTTCTGCAACTTGGCTCGTTTAACAAAGTAAGAATTTTAGAGCATCCTTCTATTAATTGTGAAAAAACATGCAGACTACTGCTTTCGGCATTTAAGATATCTTATGAGACACATTTGGGACAGAAAACTGAACCAATAGCGTTCTCCATGTAATTTCATATTTGTTATGAATCAAAGATGGGCCCTTCAACTGGCATTGATGTTTAATATAGGTTGATCTATGGATGACTATACAAGATAATGCTCGTATAAAGTTTTCTTGATTGTAAAAGTAGTTGGAATAGGGTCTAGTTAGGTCTCAGTAATGCTCTGCCAACATTTTATCAATTTGCAAGTATTCTCCACTGATAACCATATGGATGCAGGCTATCGAAGAAGAAAAGAGAGGACCTAATTTCTAGGATCTTGGATGTGCTTGACACAATTTACTTTGTGTTTGTCATTATCAAATACATTAAAGTGTTAACTTTCACGGAGTTAGTTTTCTTTGATCATGGATTAGCTGGTCAAAATAGCGCTTGCATGCCACTGGAATCTATATTTACTCCTGTTTTGAATGGACCAGGTTGTTGAGGATATGAAGCTGGTGACTCATATTAAAGATGCGTTTTTAACCCCTCGAGATTCATCAATTGTGCGTGTTAGTAGTCCTCTAGAGTATAGTATGAAGACCTCATTTTGTCTGGTAAATATCTATCGCTTTCCCCATCCACTCTGCATATTGTTTTTGGTAGAATTTCATGCACTCTATTTGTGACTGTAAGATATGTGAATTTCACACTGGGTGGGTTGGCTAATATATATAGGAAAATAGTTATCAGTTTCTCCTTTTGATGATGTGGACCTTACTAATACTTGAGTACTTTCCTGTTCCCAGCCAGGCTTACCGATAAAAGTTTCGGCTCCTGGTACTTTTCCTGATAGTTTATGCTATCTTGATGGATCTGCAAATAAGGAAGGCCCAAATGATTGGTTGCCTGTGTTTCCAGAGTTACAGAAAAAAAGTGATGACTCTTCATATGTTTCTACTGTTTGTCAGAAGACGTCAATTGAAGCAATCAACAATTATGATGGAGTTGAAATATCCTCACAGGAGAATGATATGAGCATAAACATTCTTCCATTCAAGGAAAGTAATTCACTCTTGGAGCATCGAAATCAAGCAGGATTTAATTTGATTAGTGAAGTTTCTGGAGGAGAGACCAGCATTCGGAAATTGTCTGTGGAGGGATCAGAACAGACTAGATCTCCACATTCAAATGACTTGGTTGAGAATAATATGGGTACTTGTTATGCTATACTTCCAAGAACAAAATTCAAAACTGATTTTGTGAATTCCCCAACAGAACTTTTTGAGTGTACTCTTTGTGATGGAGTTAAACCAAATGACCTAGATATTCATATGAATGGGGTGTTGGACATACTACCTAAATCATCAGACAACAGCTTGAAAAAAGATCTGGAGTATCAGACTGAATCAAGTCACAGCAACATCTCTACATTTTTAAAGTTCTCTGCTGGATATGAGCTGCTTGAAGCTCTAAAACCAATTTCCTCGAAGAATTCTATGTACTTCGATTGTGAGGCGGGAAGGGCTGAAGCTGAAGATGTTGTTGAGAATCTTGAGATGTCAACAGGGGTGAATGAGAGCCATATGACATTTGATAGTGGCTCAGAGAGCCTTTTAGAAGCAGTAGTGGGCAATATTTGCTATGGTGGCAGTGAAGTTAAAAGTGAGAAGTCTGTCTGTACATCAATTCAGTCTCTGTTGGCAACTGAGAGAATTCCAGAGACTTCCGTCCACGCTAAGAATGATGTGCACTCAGCAGGGTGTTCAATTGGTCAGTTTGCTGTTGATGAAGAGAGTATGCGGCATTTCTCCAATTCAAAGGAGGTGTGTGGCGCTAATTCTAATGAATTTTCATCAGTATGCCTTAGTACTTGTGGTGAGCAATTGAATAGATGTTCAGAGCCCGATAGAAATAAGAAGAAGAGAGCTAGGCCTGGTGAAAATTCTAGGCCAAGGCCAAGGGACCGACAACTGATTCAAGATCGTATTAAGGAGTTGAGAGTGCTCGTGCCTCATGGATCGAAGGTAATTTTCTAAATACCATCACACCTTTTACTTCGGCATTTTCAGTTTCTATTCTTGTAAATCTCACACATGATATAGGCTGAAAAATCTAAAAAAATTGCAGTGTAGTATTGATTCATTGCTGGAGCACACAATAAAGCACATGCTCTTTCTGGAAAGCATCACAAAGCATGCTGCAAAGGTCAATAAATGTGCTGAGACAAAGGTAAGGCCTGGTACCTTTTTATACGAGTGCTAATATGAAATTCATTTCTTCATCAATCGACGAACTATGTTTGTTTCCCTGCAATATTTTCACCTATAAATATGAATGGGGACTTCTCATCAGTAATAAGCCAGTTGGTATTATTAGTTTTGTTCCATAGGGACCAACCCTCAAGCATATCTAGCTAGTGTCTGCTGTACAGACAACTAGGGGGAGGGTGGTAGGGTTACTACTTTACATTGCCCACATTGAGTGCCATACTCTTAGTTAGTTGGCCATGTTGGCCATCTTGAATTCAACAATTTTGGCCATCACTTGCAGCTTATAGTATGTATTACCAGCATAGTCTTCACAGCATTTGAATGCTGTCGTAATTACCTTACTGGTCAATTTTGCAGATGCATCACAAGGCAACAGATGGTCCCTGTGAGGAGCAAGGTTCAAGCTGGGCATTGGAAGTGGAAAGCCATCTAAAAGTTTCTTCAATAGTAGCGGAGAATCTGAACAAAACTAGGCAGATGCTAGTGGAGGTAACTACAGGTTGGATGTCTAAATACCATATTAAACTTATTATTTCATCAGAAGAAAAGAATATGATGTGTTCATCTGTCGAAAATTATCAACAAAAAAGGACCTCCAAAGAAGACCTTTTCTTTTCTGGGCTAATTATTGGTGCTTAGAAGTACTCTGATTTGTGCAGATGATGTGTGACGAGTGCAGTCATTTTCTTGAGATAGCAGAAGCTATCAGAAGTTTAGGTCTAACAATCCTGAAAGGAATTACGGAATTGCATGGTGAAAAGACATGGATGTGTTTTGTGGTTGAGGTAAGGTCTTAGTTCTTTTATGAATTATCTGGTATGTGGTGAAGGAGACATTCATGGGCTTATTCTTTACCTGCTACAATATGATTCCCCGGAGATAACAGAAGATGTCAATGTTTAAATATACTCAAGTATATGCACAGTTGTAATCACTTTATAGAACTCCTTGGCGATTGCATAACCTTGTTATTGGTTTTGGTAACTTACAGCCTTGGACTATATAATGCTCAAAACTTGCATTTTTATGATACAATTTCTTGTACTACATGAATTATTTTGAAGTTTCATGATAAATTTGAAACCGAGTTATACCTTCACTGGATTCGCATATTGTTGACATAGATGATTGACTCACCTAACGAGAAAAGCTACTGATATCGAAGCATTTGTGGGCTGCAGACATGGAGACAGCATAAACATCTCCATCTCCTATACTTAATTAAGTGAATTTTTTCTTTTCGACCTTTACTATAGCTCAAGTTTGGTTACAAATATTTCAGGGAGAGAACATCAAAGTGATGCATAGGATGGACGTCTTACGGTCCCTCGTACAAGCGTTGCAGCACAAAGCTACGAGCTAACATCAAAGGTTGGTCAGCCCTTGGGGATGTCGTAAAGCAGCCAGTGTTTGTGATCTTTGATTGGCGTTTTTTTGGTTGTGATTCTTTTTTGGTTTTCCCCTTCTCCTATCATTTCCCAAAGAACAAGGAAAGTGGAGAAAAGGGAGTGGACGATGTCTTCTGTTAAAGAGTTTTCGTAGATTTATCAGTCTGAAAATATAAAATCTCAACAGACTACAGTTTGAGGCTATTAGGTAAGATGCAAATGATTCGCTTACTTTCTTACAGGTTGATTACGCTGTGATCTTCAATTCTGAATGTTTAGCGCCCAAAAAAAAAAAAAGAAATTCAAGATTGCCTAGACCAAGATTTGTAAAAATGGCGAGCATTTTTAGAAAAGTAAACGAGAAGATGATATTAATATCGGTTGTTGAGACGTTGGACCTGAAAATAGTGGAATCGAAAGAAAGAAATCATAGTTTAAAATAGGAAAGGGTTGAGTTACCGTCTAATCCTTTGGACTTAAAGTGGGACATAAACTCGCAAAAATGAGTATCCCTGTATACTGGTGCATTGTCGGACAGAAGCTCCTTCAAAGCTCCGTAGGGTTTAAAGTTATTAGCTGTACTTGGATAGAAAAAGCAAGCAGCTGAAGCTCTTGATCCCGCGCTTCTCACCAGAACTCTATGCTCTACGCTTCTGAACTTCTCATTGGTGATGAGCTGTATTCAACTTCAAATTCAATGAATTTATGGTTGGAATTTGGAAGATACAGACTAAGTTAAAAGTAAATGAATGGATCTTACCTGCATCAAGTCCCCTATGTTGACTACCAGGGCACCATGTAGCGGGGGAACATCAACCCATTTATTACGAGTATAAACTTGGAGGCCACCTTTATCGTCCTGAAGGAGTATTGTCAAAAAAGACGGGTCCGTATGCCTTGTGGCTCCCAATGTCAGTTCTGGCTGTGGACAAGCCGGGTAGTAATGGCACGTCAATGATTCAGTTTCCATGCAATCCATGCTTATTAGATGCTCTCTCCTTAGCCCTAGTGCCTCTGATAGCAATTCTGCCACCGTTCTTCTCAGTTTTATCATCTGTTTCATGTACTCACTCACTGCTTCTCTGCAACATAGTTAATCATATCAAAACTTTTGCATCTACATGAATCCCAACAATTGCCTCTCTATACTTTTACCTGCATATTTCTGGGAAGAGTTGAGGTTCTATTTCACCATCTGGGAAGTAAAATGCTACTGTATCCCTCCAATTTGCTGGTGCTTTACTCACTAGAAGATCTCCGTTACTAAAGTACCTCACTCTTCTGTTTGCGTCTCGCGAGTACCATTTCATCTTCTCTTCCTTTGATCCTTCATGGAACTCTCTCACCCCTGCTAGCATGTCGTCCATTACACCAACAGGAAGTCCATGATTAACCATTTGGAAGAGACCCCATGTTTCCGATGCTTTCCTAATCTCTTCTACTACCTCCTTCCTTCGGTAACTTTCAAACCCTTCCAAGTCTATCACCGGTATATCAAAGCTGCTTTTATCATTTTTATCGGATAACAATGGAGGGTTTTGCTCGTTCTCTGGCGGATGGACAAAAAACCTTGGGATTTCTTTCACGCCATTGTCTACAAGTCCTTTAACTCCAGCTTTTGTTTCATCAAATGTCTTCACTTCCTTTGCCTTGTCATATTTGGACCCTTCTCCAGGAATAACATTGCCTTCCATAGTTGGTATTCAGTTCAAGAGTAGATATCGAAGGTCAATAATAGAAGCTACTACTGATCAGCTAGAGGTGGATGCTGGAAGTTGAATGGAGATGGAGGAATTAAACGGTAAAAGAGAATGAATGCCTTGTATTATTAAAAAGAATTAGGATAAGGGGAGAAAGAACCAAACTTGGCAATAGACCACGCACTAGGAGATAACCAAAATTTGTCCTTTTCTTTCACCATCTTAGTCTCGAGACGTAACCAGACACATTGCATGGGCAAATTAGAAACTTGTCTTTTCCTGGAAATTATTTTGGCCTTTCAACTTATGCATTACACGGATCAGTACTGCCAACAAGAAAAGGAATAGAGTCAAGCTAGCCACTTTCAACTCATGCAAAATCAAGGTCCACAAGAATCTTGAAAGGGACAACCAAAAACCAAATAATTCAATTTATAATCAGAGCATCCGATTTTACTTTCTTCTTGATGTATCATCAAATGGGGAAATAGCGTTTGGAAGTAGATCAAAATCAAGAATTTGGGACCATAGCATCTTCAGTTCCACCGAGCATGTAACCCACAAAATCTTTTACTTAATGATTTTCAGTAAATGAATCTAAGGTTGAGCAGAGATATTTCTGAAAGTAGTTTTGAAAACTTGAGAACAGGGTACGCATTGAATCCAATACGGACCTTTAGAAGAAGAGGGTATCAACCCAAACTAAACAATTCATAGATGTTGTCAAAAAAGAAGGGAAAGAGGATGCTGTTAAACAGCTGTTAACATGAAAAACATAAATAAATAAATAAATACACGTTTCTGTTCATCCCATGATGTAGTATTTTATTTGTTTATAAAAAAAAGTATTCTCATTCCTCCATCATCAAAATGTATATATTAATTTATTTTCAGAATAAAGCTCTACGTTTGTGCCTTATTTACTTTTACTGAGATTCCAATTTGTGTTGATTGATTAAACTTTGTAAATAGTTACTTGGTTGCTATCAGCCAAAAAGACAGTCATGTCGCATTAGGACATCTACATTTTGTTCATTAGTGTGTACTGGGAGGAGTGATGGAGTCACAGTTGAAC
The DNA here is from genome assembly GCA_026874005.2 of Erythroxylum coriaceum. Lineage (NCBI taxonomy): Eukaryota > Viridiplantae > Streptophyta > Magnoliopsida > Malpighiales > Erythroxylaceae > Erythroxylum > Erythroxylum coriaceum. Next base: position 583,385 of record JANQAP020000279.1, on the reverse strand, counting down.
TATTTTTGGTACATATCGTACCAGTAATTCTTTTGTTTAGTTCTATATCAACAATTCATATCATACTATATTATGTTGTTTGTAAATTTTCTAACTTTATTTAACGAAGTCATCACCATTACCCTACGTTTGGTTGCTGTCCCTATGGTTGGGGACAGAAGACAGGGACAGAAAAATTCTGTCTCCGACCTGTTTGCTTGCTGTCCCCACCAATTTCTGTCCCGACTCCGGAGACGGAGACATAAAATTTTTGTTCCTTCCAAAACCAGAGGACAAGAAAACAGAGACAGAGACGGAAACAAAACACACACATAAATTTACAAGAAAACCCCTCCCCATGAATATTTTAATTATATTAT
>JANQAP020000279.1:572877-582926 GCA_026874005.2 Erythroxylum coriaceum | reverse complement strand
ACCAAACACATTTCTGTTCTTGAGACGGAGACAATTGTTTCTGTTCTGTCCATCACAACCAAACAGCTCACTGTCTCTAATTTATGTTCTATTCCGTCTCCAAATTTCGGTCTCGTTCCGTCTCTGCATATTGGAGACAGTAACCAAACAGACTGTTATAGAGTCCTCACTTGGTCTCCATTTATATAATCAATTACCACATTAAGTTTCAGCATATTACATTGCACCCTATGAATGTATCGGGCATAAAATTAGTGTAGTGCAAACTTTTCTCTCAAGTTTCAACTTGAGCATTCGTTAAGAAACTCTACCCCTACCGTAAGAGCATTAACGAAATTTCTACCACTTCATTTCTAATGGATTAAATATGTCTAAGACATTGTTTCCGTGAAGGAAAAAGGAAAAGGTTTAATTTTGATCTAAGAAACAAGATACACGAATGTAAAACAACAAAACAAGAATACCAACTGGATTGCATATCAATCATGTTATACCTTAAAAAAGGACATCTCTGCTGTCAGTAAAACAAAAAACAAGCGGGGAGAGAGAGAGAGCAGGTTGAGATAGACTTACCGAGCAACCGTGTATGGGTATAGTAGTGCGATTCCTCTGTGTGTTCGGTTCATACTGTCTGAAAATGACTACTTAGCTGCTGAAAGTACAGTTAGGAGATATTAGTTACATATAGACGTACGTGTGATGTCAGGAAGAAGCTGTTACAGGAACTGGAAATCATATCGCCGTTCGCAGTTCACTTCTAAGATTTAAGCGGGCGCTTAAATATTGAATGATAGTATTTTACTAATAAGGCGGCGTTTGAATTTGCATCCACTGCAACTGCTCATCTTCCCAATTGCTCAAGGAAACAAAGATCCAAACTTAATAACAATTATCTTCTGTTCTGCTTCCAGATTTGTAAGCATAGACGCAAAATATGCAACATACATACATCTAACTGAGGATGTCATGTCCAAAATTTTAAAATTTTGAGTCGCAGTTTATATAATAATTGCAGATATAATTATAAACGACGTGGTGTAATTGCAAAATACATTACAATAGCAATAAATTACAATGACTAACTCAACCATTGTTAGTGAGTTAGGGAACGGTCATCAATTGTATGCCTTTGCATTTTACAAAAAAGTTGTTTCCTTACTTGAACCCGTGACCTTCCATTCACAAAAGAATAACCTTAACAATTACTTCAAGTCCCGTCCTGTCTCACACTTACATATGATGGAATTAATTAATAAGATATATACATGTTATCATACTTGTCTAATAACTCGTGTAACTAGTAAACAATGAGATCTTATAGTCATATATTTGTTAGGAATATATGACGTCTAGATTAATGTCATTAATCGATCATTGAATAGATTTTGTATGATGTACACTAGGTAATATCTCGTATTTCAATCTCTTTTAATCTCATTTATTTTATCATATCACAAATGTATTCAATTCTCATACACAAAGTCAGTGACCATCTTTGAATACCATATTTTCTTATGTGATTTAACAATTAGAAAATCACCATCCTCTATGCGCAATTCCCTTTAATTGAATTTAAATTGCTTTGTTAGACTTGCCCCATATAATCATATCAAACGTAATCTTCTAATAACATTCTAAAGTAAAAAAATCGTAAATTTTTTTCTTAATAATTAGATAAGAGTCCTAAGGATATATTAATAGATTCATTTAATCTCGAGGATCTCACACAATATACGTTGAGATATTCTGACTTAAATTAATCCCTTTTATGGTCATTTTTGCACACATGGTAAGAGTCATGTGCTACGGTATCATCTCCTATTAATTAGAAGCGTATGTCATTCAAAAATGTAGTACTGTATAAATGTTAATTCAAACATACTGAATGCTTAACCTGAGTTCACTACTCTTAGTTCTATCTTTCTAAACTCTCATTTGCCAACTTTAGACATAATGGTGACCATATTATGACTTCAAACTAATTTTCTTTTGACTTATCACCTAAGTTAGCTTTTAAGGTTTAAGTTTCCTACTCAAGCTCTCTATTATCATGTTAATAATAAACTTAAAGGCTGCCTCTTCTCTGGTCATCACAAATACTAAACTCGATTGCTTGTGTGAGAAGGCCAATCTTTTATCTATCTGACATACTTTTGATTCATTTAAAAATACGTCATGCAAAGTAAATATATTTCAGAATCAAGTATTAAGTAATTCGTATTGTTTAATAAACAATGTCAACTTATATATGTATTTATACATGACAATTCATTGAATGAATAAACATGAAGAAATATTAATCAATTACATTTCAATATCTACATAAGCCTAGCGACTTTACATGCCCAATATATGTATCTCGATAAATTGTCTTTGTCATTAGGTCTACCACTATATCTTTTGTAGATATATAATTCATATTCACTTCTCATTGTACAACTATATCTTTCGCATGATTGTATTGGGTATCTATATGCTTAGTTTTACAATGAAACTTAAGGTCCTTTGTATAAGTAATTGTAGCTTTACTATCGCAGTTGATTATTACTAGATAAATCTTGCTTTGAGTGACCTATAAATTGACCAAGAATCATCTACGTCACATGCCTTCTTATACTGTTACTGAAAATTTTATAAATTTAGCTTCCATTATGGATAAATCAACACATGATTGTTTCTTAATTTTCCATGATATAACACAAATGTTAAACAAGAAAACAAATCCAGAGGTATATTTTCTTTCATCTAAATATCCTCCTCAGTTTGTATAGTTTGTATTTGTATACCCTTGTATACATATGTTGTTACCTTGATAATACAATGCATAATCAATAACACCTTTTACATACCCTTAAAATTCTTTTTTCTGCTTTCTAATATGCATGTCCTAGATTTTATTGATATCTACTCATCACCCCAATAGTATAATAAATATCTAGCCTTGCACATATCATGACATACATGAGACTTCCAATTGTACTGGAACAAGGAATTGTCTTCATTTGTTCCCTTTCTTATGTTTTAGATAGGCAAAACTTATTGTTGAGACCTTCTCCTTTAGCAATAGGATTATCTATTGGTTTGCATCTTGCATACAAAATTGTTCTAAAATCTTTTAAATATAAGTCGCATGAGAAAGTGATAATAATTTCTTTGAAAGGTCTCTTGTAATCTTAACTCTAAGAATGTATACAGCTTCACCCATGTCTTTCATCTCAAATTTAGACGAAAACCAATCTTTAATTTGTTTGACAAACTCATAGTCATTACAAACAATCAAAATGTCATCTACATATAATGATAAAATCGAAATTAATCTTTGGATCTCTTAATATATACATAATGGTCTTCATTAAGTATATAAAAATTATATGAAATGATTAAATTATGAAAATGTATATACCACTATCTTGAAGACTACGTCAGATCATTCAATAATTGACACACTTTATGTTATTAGCCAATCTTTATGAAACTTACAAGTTGTTTTATATATATTTCGTCTTCGAATTCTTCATTTATGAAAAATTTTTTTACATCCATTTGATATAATTCAAGATCCAAATCGGCTACTGTACTTAAGATTAGTCAAATTGAAGCAAACCTAACAACAACTGAAAAGGATTCATTATAATCGATTCCTTCCTATTATGTATATCATTTTGTCACAAGTTGTGCTTTGTATGTTTCAATATTGCCATCAATATTTTGTTTTATTTTAAGAACCTATTTGTTCCCAATAGCTTCAACTAATTCCCATGCTTAATTTGAGCTTAAAGAAATCATTTCTTTCATCTATTATTCTTTAGCATGACCAATAAGAGACTCATGTGCATTCCTTGGCTCATCATCTTCTTGTGGGATAATCACGTAAATTTCCCTTCCATCTAAAAACAACGTTGGGGAATCATACCATGATTACTTTGGCATAAATGTGTTTATAAGAAACAAATTCGTCAACATCTTAATTACTCCCACTAGGATCAGATACGATAGGCAAACCTTTATTGGATTGTAATCTTAACTATCCTTGAGTTAATTCTTTAAGTTCTAGGTTACTCTCACTTAAATAAAGTCCCTCTTCATGATTCTCAGTAATGGAATCATTTTGATTAAGAGTTTTATACAGAAATAGACCATTTCCTATTTTACCTTACTTTGTAAAATCATTCTCTAAGAATGTGACGTCTGGTTACTCAAATTCAGTTACTTCTTCATTACTTCATTCACATATGAAAACATATCCTTTTAAGTGTTTAAAGTATCTAATAAAAATACTTTTCTTCTCTTTTAGACCTAGTTTCCTGTATCTATGAGAGAGATTATGAACATAGCTGGCATATCCCTATGGTCTTAGATGTTTCATGTTGGGTTTTCTTCCTGTCTATAACTGATATAAAGTATTTGTAACTGACTTTGTGGGTGCTCAATTAAGTACACAAATGGTTGTAAGCAATGCATCACCCCAATAGGTAGATTTGCTTTTGCCATCATGGACCTAATCATCTCTAGTAGCATTCTATTATGTCTCTTTGCAATGCTATTTTATTGTGGAGTTCATGAAATAGTTAATTATCTTTCTATTCCTTTTTTATCATATAACATCTTAAACTTATCATACAAGTAATCTTGTCCTTAATCAGTTTTTAATGCTTTTATTTTCTTATCTTATTGATTCTCTACTAAATTCATAAATTTTATTAAACAACTTAATGCTTTTGATTTGTGAGAAACTAAATAGATTAGTGAGAAATCAAATAGATATGACCATACTAAGTATGGTCATTTATAAAAGTGATGAAATACAAAGCCCTATGATGTACCCTTAAATTCATTGGACCACAAATGTCTATATAAATCAATTGCAATAGATAGGATGCTCTAGTTCCCTTTCCAAATGGCTTTCGTGCCATTTTACTTATTAGAAAATATTCACAAATAGGTAAATCTACCAGATGTAAATTACCTAAGAGGCCTTCTTTATCTAATTAACTTATTCAATTTTGACCAATGTGACATAATCTAGCATGCCCTAAAATTTATTGGAATTACTAGATGATATAAATAAAGAATAACTTATATTATTATTTGAATAAATTACATCCAGAACAATAAAACCATGACCATAATAAAGATGTCAAAGATATAAATCCATACCAAAACTATGAAAATTTATATCAAAACCAAGACATATTAAAACTAACATAAGGATCAGATTCCTTAAAATATTTGGAGCATACAACGCTTCTTATAAGATTAAGGATTGACCACCACACACACCTAATTTGCATGTTCCAATTCCTTATATAACAACTCTTAAGTTGTCTCCTACATAAATCCATCTTGTTCCATATAGGATTTTTTCATAATAACACGAACGCATCTCTATCCTTCGCTACATGGTAGGTTGCTCCTAAATTTGTAATCTATAAAGGATGTGATTCAATTAGTAAAACATACTAAGCGACATTCACAGAGCAAATGTTTGTACAATAAGATTGTACCTTTTTGGGCTTCATTTTAATCAAGAGCAAAGTGACCCTTCTTGCTACTATTAAAGTACTTAACTTTTTTTATGTTCTGTTTCTTAAAATGTTGTTTTCCTTTTCCATGTTGGTTCTATTTTGCCTTTTTTGACTCTTGAGCATAATAGGTATGTTTCTTACTCATTTTTCATTTTGATCCACAATGATGCTTACACTTCTAGTTCGTAGCTCCATATGATTTAGAACCATTTCCATATACCTTTAAGGACACGTTTGAGATTTCAAGACGTTCTTCTTCTAGTATAAGATGCCTCATAGCATCATCCATCGTCTTAATACTCTCATTGTAAGTTAGATGGATTTTCATATGCTTTTAACTCTAAGGTAATGACCGGATCACAACTAATAATTATTGCTCATCTGATAATTTATAACCAACATCATACAACTCACTTATCATGTTTGTTATATGTCCCAAATGTTTTTACATTGTGTGATTTGGCCATTTCTTATATACGTCAAACTTAATAGTGAGTGATCTTACTTTGAACACTGAGGTGCCTCCAAAATGTGCAAGTAAAGCAAAGCATGCGTCCTTTACAGTGTTATATTTACAAAACTCACATATGATATTATTACATATTGCTCAGTAACATAATATGAGCTAATGAATTCTTTTTCTTCCAATTTTTATAAGCATCATGGTCCCTTTTATGTTGAGTCGTATTGCCTTCCTTAGAAACATCCATGCTTATGTTTAATGGCTTGAGAGCCACTTGATCTTCTAGTACATATTCAATTTTCATGTTCCTTATCTTATAATTGTTGCCATTTAATTTCTCACCCTTATTGAGTTCAACAATAATATTCTTTAATGCAATAGCTATAATAGAAACACAAAGTTTTTACAAAAAGAAATAATATACTTGCATGATATTGTCATGTCATACATACATATATGGAATAATCAAATTTCAGTTGTGTATGAAACCAAAAGAGTATGAATGTAACAAATATATAAAGTTTAGGATCTTTTAAACATATGCATCATTAACCAAATCAAATCACCACTTACTTGGATTTGATTGTATTCCACGTGTTAAAGGACTTCTCAAAGAAACTTGTTTCCTTCTTGTCGAATTATCTTTTTTTTATATTTTTTTGTTTTAGAAGATTAACATTAACCTTATCAATTGATTGTTATTTATTATTTATAGACAATGACAATAATTATATATTAACAGTTAGTTATAATGAAAGCTCACACCTGTTAAACTCATCAAGTGTGTCTCTTTTCTTATTATCTTATTGATGGGTTTTGAGGGGGCTTAGGAGAAAATTTGAACCAAATCCAAATGAGTCCATATATAACTAGGACATCATATCCTAACCTACGACCTTAAGACAATAAGTTATGAGTCCTATGGGGGATTATTCCACTTGTAAATTTTAAACATCTCTCCCTCTCAAGTGGATCTATCCACATTGAGCTAACTCCGGCTCAACTTATATTAATACAAAAACATTTATGTCACTTTTTGAATCACTATTCATCTTGATAATGCAAACACACGTAAGAATGGGGGAATTATGTGTGACTAATTTTTTTTCGCAGGTTACTTTCAGTTCTTATAAAAAACAGATCCTAGTTAATGAATAAAAAATAGAAGGAGCCTGTCAAATAATAAAGCTTTTTAAACGATAGGAGCCTATTAGCCAATGAGAGTCTTTTGTGGGATAGGACCCTGCTTAAACGAAAGGAGCCTACTGAATGATGAATCTTGTTAAAATAATTTAAAAACAAAAGGTGCTGTTAAAACTGAAAGGAACCATCAGCATGTTAAAAACATACAGGACCTATTATAAAAGTGAAGGAGCCTCTTACTAAAATGAACACACGTACAATATAATATGAAAATATAAAAGATAAGAAGAGAGAGAGAAGAAGGATGCAGTCGATTTATACTGGATTGGCTTACAACCCAAGCCTACGTCTAATCCTCAAGTATCCAACTTGAGTGTTTCATTATAAAATCAAGTAGTAATTTGACGAGCCTCTCTAAGCTCACAAGTTAATATTTTTCAAGGTTCTTCAACCTTCTACATAAGTAGTATTTCACTAGCCTCTACAAGTACTCAAATAAAAATGAGGTTTGCTCGATATGAGCTTCAGTAATCTCTCTCAACAGATTTTCATTTTCTAGCGCACAAGAGAATTTTTACAAAGATATCACTTTCAAGAATGTATATGCTTTTGATGAGTTTCGAAAATATAGCTTCTCAAACTTCTGTATTATTCAGTTGTTGTTCATAGTCACATTGGCTCTTCCTTAAATAGTCAACTTCTTCAACTAGCGATTGCTTCACTTGCATTTTTAATCAACTGGATGGATTTAGATCTGTATAACTTTGATGTCATCTTTGCTAAAAATCTTTCAGTAATCACGAGGTTGATATACATCCTTCATAATTAGTAGGATCCTTTCAGATAAACCATTTCTAATAAGGTAAGTTCATAATTTCCTGCAAGAAAGAAAGCATCTTTTTTACGATTTTATTTCCTTTTGAGAATAAGACTGTTAATTATACAAGAAAATAAATCCAATTTGAATTTTGAAATATTATACAGTTATCATCAAAATCGTTAATCATAAACCTTGAGCTAACAATCTCCCCTTTTTTATGATGACAAGCAATAATAAATATATTTTTCAAAATTCAAAGAGATAATAGATGATTTCGAAAGATACCTATGACTTTTATATATTCAGACATAATTAGAAGAAGCCTGACTCATAAGAAAGAAACCTATCATTTATATATCATAGATTTTTACAAGTTTAATAGTATAATCATTCACATAAAAAATATATCCATATAAACTCTCCCCCTTTGTCATTATTAAAAAAAACTATAGGGAGGAAGTGAGATAAAAAGAATGAAATATGATTTAAAAAATTGACATAGTCAGCGATGAGTTTTCCTAAGGAGAATTTGCAAATTCAGGACTTGGTTTTGGAGGCTGTCAATTTGTTTGCGTATTTGATCCTGATTTGCGCGAATGTCCCTCAACAATTGTAAAATATCCATACTATTTATGTACTAAGGAGGGACAGGAGCTTGTTGTTCTAAAGTAGGACCTACAATTTTTTATATCCTTTTAGACCTCTACTCTGAGGCATGACCCAAGAAATTTGCTACTCTTTCTGTTTTTTCTCCACCTAAATATTTTCTTTCAGCCTATACCCAAACTAGGAGGGGATAGAAGAATGAAACTTGCCAGGCTCATACCATGTCAAATTGTCAAAAGGAACGTCAAAATATGTGAAGATCTTGGTTAATAACATTCCATAAGGTAGACCTCCAGTAGTGTTCTTGTGGCTTCCTTTTTCTACCATAAACTTCAGAATCATTACTGGGAGATTCATTTTGTTACCTTTAAGTAGATTGTATACTACATAGGTATCCAAAAGACTACATCTTTCTACTGAGCTACTTTTTGGAAAATTTGAAGTAGTCAATATTGATGCAAGGCATCTAAGCAGTAGGTCCAAATTTCTACACATGGGTCTCCCTTCATGGGCATTCTCAGTATGCAGACATATGAAGTCCACAACCTTTCCCAAATCAAGATCAGCAATGTCCTACTTATGGAAAGGAAGGTCAGTCCTACCTATGGGAGCTATGTTCAAAATGTTCTCCAATATATCCTATGTTATCAAGATCTCACATTCTAGCACATAAGATATAATGGCTAGCTTTCCATCAATTTCTTCTTTTCAAATGTGTGTATAAAAACATCTGACTAATTCATCACACACTTTATCATCTAAATTCAAAACATTCTCCTGCCTAACAGCAACAAAGAAAGTAAAGAGAGTGGAATACCAATATCATCAAATATGTGAGGAGGCACAATGGGTCCAACAACCACTTTTCTCTTCTTATACCGCATTTCATAGCGAGCTTCAGCTTCCATTGATTGAAATGATTTTATTTGTGGTTACAATTTTCCCTTCTTGTGGACTATGAGTTTTTTGGACCTTTTTGCTCTAGGGATTTCTTCAAACATATCCTATTCTATAAATAGCTCATCCTTGATGATGGCTTCCTCAATGTTTTCTTCAACTATAGGATCTTTGTCTTTTCTTTTCTCTTCCCTTTTCCTTTTTCTTGACTCATCTTTTTCTTTTTCTTCCTCAACAGTTTCTTTTTGTGGAGCTTGTTTTGTAACAATTCCTCTAGTCCATGGTCTTCTTTTCAACCAAGAAGGTGCTTCACCTGAACCATCGTTTTTTATTGCCTAGTGCACTTTAGGCACTTTCTTCTCTTTTGGATCAAGTTTAGGAATTGTGGAAGTTTTTGGAGAAGGAATGGGTAGGGAGAGAATAGGTAAACGGAATCTCACATTTTTTAGTAACTCCCCCTTACTGAATGTTGGGCCTTGAATTTTTTTTAGTAAGCATGATTTGAATAAATTTTGTAATATTGTTAGATAGATTATTTTATTTGGAGGTAACTATTATATCAAGTTTAGGAGGATTTAACTCATGGATTGATTGA
>JANQAP020000279.1:324126-334914 GCA_026874005.2 Erythroxylum coriaceum | reverse complement strand
AGAATAAGGGACTCTCTACCTCTTCAACCCCAATAGATTTGATTAATGCCTCAACTAAACTTATAGGAATTTGGCTCCTGATAATGTTGGCCCCCTAAGATAGGGAGATCATCTATCCCTTTACTTAAAGTGTGTAGTAGAATGCTTCAATCCAATGTATCAAAATCTTTTTAGAAATCCACTTTGAATGCACAATTCCTACTTGTTTTCTTTCTATTATACCGTTTGAATAATTCCTAAACAAATAAAACATTATCTCCCATTAATCTTACCCTAATAAAGGCACAATGTGTGTCATCCACTATATGATCAATCACTAACTTTATCCTATTGATTAGGATCTTTGCTATACTTGTATACAACATTATAGCAAGTAATAGGATAATAGTTTTTTATAGTGTGAAGACAGCCACTTTAGGAATTATGGAGATATAAGTCTTACTACAACAATAGTCTTTAATAGTGTTAAGAGAGCTTACCTTAGAAACTAAGAAGATATAAGTCTTGTTGCACTCCCTCATCATAGAGTCATTAGTGAAGAATTACAATGTAGCATCAATCACTATATTCTTAGTTTGCCCCCATATCTATTGAAAAAAGTATTCATTATATCCATCCAAGCTTGGTGCTTTTTGCATGTGTAAAGAGAATAAGGCACTCTCTACCTCTTCAACCCCAATGGATTTTATTAACGCCTGAACTAAATCTATAGGAATTTGCCTCCTGATGATGTTTCCAAGCTAGATTTTGAAATTATATTGGATCTAATTGTTTTGGAAAATTATTTATAGACCTCATTGTATATTTCTTATTTCAGATTGAGGGGCTTATAGTTGTCATCCAATAGAGAGGTGAATCTATTGGTGTTTTTCCTTTCTAATATAGCTCTATGATAAAATTTTGTATTCCTATGTCCATCCTTCAACTAAGTAGCTCTAGATCTTTGTTTCATTAGGGAATGATGGATTTCCAATGAGCTGATATACTTATCTAATACCCTTTTGCATATGTATTTTATCCTGAGGAGCTCTATCTAGCTCCTCCTGTTTTCCTTCTAGCTTCCTCCTTACTTTTATAATTGCATTTTATGTACTGGATCCAATAGTTTTATTAAGCATCTTTATTTCTTCATTTATTAGCTATAATTTCCTCATACATAATAACATTTTGGTGTTTGAAATGTCAGCCTTCAACCTCTTACTAATGAAATAATAAAACCCTTCAATTATTATCAAGAATTTATTAAATATGAAAGGGCATCTTCTCATTTACTTATTGAAGATGATTTGAACCATAACTGGTGTATGGTTAAATAGAAGGTGACTACTAAATGTTACTTTATAATCAAGACAATTTTGCATCCAGGGCTCATTAACCTATAGCCTTATCTAACTTTTTCTTGATTAACCACTTCCTTTCCTATTTGTTTGTCCATGTAAGCTTTTGACCCTTACTCCTAAGGTTCTATATATAATCCACACAATTTCTTAGCTCATCTATATTATTTTTTAAGCTATTAATTTCCCTTCCACGTCATTAGAGTTTAGTAAACAATTGAAATCTAATATTACCAGAGGTTATAATATTATTTCTTAATCTGGTTAAAGTATTCCATACAGATTTTTTTGGAATACATGATTAAAAGCGTATACAAATATGACCTATTAACTCTCGTGATAGTTCTTCATCCTTATTTTGACTTGTATTAACTGTTGTTCCACCAGAGCAGGCTCAACCTCCATCTCTTTGGATTCATATGCTACCAAAATCCTATCATTATTGTGACAGTTTAAGTTAGTAATGAACTCCCATCCTTTCTTCAACAAAACTAGTTTCTCATAATTATAATCCTTTATTATGGTTTTTAGGAGGCTTAGCAAAGTAGGTTTAGCTTCCTTAATGTAGTTTACAACCATTTGTTGCTTATTTAGGCTATTAAGCTCTCTTGTATTCCAGTATATGATAGATATGAAGGAGAGGTTGCATTTGCTTTTTTCTTCTTCTATGTACTTCTTCTAGTAACTCTCTGAAATTGTATTCCATCTTCTAGGTCCTAATTCTTTGTATCTTAGGGTGGGTTTTCTTGTGTTTCTTCATTACCTTTTTTATCCTTCTCTGTAAAAGGAGAATGTATTTCTTCTACCATTGGAGAATGTATTTCTTCTACCATTAAGGTTTGATTGTTATTCTGGTCAGTGAAATATATAGTGTGAGCTTAGGTTTCCTATCTTAGTGTCATTTTCCTAGTGATAGTTCTAGTGTTTTCATCATTTCTCTCAAGAGAAAATTTAATAATTGCACTATCCTTATTTAATTTTTCTTCTCCATGAGTAGGATTCTTCTTATTCCTAGGTTACTTTAGGTCTATTCCATTTGTTTTTCTCTATTTTAATTTTCCTCCCAGTTGGTCTACTTAGGCTTAGAAGATGCAAGTTTTTAGTTATAGGTAACCAAACTTGACTGTCAAAGGAGCAGCTTGTATCATCCATTCTTACAATATGAATGACATTTGGTAATTTGTTAGTAGAATCTACCAGGATAGTAGAGTCTATCAAGATACAAATCCTTGCATAAATGACTCTCTGAAGGGTAACTATAGGTTTATCAATGCATAGAGGTCTACCAATGCAGCTAACCAATTAACTTAAACCTCTGATGGTCCAATATTCTAATAGTATGTTGTGGAAGTTGGCACAGATAGGAATCATCTTTTCCTAAGATCTTCTAATTTTAGTCTAGGTTTCCATATTTGCAAAAAGAGAGGTTAATAGTTGAAGAACCAAGGTCCAGCCTCTAATATTTTTTTAGCTAATGAAGTATAACTAAATTTGAATAAAAATGTCATGATCATTCAATAATACCTTCTGTAGATAATAATTTTTCATTGTTTTGTAGCCTAGATGTTCAAATATTAGAAATATGTCCTTTTATCCATTAAAAAGCTAAGGAGTGTTGCCTCCCATTTCCTCATTCCCTCCCTGAGAGTGTCCTCATCTGGGGCTACCATGGACTTGCCATCATTCATTTTTGGAGGGAAGAAATAAAGTTTAAGTGAGGGGCATAAATCATCTACTAATTCCAAGTTCTCTTGGGTTAGTTATTACCCACTGGCTTTCCATAGGAGGATCCTGAAGGATCTATGACAAGTAATTGACTACGATCAATAGCCTCTAAGGGGTTAGAGGTTATTGCAAGTTTTGACCTACCTGGAGTCTTTAATAAGGAAGGAAAGTCTGTAGAGGTAAACAACATAGGTTTGACATTATACAAAGACTCAAGTCCAGTGGTTAAATACCACACTCCTAAAACAAAGTTTTTTTGAATAGGTTATGAAGGCAGGAGAAGGAGGCTTGTTTGGGTGAAGATTGGAGCAGTTTCTTTATAGTGAAGGAGCAAATGAAGAAAGTAATGCTTGGTTTGTTGCAAGTTGTCTAGTGTAGAGTTGTTGAGGAAGGATATGCTTAGTGGGTGGTTGTTATGTTGTGTCGAGGTGTGGGGTGATAGTCAAGTTATAGGAAACAAAGAAAGAACAAGGATGAATATAGTATTCAGTGAAATTGAAGAAAAAGCAAAGATGATCAATGGCTTCAAGGAAGAAAGGAAATAATTTAGAAGAGAAATAAATTACGAAACCATGTCACTATATAGGTTTTATAAAGAAGCTAGAACTTCTCTCTCTATGTAGGCTAAACTTCTATACCATCTCGTTCTGTGATTATAAATTATTTTTTATTGAAGAATTTAAAATAAATAAAAAGAAATTTAACTTATCTACTTCTAATTATAAATTACAATTATAATTTATGATCATTGTCAGCATATTAAAAACTTAATGGGTCACACATAAAGAGTAGTTAAAGAGAGCAAAATAATTTGAATTAAACTAGACTTAATTTTGAAGTTTAAAAATTTCTAGGAATTAAATATGATATATTAAGATTAAATTATAATCATAGTTAAGATAAATTTTAATTATAATTAAAAAGAAACCTTAAAATATTTTCTACATAAACAAAAAGTTATCAAAGAATTATCACTCTTGTCTTTTCTTCTCTAACCATAAAGTTTTTTTCTCTATTTTGTAAATACTATTAAAGATTGGATATTTGCAATCCATAATTGAGAGTTTTAAAGAAAAATTTCTAAAATTTTGAATTAAGAATGTTTTAACCTTTTATTTTGTTTAAAAATTTTAAATTATTCAATTAAAAATTATTTTAAAACTATAAAAATTTGCTATTATGCCCATGATTTAATTGTAATTAATTTTCCTGTAAAATAGCTAGTTTATTTTTATCAAATGAATGTACTTAAATCCAAATGACTTCTCGTATAAAAGATAGTATGTTTGGATATATTTAAAGTACATAATCTAAGCAAGCAATTGGTGGCGACTGGCACATATGTTAGACCTTTAATTCTAAGTTATGACATTGTGCAAGCTTTGGCAAACCTTACTCAATACTTAGCACTCAATTTGATGAAACAAGGTAAAAGCCTATAAATACGCAAGGCCAAATGGGCATTATCGACAAAAGCTCAAGGGTAGGTGAGTGTTGATATGCGATGCTGCACATTGCTAAAAATCTTCGACAAAAGGCAAGATTTGGATGTGAGAAGAAAAGATAAAAGGTACAAATAAGCCATGCTAAGTATGAGGGTACCTAAAGGCACTTAACCTAGACAAGGAGGTCGAAAGTTACGTAAACATGCAATATTTATTATACATTGACCTGGATTGAAGCTAACTTAGGTTATGGAGCTATGAGACTGTACTATGGATGTGCTCAGATGGACTATGCACAAAGATCACTTAGGATGACTAAACAGAAGTTTCATCAAGGCATTTAGCTTTAAGATGCGATGATGTAGAGACATATGACAAGAACATATAAGTAGTGGCCCAAGAAACTAGAAGCACTACCTCACAAAGTGGAAGCACTTCTTCAAGAAGTAGGAAAGTGGGTCAAATGATGTGACAATGGTAAAGTTAGTAGAATAAAAGTTGCATTTCTGTACTACCTTAAAGGAGAAAATAGGTAGTTTTATCTTACTTGATCACTAACTTCTTATATGCCTATATAAAGACATCATTTGCAGTTAATTTGAGTGGAACTTGATATATTCAATCATTTGTAAGAAACCTAAGAGCTTTATGAGAAAGTTCTTTATGAGATCTTCGAGTGAGGAGATCTTTTAAACAGTTCTCTTGTCAAATGCTTCAAGTAAGAAATAACTTAAGTTCTTTTTTGTATTGATTATTGTAAATAGATTAACTTTGTCATATCTCACTTATTTTTTATTTGATTATTTATATAAAAAATTGTTTAATTGAGAGTGTGAGTGAAGTACTTAAACACGAGTGATATGAAGCATTCATAAACAAATAAAATTTTTAGTTGATGACTAAGAAGGAAAGGTTGAGTTAAGTTTTGCAACTTAAGATTAAATGCCTCATAAGAACTTTGGCAAAATCGATGTAATTCCATTGCACCAAAAACAATTTCATATAGTAGCTAGTATCAAAGCTAGGTTAGGAGTTCTTTTATTGGTGAACAATGGCTGGAGGAAGCAATCTTACAAATAAAATTACCTGATTAGAGGCAATTATTAGTCCTCTAGCCTTAAGAGAAGAGGGTGTGGTTTCTTTCTTGGAATGATTTGAAGCTTTGGTATTGAGCTTCAAGAGACAAAGAGAGTACTTTAATGACGTTTCATGACTCTCAAATTTTTGATGGCAAGCAGAGTGAGAAGGAGCTCAAAATTTTCTTATAAGATATGAAATAATATTTTACAGTAATAAAGGTGTATGATTCAAAAAAGGTATTAATGACGACAATATGCATGATGAATGATGCCAAGCTATAATAGAGAATGAGAACCTCTAACAACATCAGTTAGTAGATCTCCCATTCATACTTAGAAAAAAAATAAAGAAGGAGCTAACATATCAATTCCTCCCCCCATAACACTTTATAGCTCATGAGGAAGCTTTAAAGTGATTAATGCAAGATGACTCAATGTCAGAGTATGTGAGAAAATTCACATCTTTGATATTGACATGTATAATATGCCAGAGGAAGACAAGTTGTAACTTCATAAACAACACACAAGGTTGGGTACAAATAGAGTTTTGGAGATAAAATGTGAAAGACCTGTCTAATAAAATAGTAGTTACGGATGTCTTAAAGGATCTCCAAATGCCATTAACCATTCAAACTAGTAATAAATATAAGAAGATGGTGGGACATGAAATAAAACTAGATACTGCTTGTTTCATTTGTTAAGTGCCATATTTTACTCATGAATGCCCAAAAGAGAAGGTAGGTGAGAAGCAAATGAATTTCTTGGTTAAAAAGGATTAAGGAAAATTAAGGGAAGACTTCATGGAAGAAGTCTACCTCAATAATTGGACTATGTTAAGTGTAGTTGGCCTTATAAAGGAGTGTCACAATTAAAAAAATGCAAACCTAATAAAGAGTTAAAATAGTACGTTGGATATATGTCAATGACCAAAGAGTCTTCAATGGAATCAATTTCAAAGGAGTGTTCACAAATTATTATGATGAGGGTGTTGAGTTTGTAGTTTGTTAGACCCTTAAGTCTAAGTTTTAGAATCATGTAGTGAGTTTTAGCCAATACTTAGCACTCAGATTAATGAAACAAAGAAAAGATTTATGAGTAGCAGAAGAAAAATGTGCCTTATTGATGAAAGCTTAAGAGTAGGTGAGCTTTGGCATGTAATGTGAGCATTAACAAAAAATGTTTGTCAAAAGGTAAGATTTGAATGTGAGACCAAAAGATGAAAGACATCACAAAGTTATACTAAGTATAAGAGTGTGCAGAAGCATTTAACTTTGACGAGAAAGCTGAAAGATTTGTAAATGTGTGAAGTTTGTTGTACATTGACTCGAAATTCATGCTAACTTAGGTCATAGAATAATGAGACTATACTATGGATGTACTTAGATGGACCATATACAAAGATGACATGGGATGACTAAACGGAAGGTTCATTGAGATATTTGGATTCAAGATGTGATGATGTGGTGACATATGACAAGAAAATGCAAGTTGTGAGTGTGAGCACTACTTTACAAAGTGAGAGCATTTCTTTAAGTAGTATGAAAGTGAGTCGGATTATGTGATAATGGATAATGATCTTCCAAATAGTTATTCTATATGCTAAAAAGGAGTTAGTGACCTAAAGTGGATAACTCTTCATTAACTTAGTAGAGTTAGTAAAAAAAGTAACATCTCTCCACTAAATTGGTAGGTTAGTGGAGAAAGTTGGTGATTTTAACTTAGTTGGTTCTTGAAAGCTTATATAAAAATATCATTTATAATTCGTTTAAATGGAACTTTACACATTCATTTATCTGTAAGAGGGTAGAGAGCTTTGTAAAAAAGTTCTACGTGAGAGCCTCAAACAAAGAGTTCCTTTAAACGGTGCTCTTGTAAAGCCCTTCGATTAGGAGGTCACTTGTGTTGCTTTCGTATTAAAATTGTAAATAGATTAATAAAAGGTTGACGTTATCATACATTTGTTATTTATCAACTAGATTATTTATGTAAAACACTTACATGAATAAGAATGTGAGCGGAACACTTAAATACGAGTGGTGTGAGACATCTGAAAATTTTTGACATTTAATATGAAGGCTTAGCCAATACAAAAATAGAAAGAGAGAGCATTGAGAGAGAAGAGAGGAATTCTGGGGAGTTATAGAAGGAGAGAGCACAGAGAGAGAAGAGAGGAATTCCGGAAAGTTTTCATTCATTTCTTTTTTTTTTGTCTACTCTTTATTACATCATTTCCTTTTATAATACAAATCTAACAAATTATGTTTCTTATTTCAGCAAGAACATCGCAAATTTCTAGCTGGAGTTTGCCACATCACAGGTTCTAGAAGAATTCACACAACTTGCACAACAGATTTCCTTAAAAAGTAATTCAGGTGTTGAAGAGTCTATAGAATAATGTTGGACCTTCATTTGAAATGTTCCTATGGTTACTTGTGTACTTCACTATTGAGTAGACTTGTATCTGTAACAGCTCCCCTCAAATTGAACTGGGGTGAAAACCTTAGATTCAATTTGATACAAAAGTGATTGAAAAGTTGTTATGGTAGTAACTTTGTGAATATATCAGCAATTTGGTCTGCTGATGGCACATATCTGGGTTGGATTACTCCTGCCAAAACCTTTTCTCGGACAAAATGAACATCAAGTTCGATGTACCTTGTGCGAGCATGAAAAACGGGGTTTAGGCTAGTGAAATAACACTCATATTGTCACGTCAGAGTATAGTTAGTAGGGTAATGGCGACACCTAGGTTAGAAAATAGATTTTTCAGCCATAAAACTTCAGTAATAGCAGCAGCCATTAAGCAGTACTCTGCCTCGGTGCTTGACCTGGCTACAACAGTTTGTTTCTTTGAGCTCTAGGTGATTAAATTGTGACCTAAAAATAGGTAATATCCAGTGGTACTTCTTCTATCATTTGGGCAGCTAGCCCAATCAGAGTCACTATAGAGAGAAAGGTTGAGATTGGATTTTGTGAATGTTAGGCCAAGATGTATAGTGCCTTTGAGATAACACATAATGCATTTGCAGGCAGCCCAGTGGGCTTGTGTAGGCTGGACAAGGAATTGGCTAAGACAGTTGATTAAAAAGGCTATATCTGGTCTAGTGTGGACAAGATATTGTAAAGAACCTATGGTATTTTTGAACAGAGTAGGATCTTCAAAAATAGGAGAGTCTGAGTGGGTAAGCTTTGAGCCACTACTAATAGGGGTAGGACTGGGTTTACAGTTCTCCATATGAGTCTTTTTTAGAATATCCAGGACATATTTAGATTGACAGAGATAGAGTCCAGTGAAATCTCGAAAGGCTTCAAAGCCTAAAAAATAGTAGATGTCCCCAAGGTCTTTAAGTGCAAAGGTTGAGTTTAGTCTTGAAATGAGATTAGCTATGTAAGATGGATCATTTCCAGTGATGAGAATGTCATCTACATAGACCAAAAGATAAGTAATAGTCCCTGCCGTTTTGTGCATGTAAAGACTTACATCGGAAACAGAGTTTAGGAAGCCCCAGGATAGAAGTGCTTACTGCAGTTTATGGAACCAGGATTGTGGGGATATCTGGGGTCAGAGAATTGGGAAGGTTGGGATATGTAAACAGCCTCAGTTAGGTTCCTATTAAGGAAGGCATTGTTAACATCAACCTGCCGTATGGACCAATTATAATGAACAGCTAAGGAAAGGATAATGCGAAGGGTAGATGCTTTGATAACTGGGCTAAAGGGTTCATCAAAGTCAATGCCAGGGGTTTGATGAAACCCCTTGGCAACAAGTCGAGCTTTATATTTGAGAATTATGCCATCTGGTCTGTGTTTAATGTGAAAGACCAATTAGAACTTATCACATTATAGCTGGGAAAAGGAGGAATAAATACCTAGGTGTTATTTATGTGAAGGACGGTGAGCTCATCTTGCATTACAGCAAGCCATAACCTATCACATTATAGCTGGGAAAAGGAGGAATAAGTACCTAGGTGTTATTTGTGTGAAGGGCGGTGAGCTCATCGCGCATTACAGCAAGCCATTTTGGGTCGAAAAAGGTTTGTTTGACAATGGTGGGTTCTGTATTTGCAGTGTCAATGTAAAATTTAAGTTTGAAGATGCCAGATTGTGATCTAGTGGTCATGTTATGGGTTCTGTGCATGAGACGTTGCTCAAGTTGAGGGTGATATATCAGAGAAGATGAGGTAGGTTCAGTAGTAGTAAATGGATAGGAACTTTGTGTATTTGTAGTTTGGTTATTTTGATGTGTGCTAGAAGGTAAAGTCTGTATATGTTTAGTGACTGGCAGCAGTGTAGTAATGGGTGAAGAAGGCATGTAAGGAGAAGAAAAATTAGAGGAAGAAGAGAATAGTTCAGAGTAAGGAAATTGTACCTCATTGAAACTCGCATGCCTAGTGACGAAGACTTATCCTGTTTTATCCATGCATTTATACCCTTTGTGATTTGAATTGATGCCTAAGTATAGGCACTTTTGTTAGTGGAAGTCAAACTTGTGAGATGAGTAGTGCTAAATAAAGGAACACTGAGCACTTAAAGACTTTCAAAACGTTGTAGTTAGGAGGTCTGTGAAATAGTTTCTCAGAAGGTGAAATAAAGTTCAGAGCTGCTGACGGGTGAGATTCTGTAGATGAGTTGCATACTCAAAGGCCTCTTGCCAAAACTTGAGAGGAAGATGAGCATAAGATAGCACGGTTAAACCTGCCTCAACTATTGTTCTGTGCTTTCTCTCAGCGACTCCATTCTGTTGATGGGAGTATGGGCAAGAAAATCTAGGCTGAATGCCTTATAGAGTTAGTGTTTTTTGCAAACTTAGATATTCTACACCCATGTCTGCTTTAAAGCATTTGATCTTAAGACCCAACAAATTCTCAACCTGTAGCGTAAATCTCATAAATGCATCAGATAGATCAGATTTCAGTTTTAGAGGAAAGATCTATGAGAACCTACTAAAGGCATCAATAAATGTAACATAGTATCTGGACCCTGTAGATGAAAGATATGGGGTTGGTCCCCACATATTCGAATATATGAGTTCAAGAGGTTTAGTAGCTGAGATTTTTAATTGAGTGAATGGTAACTAGTGCATTTTCCCAATCTTACATTAGTCACAAAAATTTAATTGAGAATTGATATTAGATGGATACAATTTTCGTAAAATAAGATTGAGAACTCTTGAATTTGGGTGGCCTAAAAGGGCATGCCAAA
>JANQAP020000279.1:171085-183065 GCA_026874005.2 Erythroxylum coriaceum | reverse complement strand
CAATCAAAAATAATTTATCTAACAATACCAGAATTCATTCAAATCATGTTTACTAAAATAAACAAAAAAAATTTCAAGGTCCAACACTAGGGAAATCTTGCAAGCTCACAAGATTGAAGGAATGAGTGGCTCAATGAGAAGAAGATGGAGCTTGGATTTAAAATAGTGCTTTTGCTTTCCTGATGCTATTTGTTAAAGTAATAAGAGTCTACAAAGTTAGAGTTATACCATGATCCTTGTCCTTGTACTTTGCCTTATTGGATGCTCATTTTGAGCTTTAATGAATTTCATTCAACTTAAAAAAAAAGGACTGATAATTGGAATAATATAAACCTTTCATTTACATAAAGATCATAACTCATAAATTCAGTTCTGAGTAGCCTACATATTTATTAATATGCTCATGCCTTCCTCTAGATGAAGATTATTAAGGGACGATGTACTTTCTTTCATCTGTAAACTTTTATATTTTCTCTTATAACTCATGAAGCTAAGCATTATGCTTAAAATATTGTTAAATTGTTAATATGAAACTCATGAAATTATAGGGTTACAAATGTATGTCAATATATTTAGAAATTAAAATAACGAATAGAGTTATATTTATATTATTTCTTTTGTATTACAAACAAAGTTAAACTAGAACCAATTTTTATAATATTCAATTTCAAGTGAAATATTGTTTATACTTCTTTTATGTATTGAAATCATATCATTAAATATTGTGAGATATGTCTTGAATTTTAGTGGAGAGTGAAATCAAATAAGAAAAATTGGCACTAAAGGGGACCATAGGATCGACACCAGACTCATTATAGCTGGAGAGTTTGAGAAGTCAAAAGTAGGCTGATATCGATGTCAAAAGGAGGCTAGGTAATAGACTCGTGACACAAAATTTGAGAATACACAAAAATAAAATTTTATTGGCTTTGCATTTGTGGATATAGTATTTCAATGTATTTAGACTTTTTATATGTAAACCTAATATGAGAATGCACAAGAATATAATTTCACTGACCTTAGACATCTTTGAAAATAAAATTTTATTATCTTTAAGCTTCTTCTTAATATACACCTAACTTGATAATAGTTATATAAGGTGATAATTTTTGTCCTATTATTTTCAATATCATCTTTTCATAATAATAAAAGAAATTTGTCTTTGTACTTGTGGATGTAGATCATATATTAGTAAAACTAGATTGACATATTACAAAAGTTTTTTTCATTTGTCTTGTATATATTAGGTACAATGAGTCTTTATATATGGTAGGCTAAATTAAGAAATTAAGTTAGTGAAAAATAAACCCAAGTACATAGTCTAAAGATAAATGAATGGCTAATTATAAGGTTAAATCAATGTACAATTATAAGGCTAAATCTATGCACATTAACACCCCCTCAAACTCAAGATGGGATATTGGAGACCAACTTGAGTTTACCAACTAAGAAATTAAATTGAATTGGGATAAGAGTTTTAATAAAAGTATTCATTGCTTGATTAACCAAAGAAAAATCAAGAAGTTGTAAGGTGCCACATTGAAGGTGTTGTCCAACAAAATGGCAATCATTTTTAATGTGTTCTATTGGTTTATAAAAGACATAATTGTGATATTAATGGCACTCTAATTATCATAGTACAAAATAGTAGGAGAGGAATATGTTACAACCATATCATCAAGTAACTAGTAGGGCCAAAGCTGTTTAAAAGTAGCATCAGTAAGTGCTGGATATTCATATTTTGTATTAGAGCAAGATGCAATTGTTTGCACCTTACTCCACCGTGAAATAAAGGAGTTACCCAAAAAGAAATAGTAATCAATTATAAAATGAAAATTAGTAGGATCACTAATCCAATCAACATTAGAATACAAATAAGACTAAGGATGAATGAGTAGAAAAATAAAGTCCATGAAAAAGAGTGCCTTTGACATATCACAAAATATAGAAAACAAAAGTAAATTGAGTGGTCTAAGGAGTAGCAATAAATTGACTAATTATATGACAATATAAACAATATTCGAATGAGCCACTATAAGATAAATTAGACTACCAACAAGTTGTCGATATAAAGTAGGATTAGGGGATAAGTGTTCCATCTAATAGAGTTAACACTGTAATCTAATGGTGCAGAGGTACTAATAGAATTAGTAATACCAAATCAAGAAATCAAATCAAAATCATATTTGGCCAATGAAGAATAATAGCCATTAGAACCAAAAAAAACTTTAAGAATAAAAAACTAGCTAAGTGATCCTAAATCTTTCATCTCAAAATATAAATCGAGATATTACTACGAGTTAAAAATGCCTTTAAAATGTTCTACATAAAATAAGAGAAGAACAAAACCTTTGTCAGTCCAATGAATAAATAAAATAGATTTATGAGAACTAGAAGTGAAGAAACATTGTTTTATAGTAGAACAGAACTTGGAAAACTAAACACGAGGAGTTTGCTTAAGACCATTTAGTGCACGATAAAGGAGACAAACTTTTTGTAGGGGATGAGAATACCCAGGAGGAGGTGTATATAGACTTCTTCAATAAGATTCCTATTAAGAAAGATATTTTTAACATCCATTTGAAAAAGAGGACAATTTTTTTATTGAAACAACTGCTACTAAACTTTGAATAGATGTTAAACGAGCAACAAAAGCAAATGTTTCTTTATAGTTAATATCACACTCCTAAGTGTAACCTTTTGTAACTAATCAAGCTTTATACCACTCAACAGAACCATTTAATTGAGTTTTAATCTTATAGACCCATTTTCACTTGATAGGAGCCATACTAAAAGGAGGATCCACTAAGTCCCCAATGTGAGTTTGTTCTAAAGCCTGAAGTTCTTCAGAAATTGCTTAACTGCAAAGAGGGTCAATAATATCCCTATGATAAGAGCAAGGTTCATATAAGGAAATAATAGTAGAAAAACATTAATAATCTTTAATATGGTAAGGAATTTCTCTTACTTGACGAGAGTGATGAAGAGGAGGAACATGATTTAGCATTAAAGTGGGAACAGAAATAGTGAGCTTAATAGAAGGATCTGCATCAAAGGAAGGAAATAACTTGATAGAGGAGTCAATAAAGAAAGGTTGGGAAGTAGAAAGAGAAATATCAAGACAAGGTAGAGGATATGGTGTTCTCCTAGAAAGTGACATGTTTAGAAATACATAATTAATGAAAAACCTAACAGTGATATGTTGAATGTGTATCCCAAAAAATAGTAGAGATGAATATAAGGTTTAAGTTTAGTGTCTTCAAAAGGATTGAGAAGAATAAAACAAGCATAATAAAAATTTTAAGATTTGAGTAATCATGTGACTTACTATATAGTCGTTCAAAGGAGAAAGGTTATGAAGGATTGGAATAAAAAGTCAATTAGTGGTGTAAATAGAAGTAAGAGTAGCCTCATCATAAAGAAAAAAGTTGATCACAAACAAAGTCTAAAATATAATGTTGTTTTCGTTCTACATGATCATTTAGTTTGAAAGTGTAAGGGTAGGAATAGTAGATAATAGTTCCTTGTTGTTTGAGAAATTGAAGAAGAGCAAAGTCTTGATATTGCATGGCATTATCGGTATGTAGAATTTTGACAACATAGTTAAATTAGGTTTTCATCATAGTAGCAAAATCAATACAAACTTAAGATGCTTACAGATTTATGTTTTAAAAAATATGTCCAATTGAAACAAGAATAATCATCAATAAATAAAACAAAATATTGATAACCATTTATAGTAGGAGAGGGAGTTGTAACCTAAATATCTGAATAAAATAATACAAAAGGAGTATCACATATAAAATTATTAACACTAAAAGATAAAGCAAACTGTTTTGTTAATTGACAATGTAAACAATCAAAAGACTCAAATTTAGAAAATTCTAATGATCCATTAGAAACTAAAGGTTAAAGTTTACTTATAGATGCATGCCTAAGATGAAGATGCCACTGATAGATTGCATTGGAAGAAGAAATCAATCTAGGGATATGAATTTTAAGAGATGTGAGCTCAAATAATCATCCCACCTTGAGCCTTATTCCTAGAATTTGACCCGTCTAAAATTCCTAAACCTAACAGCCAATAGGAGAAAAATGACCAGTAAGACCATGATCGCATGACTAACCAATAAAGGTCAAATATAAGGCTAAACTAAGGACATAATAAGTATCAAGAAGACTAAGATTAGAGGTGGTAGTGATTCTGATATTAGTAATAGGCATACAACTACCATTGACAGTTTGAATAGAAGGAAGACCATTAATGGGACTTGTATTAGATAAGGGAGAGAGAGAGAGAGAGAGAGAGAGAGAGAGAGAGAGAGAGAGTTGAGAAGTCATATGATTATAACAAGTAGAATCAAAGAGCCAAGAATCATTTGAAGTGATAGAAAAGGCAAGAGAAGATGAAGAACTGAAGGATATCACCTTTTTAGAAAGGGTTATTAGATCACTTATAATAAGAGTGGAGGAAGAGGAACCATTAGAAATAACAACAAGAAGTTAAGAAGAACCAGTCTTAAAGGAAGATTTGGACTTTTTAGAAGTTTTTTGAAGGCGTGGTGGTCAAGTTGGTCAATTTTCTAAAATTTGACCATAATTATAACAGTATTTGCACTTAATATTAGGAAAATTTGCAAACATATAACCAATGCTACGACAATTCTTACAAAAAGAGGAGCCAGCTGTGAAGCATGGCTGAGTTACAAAAGCTTACGAGGAAGGATATTTAATCACCATTTTTTCAATATAATTTTATTGATAACAACATCAAAAGTGGGTAATGGATCATAATATAACAAAGCAACTCACACTAATTCATATTTGAGACAAAGAGTCAAAAAAACTTAAATAAGATGAAGATGATAATTGCTAATCTTGGCTTAAACCAATTGATTCCAGATGGGCTGAATGATTACAAGAAAATCATTAATAGATTGGCCCAATTCTTATGTAAAGTTATTGAGAGTAGTGAGCAACTAATAGTAATGGGCAAACCAAGTACTTTTGTACCGATTGGATAAAAAATTCCAAATTTCCTTGAAAGTATCAAATTTAACAAAATGAATATAAATAGTGGAAGTAAAAGTATTGCCAAACTAGGTAATTATTTGTTGATATTTGCTATCCCAATCTTGATGTAATTCACAGTATCAGTTTTATCAGTACCTCAGACTATTTTAATAATATTACCATTAACAATGTGCTAAAGTTAGTGCCCAATTAGAAAACTTTTAATTTGTTAGGACTATAAAGTATAATTGGAACCATCTAATATAGTTGGAATAGGACGAGAAATTTCTGATTTATCCATATAAAGCACCATTTTATCAAGGAGCATAATCAAGAAAAAGAAGATTGAACAGATGGAAAGATGAACAAAATAGTCAAATGAATATAGTGGATATCCAATAAACAAAAGGGAATGTGTGTAGACTTAACCAGAATAGGGGGATTGGGTGGCTCCTAGTTAAAGAAGTAGGTGACTGGCCAGTGACACTTGTTGGGACTGGTCAGTGTAGGGGACTAGGTGGTTCCTAATTCAAGAAATCGAGAACTAATTGGTGGCAAGACACTTACATGGTAGACTAACTGGATAGATTGTGCAATGATAAGAGGGAGAAGCGGGGGACTTTCTCCATAACTAGGAAAAGTAGATAGATAGAGTGATTAGGGGGAAGTAGATGGATTGATTGAAGTAAATAGATTAGGGCAATTAGGGGAAGCAAGGAACTTGCATGGTGATTGAAAAAGTAGGGGACTCAATAAACAAGACCAAAACGACAACAATCATAGACTAAAGCATGAGTGCGATTATGAGGATGACTTAACAAATGTTGAATTGATTAAGTTGCAAAAAGAGTCTTATATATAATAAGAACAAGCTACACAAGCTATAAAAACAATGGGAACACCAAAAAAAAGTTTTAAATGGCTCTAATACCATGATATGGATCTAAGGGCTAGTGACGTGGCATCTCAAGTTGGGGTCGATGGTTCAAGTATTCGAGATAAGAGTTCAACATCATAAACTTAAATTCCACTATCAACTTTCAAAAGAGATCCATTTGTGGGTATTATCAGGCCTATGACAAGGGCTAGAACCAAAAGGATGCAAAAGGCTTTGAATAATTTAATTAAAGAAGGTCATTCTCAAGCCCAAGTTCAAGTTGCTTCAATTAAGGAGTCCAGGCAAGTCCATTTAATAAGTCTTGGAGAAGTTGGGCCAACCTAACTTGACAAATAAGGCCTGTGGTCGAATTTACTATTAGTAGGTTTATTTTTTTGTAAGGGATAATTGACCAAATCTTATAAGGTTTCGTGTTTACTAAAAGTTAGTTTCCAAGTAGATTAAGTAATTTAGATTAGTAGGTTTCCTTGACCAAATCCTATAAGATCTCTTGTTTCCTAAAAGTTAGTTTCCTAGTAGGTTAAGTAATTATAGGTTTAACGTAATTCCTTTTCCTTAATTTTTAGTCAACCCCTCTCCTATATATAGGGAGGTTCGACTATCACTAGGGGTCACAATTTTATGACATTATTTTGTGAAGTTTATCCTTATTATTATTCTTGTTGAATAATTAGAATGCATTGCACAATTTTCATGCTTTATATGCAACTTGTCTAATTAATTTTGTTTCATCAATTAGTGGGGTCTTTATTATTATTCGTCTTTCAATCTTGTGTCGTTCAATTTATAATTTGCTTGAATTGGGTTATACATGTTCTTGAGGGTTGGGTTACAAATCTCTTCAAACAAACTTTGCTATTCTCTTCTTTTCGAATTTTCTTCTTGGTTAAAGATCAAATGGTGAATTAAGAAAAGTCTTGTGTAAGCTTTTATATTCCGCAATTTCATTCAATTTGGTATCAAAATTGTGTTATCTTGATTCATGTTATGTGAATAATTTTGTGCTTCTTAAATTTGCATGCTTGAAGTTCTTAGTCAACCTTGAATTATTTTTGGGTCGATTTCTTTTGTGTCAAGACTTTCGTCTTTAGGTGTTTCCAATGGAAATTTTCTTTAGGTAGCTTCGACCATTTTTGCTTTTAAAAAAATAAAAAAATCGAAGAAAAGAAAGGAAAAGAAGTTGTGCTCTTGGAAAGTTTTCTTTTGTGAAGTTGATTTTGGAAACCAAGTTTCCTAATTGTGAAAGGCATTATTGATTTGGAAGGTACTTTACTTGTAAAGAAAAAAATCTTACTTGCCTATTTATGTTGTTTTTGTATTGGTAGGAAGGTCAATATTGCTGAAATTGACTTCTTTTAGTCAATCTTATTTGCATTAGAAATTGTTTCCTTTTTAGGTGTCGTAGCTTAAAATTGCCATATCTTTTTAACCGTAAGGAATTCAAGAGTTGGAGGCATTGAAAATCAAAGTTGGCACTAAAGATGATGAATCGACTGCTTTAGTTTGTTTTCTTGGAGGGTTAAATCAATCAATTCTCCAGAGTGTTGAGATGCAAGGGTACATTGATATATGATTTATTAGAGAAAGCCATGACTGCTGAGAGACATATGAAGGAGATGCTTCTACTTCTTCTGTTAATGTAAAAGCTTGACCTAACAATATACATTGGCAACAAAATAAATGGGGAAACAATAGGGCAAAGAGAAACCTACCCAACCTTAGTGACAATAAAAATATTTCCTTTAAACCTTCTAAGTCTAAGGCTAGTTCTTCAAACTTAGGTCAAAACCGAAACTAGCTGAAACCTATCACATGCTTTAAGTGTCTATATAAGGCATATAGCATCACAATGTCCTAACCAAAAGGTGTATATGTATTGAAGGATGGGACTTATATTAGTGATCATGAGTGTGATGATATGCCTGAATTGACTCAAAGCGACGAGGAGGAAGAAGCTGGATGACTTTGCTGATGAATTCCAGGCTGAGGGGTTTAATGAAGCATAAGTGGTAGTCCAAACCTTAAATACACAAATCTCACCTAAGCCAATTGATGAGCAATGCAATAACATCTTCCATACGAGATGTTTAGTTAAGAATAAGGTATGCCTTATGATTATTGATAGAGGTAGTTGTACTAACTCTGTTAGTGAGCATCTTATTACTAGGTTATCACTATGTACTATCCAGCATCCTCATCCGTACAAGTTGCAATGGTTAGATGATAGAGGTGAGGTAAAGGTAAAATGCCAAGCACTTATTCATTTGTCTATTAGGAAATATCAAGATAAGGTGCTTTGTGATGTTATACCTATGAGTGTATGTCATTTATTGTTGGGGCGTCAATGGGAGTCTGATAGGCACATGAATAAAGATGGATATACTAACAAGTACTCTTTTGTAATGGATGGTATGACATGTACTTTGAAACTCATTTCCTTTAAAGAGGTTGTAGGCGCACAACTCAAATTGAGAGAAGAGAGAGAGAAAAGACAAGGTGAGCCACAAAAGGCAAGTAAGGGGAGAGAATAAAAGGAATCACTAGTTGAGCGAAAGAGTGAAAAGTCAAAAACTAGTGAGAAAAAAGGCAGCTTTTATGCAAGTGTGAGAGATGTATATAGGGTTATTTCTGCTCATACACCTTTTGTCCTCATGATTTATAAAGAAATTTGCTTTGCTACTAACAAACTATCCAGTGATTTACCTACTGAGGTTAAAATTATTTTGCAGGATTACGAGGACGTTTTCCTTGAGAAGATGTCAAAGGAGCTTCCACCCCTTCGAGGAATCGAGCACAAAATTGATTTTCTACCTAGTTCGAGCATTCCTATCTAACCAACGTATCAAGCCAACCTTGAGGAGACAAAAAAGCTAGAACATCAAGTTGATGAACTCCTTGACAAAGGTTTGGTTAGAGAGTCATTAAGTCCATGTGTTGTGCCTGTCATACTTGTACCTAAGCAAGATGGAACTTGGCAAATGTGTGTTGATTGTCGTGCTATTGGCAAAATAACTATTAAATATTGACTCCCCATTCCTACGCTTGATGATATGCTAGAAGACTTATATGGTGTATGCATATTTTCGAAAATTGACTTAACAAGTGGTTATCATCAAATTTGCATGAAAGACGGTGATGAGTTGAAAACAATATCTAAAACCAAATTTGGCCTTTATGAATGGATGGTTATGCCCTTTGGTTTGACTAATGCTCCTTTGACTTTTATGAGATTAATGGCCCATATGGTTAGACCTTTTATAGGCAAATTTGTAATGGTTTATTTTGATGATATTTTGGTGTATAGTAGAGATGTAGGTTCACATGCTAAACATCTTGAGCAAGTATTTTGCACTCCAAGTGCACAAAAACTTTATGCCAAATTGAAGAAATGTACTTTTTGTGTTCCTAAAATTATATTTCTTAGGTTTGTTGTGAGTAAAGATGACATTAAAGTTGACAAGGCTAAGGTTAAAGCCATTGTCGAATGGCCTACACCTAAGTCTATTATTGAAGTGAGATCCTTTCAAGGTTTGGTTAGTTTTTATCGCAGGTTTATGAAGGATTTCTCAACTAAGGTAGCCTCACTAAATGCTTTCGTAAATAAGAATATGAAGTTTAAATGGGGAGAAGTACAACAACTTGCATTCGAGTCCTTGAAAAAGGATTTGACAACTGCACTGATATTATCCTTAACTAACTTTGAGCAAACTTTTGAAATTGAATGTGATGCTTCTAGCATAGGTATTGGTGTTGTGCTAATGCAAGGAGCTAAGTCTATATCATATTTTTCTAAAAAATTGAATGGTGCGTGTTTGAACTATCTAACTGATGATAAGTAACTTTATGCTATAATTAGGGCTTTGGAAACCTGGCAACACTATTTGATGCCTAAAGAGTTTTTCATCCATACTAATCATGAATCTCTTAAATATTTGCATGGTAAAAACAAGCTCAATAAACGACATGCTAAGTGGAGTGTTTTTCTTGAATCTTTTCCTTATGTCGTTAAGTACAAAAGGGGTAAAGAAAATGTTGTTACTGGTAACATTGTCACGTAGGCATGGGTTGCTTGTTACTTTAGAAACTAAGTTATTAGGATTTGAATATATGAAAGATTTGTATCAACATGATCCTGATTTCTTAAGTGTTTGTACTGTTGATATTCTGAAAAATCTTGATGTGCTGCAAGAACATTTTATTGGCCTAATATGAAAAAGAATGTTGAAAGAATTTTTGAAAGGTGCATTGAGTACAAAATGGATAAATCAACATCTAAACCACACGGACTATACACACACTTCCCATTCCCTCATCCCCTTAGGTTGATATTTCTATATATTTTGTGTTGGGATTACCAAGATCTCCACGAGGGAATTATTATGTATTTGTTATAATTGATCATTTTTCCAAAATGGCACATTTTATGAGGAAAACTGATAATGCTGTGTATGTGGCTGATTTATTCTTTCAAGAAATTGTTAGGTTGCATGGTATTCCTCGAAGCATTGTGTCTGATAAAGATGTAAAATTCTTAACCTACTTTTGGAAAACTCTTTAGGGAAAACTAGGAACTAAATTGTTGTTTTCTACTACTGCTCATCCCCAAACTAATTTTCAAACTGAAATCGTAAATATGACACTCGGTACCCTATTGCACTTCATAATCAAACAGAATTTGAAAAGTTGGGAGTCTTATTTACCTATAGCTAAATTTGCTTATAATTGTACAATTTACAATACTACCAATTATTCTTCGTTCGAAGTTGTTTATGGTTTCAATCCACTAACTCCTTTGGAATTGTCTCCGTTACTTGTTTCTGAGTTCTTAAATATAGATGGAGCCAAGAAAGTTGAATTTGTCTAAAAGTTGCATGTCAAAGAGCGTAAAACTGAGCACTCTGTACGAAACACCAACAAGGGAGAAAAGAGGTCATTTTTTAACCTGGAGATTGTGTCTGGGTTCATATGTGCAAAGAAAGATTTCCTACTTCGTAGAGAACACAGCTCCATCATAGAGGCGATGGCCCTTTCCAAGTTGTGGCTAGGTTGAACAATAATGCCTACAAACTTGATCTTCTAGGTGACTATGATGCTAGTGTAACTTTTAATATATATGATTTTTCTCCTTTGAATTTGATACAGATCTATTGGATTCAAAGAAGAATCCTTGTGAGGAAGGGGGAATGATAAGGTTCAAAGGGCTAGTGACGTGGCATCTCAAGTTGGGGTCGATGGTTCGAGTGTTCAAGATAAGAGTTTGAGGTCGTCAACTCAAATTCCACCATCAACTTTTAAAAGAGATCCACTTACGGGAATTGTTGGGCCTATAACAACGGTTAGGACCAAAAGGATGCAAGAGGCTTTGAATAATTTAATTAAAGAAACTCATTCTCGAGCCCAAGTTTAAGTTGCTTTAATTAAGAAGTCTAACCAAGTCCATTTAATAAGTCTTGGAGAAGTTGGGCCAACCCAACTTGGCAAATTAAATAAGGCCCATGGTCGAATTTACTATTAGTAGGTTTCCTTCTTTGTAAGGGACAATTGACTAAATCCTATAAGGTTTCTTGTTTCCTAAAAGTTAATTTATGAGTAGATTAAGTAATTTAAGATTAGTAGGTTTCCTTGACCAAATCCTATAAGGTCTCTTGTTTCCTAAAAGTTAGTTTCCTAGTAGGTTAAGAGTGCGTTTGGTTCAGCTTTTGGTAGGTGGAAAAGTACTTTTTTCCATCGCAAAAGCTATTTTAAGGAAAAAATGAGTGTTTGGCTGTAAACTTCAAAAGCACTTTTGTAGTAGAAATAGTTTTTTTAAAAGCTAAAATACAGCTTTTTCAAAAGCTCAAATTTGGAGCTTTTCAAAAAAGCACTTTTCAAGTAGATTTTTTATATCAATTAATGAGCCTATTTTTTAGTCCCTTTTACCTTTATGCTTTACACATAATTCCCACAATATCCACAAATACATCTTGACGTTTATTTTGAGATTTATATAATGTTATTTGAATTTTTTATATATTTTAATATTTATTTTTGAAATTAGTTTTACTTATGTTATAATCTATACAAAAAATT
>JANQAP020000279.1:61140-72632 GCA_026874005.2 Erythroxylum coriaceum | reverse complement strand
CATAATATTAAAATAAATATTATATAAGAGATTAAATAAATTTATTTAATTAAAAATAATTTATCTTTAAGTTTTATATAATATATAATTATTATTAGTGATAAAAATATAACTACATTAACATCAATAACCAAACAGAGTTTTTGTTTTTATTTAAAAGAAAAATAAAAAAATTAAAAATGAAAACAAAAAATTACAAAAAAAACAGAAATAAAAAGCTGAAAGTGAAAACAAAAAACTACAATAAAAAAACAGAAATAAAATTAAACAACCCCTAAATTAATGGTTAATTATAAGGCTAAATTAACGTCCAATTATAAGGCTAAATGTGTACACATTGACAAACATAAATTTTATATATTTTTATTTCGTTTATTTTCTTTTTATATTATTCAGTTTCCGGACAAATATGGATAATAAATGTATAATATATAGAGACTACGAAGACATGGCTTTTTTTTAACCAAGACACAAGCATGAACTACAACTTAGTCCATGAAAATTTCTGTGTCATGTGATATAAAGGGTGAGAGGTGATATGAGTGTCCGAGGATGTTGACGTGCGCCGCTGGTCACCCTTTTAAACTATTCTCTCCACTTTCACCAAAACATGCAGTTCTGCAGGTTCTGTTTCATCTCCAAATGTCTATTCTTTTTACCCTATTTTCTTCGTCGACTTGTACATGGTGACCTCATCGACACAATATTCAAACTTCAAAAGCCCTTCTCTTCCCCTTCCCTATACATTTCCCTTTTCTAAAGTCCACTCAATTCTCGTCTTTAAACCTTGAACGGACGGATGATGAGAGACAAGAGAGTTAAGATAATGTTTTTTTTGGCATATGCACAGAGCAAGCTGTGTGCTTCTTGTTAAGGAAAACCCATCATGTTCCTGACACTAGACATTGTGTGGGGAACATGCAATACGTCAGGGGTATTGGGAAACACAAACAGAGAGACCAAAATACCACTCGTGAATCATTGGACAAGGCTCTTCTTTGGGGTACTTTACGTCAATGTTAGTACAGTCAAATTCAAAGTCCTTTCGTTGTTTATGTCACAAGTTGATCTACGATCATTCAGCATTAGTTGTTCGATGTCTCTTTTACATGTAATTATTTACAATACTATTTGTAGATAATTGGTTTCTCCTTTCCCTGCCCATACCGCTTGATCCATACTCCATAGTATGATAACAATTACGTTTATGTTATTTATCATTACACAATTGCATTTATCTTTAATCTAAGGAAAAGCACAGCTGCAATGCTATTACAATTACGTTCCTATTTAGTTCGTTTATATTAAAACGAGTTCTTACATAATTTCTTATACAAAAACTTTCCAAGTCTGCTGCATAATTATTTTTTATTCCAATCAAAGATTTGTGGAGTACATGATGGATATGTGCATCTTATCTCATGCCTAGTGAATTATAATTTCTCAAATATCGTAATGTTTAAAAGAGCTTTTTGTAAAAAATTCGGCTTATTATGAGACGTGTCCATTCCAAGTATAGTTTGCTGTTTAACATGATTCCTAAACACTAACCCTTGGTTGTTGGGCACCAAGCATGGGAAGTTGTAAACTACATAGATTGTGGCTTATGCTTTCCAGGAGATGGAGATATAATGCCTAGAAAAAGGCCGTCGTCTGATAATTGAAAAGAAAAGAGATTAAATGAATGAGCTTTCGAGCCTTCATGAAGAGTCAAAATGGGTTACCTTAATTTCCCAGAGAAAAGTCATCTCAAATCATCTGCAGTCATCTTTCTTAGGAACCATGTAACAAGTAATTATGATGTCCCAACAAATCCATCTTTAACAATGTTACAGTTAACCTACTTAACAAGGACCAAACCACCAAAACTAATTGACACTTCGAGACTAAAACTCATCATGATTAATTAGGTCCAGCTCTTGATTACTCATGATTGGTTAAATGGACGAACACTTAAAAGAGGTAAGACCAAAATTCACCTCAGCATGAAAAAAATACATATTTTTTCAGGCAACACATCTTCTGCATTTTTTGTCCTTGAACGGAACAAAAGAGGAACAGTCAAAAGGTCTCCTACACAAGATAATATGTCCGAGCATGCAATTGATAATACATTTGGAGACATCATATAACGCAAGCATGAATGCATTGGCATATGGTATAAAACACGAAGCCTAAACTAACTCATGTAGCCAAGTCGAAGCTCCAAATCCAATACCTTCTCCTTGGGATCAATACATCCCATTTCCAATTCCAGGTTAATGACCCCGCCCTTTTTCGAAACGTTGAAGGCATGTCTTTTTGTGAACCCCCTTTTTAGTTCTTCAATCTCAGCAAGAGCTCTGATGCTCTTCCTTGTTAAATCTTCTTTTTGGGGTGAAATGTCAACTTGAGAACATTCAAGCGCTAATCTTTTCTCCTGGTAAGATGGTGATGCGAAGGAATTAGTCAGAGGTTGAGATAGCAAGCGCTTATCAGGGCACTGGCACGGCAAGAACTTATTGGAACGAGATGCAAGTAAGTTGGAAGAGGAAAAAGTAGGGTTGACGTTAGATTTGGAACTAGGGTTTGGACATTGATCAAAAACCCAAGAAGGGAGCTGCCTCAACCTTGCTCTATCCCTTCTATGAACATTCATATGACCCCCGAGAGCTTGAGCAGAGTTGAAAGCTCTCTTACAAAAGCTGCATACGTAGTTCCTTTGAGGCCATGACAACTCAGTTGACTGATCTCCTTGGAGCGTCAAGTTGTCACACTCCCATTCTCTTTTGTCCTCCACCTTTTCAGGGCTCATCAGAGTGCAGCTAGTCCTCTTCATTGCTATACTTGTATTTGCTAGCTCCAACCTAATAAGATCACATACAAGAACAAGAAGTAATATATGCATTTATGTGTAGAGAAGGAATGACATTGTAGTTACTTAAAATCTTAAGAACTTGTGGTTGGCAATTACAAGGGTAAGGGTAGCATGATAGTGAAGATCGTTGAACTCGAAGACGCCTCAAGACAGAAACTGAAAACGTCGTCGATAAAGGGTACTCACCTGCGGTTGTCTGGTGCTCTATATGTTGATGTTACCTGAGCAGTATAATGTGGAAACTTAGTCTGCCAGTTTTGTTCCTTTTTGCTAATTGTAGGGGGAGATGTAGTCGCCATTTATTGTTTGCACACGACGAAGCAACTTTTTTTATTGGTGACAGAAGGGGACTAAGGTTTTCAGACAAGAAAAGAGGACTAAGGTTGTGTCAACCAGAATGCATTTTATGGTGGTGTGTCTTGTTTCTGACAGGATCTAAATCTTTGGTTAAGCGATAAAATAATAGGCCCACACCCCAATCCATCTCCCTCTTTGTCTAAGAAAAATAGGAAAAAATTGAAACACAAAATTCCCAGCAATATATGTGGACTAGATGGTTTGAGAATGAATTCGACGTTGTGCTCTTATTCATCGATAATTAACAAAAGGAAATTAGTTAAGAAAATGAATAATCTTAAACAAAATCAAGAAAAAATATGTAAACTTGGTACTTTCGTAGGATTACTTGAAAAACTTTTTTACGGAAGAAGCAACTTGGGCAGGTTGGTCGTGGGTCCACCTCCTCAGACTTGGCAGGAAACTCTCGACGTCTGTCCCATTAGACAAGAGTGCGAGGTGGGATGATGACTCACGTAGCTTTCACAAATGTTTGATTTGAAAGCATGGCCTTTAAGGTCTAAGAACATTCACGTTCACTTTGTTGTTTAATTATTCATCTCAAACTTACTTGGAAATGGAGAGCCAATTAATTAAAAGACATGTCTTCTTTTGGGTCATGTTGGAAATAAGGTTTTATATTGTGAATTGCAACAAATCCATTGAAATTATAGATTATTGTGATAATTATAAATGATGCTGGCATGATCATAAGAAATAACCATAATAATTATGAAGAGTAATTATAATTATTCATTGTGGTTATAAATTATTGCGTTAATTATAAACAAAATAAGAACGTAAACATAAACTTCATCGGAACATATTATGATAATAGTCGCAATATATTAGAAAGTGCAAGTACAGATACGATCTTCTTTTACACCTATTTATATTGTAAATATAGTCGAAGAAGCAAGTTTTCACTCTAAAATCTTACATAAATCCATTCGGAATCAATTGAACTACAACAGATACGCTTATTGACGACGAAACCAAACGTCGTTAAATATTAAAACATCGTCGCAAATATTAATTTGAGACGAAAAATAATGGTCACCTTAATGGTCGTTGAATTCCGGTAGCAAAACAATATCTACGATGTTTTCTTGAAATTATCGCAAAAAGGATTTGGATACACAATAATTTCGTCAGTAAAACATATAACCAATAAAAACAAAGAACGTCGTACATAGGATTTTGTGACATATATGTTTCGTAGATAAAAGCTTTTACATACTAAGTCGTAGTCGTAGGTAACTATTTTTAGTGATGATTTTTTTGTAGCATAATAGTTTTAGCTACTAATTGTTTATCTTAGGTAAATGTTTTAGAGACATTTTTGTAAACATATAGGCAACAACATTTTGTGATGATTTTTTTGGTAGCTAATACTTTTTAGTGACAATCTTGTTTTTGTAGCAGAAGAGTTTTAGCTACTAATTTCTTATTGTAGGTAAATGTTTTTAGAGGCGTTCTTGTAAACGTAGGTAATAATATTTTGTGACGATTTTGTTTTGGTAGCTAATATTTTTTAGTGACAAAAACTTATTTTAAATTAAAATTTTATTATAATTGTTAAAAACATATTTATTTTAATTTATTACAATTTTTAAGATAGTTTGAAATATAAATTAGTTACATTTTATAATTAATGTTGGCGACATATTTTTTAAATAATAATTAATTGAAATAAAATAAACATTAAAAATGAAATGCATTTTATATAAAAAAATAATTACAGGTCATATACAAACTAAGACTCCTCATCGTCGTCACTACTACTGACATAGTTTGAGCCTAATAATTATTTGACCATGTTTTTAAGCTTGTTCACTTCTTTTACATTACGATCTAACTTCTCTTTCGTACATTGTAACTTAGTCTTCAGTGCCTGGTTCTCCTCTTGAAACGTCGTGACATATGCTGGTCGTGACGAAGATGCACCAACAGGCGTAGGGTCATACCCAAAACTTTTGATATAGCCTGATCTTGTATCAAAGACATTGTTGCAAATGTCATCGACATTGGATTGATTCTCCTCAAACAATGATGTCTACAACAACTCCTACGTCTTGTCCTATAATTTAAAATACAAAATCGAGTTAACTAAAAAATTATTACTTAGTATTACTTAGAAAAATAAATTGTAATATTTATTTATTTGTACTTACATAATTACTTTGTGTCTCTTTAGACGTCCAGCTTTGACCTTCCTTGTAGTATGTTAGCTTGTAGAGTGTGATCTTATCACACTCTTGTCTTTGGCGTTGTGTTTGGCTCTGTTATATGAATTTAAAAAATAGAAGATAATAGAATTTATTATATTAAGAAATAGAATAATAAGTTGAAAACGTTACACTTACAAATTCTTATCAGACGACAACAAATGATTTGGAGCTGGTGTTATGAAAAGTCTTCATTTTTGCTCTGTTCACTTTGACTTTCTCACACTTTTCCTAAGTTAAGAAAAGTAGTCATGAAATGTATAAACAAAATTAATTGAAGAAAATACGAAGAGAAAAAAACAAACCTAAATCTTCGTTGAAACCCAGTAATCACACGTTTCACTTTAATTTCCTAGAGTCAACCGTTTCGGAACATGTCTCATTGTCTTTTCATCGAAAGGGAAAGAATGGTAATATTTATGAAGTCTATATCGATGATCCTTCACCCTTTGTTTCAACAGTAAACTAACACAGCTTGAAATCTCAGGCTTGTCGATATCAATGATATTGAGCTTCACTTGTGAAGAATATGTATAAGTTAAGTTACTATTTTTGTTAAATAAAATCGCAATACATATACTCAAATGAATTGAAATATTACCGAAACTTTTTCCAAAGCATTTTGGAGCAAGTTGTCTTCCTTCAATTGCCTGACATGCTGAAGGCAAGGCAATTCATTCCTCATAACGACACCTAACTCATTGGACAATTTTGCAGATTGAATCTTATTTAAACGGTGACGTAGCATGGGGTCAATGGTCATAGATAACTTGCTGTTCATTGCAACATTCATCCTTTGCAACTCAGCTCCTTTTGTGATACCTCTACCTCGTTTTCTAATGCCAGTATTGGAACCTGAAAATAAAAAAATCATAATAAGAAACACACACTAAACATGTAATAAGTAATTTTAGCATTAATGTAAACATGTTTGGTTAACAATAACAGACTTGAAGATCTCTCATGACTAACAAACGATGCTGGAAAAGGTTGTTGCTGACTGTCTTCATTCGATGATGCATTTGTTGGTCGATGGGGTCGGATTAAGTTCGTTGTTGTATGGGAGGAACTTTTTCAGTCATTACCACCCTCTTTCCCTTGTTTCTACCAAGTGCTATTATATTGAACCTGTGTAAAACAAAATATGAACATAATATATAATATTAACTCAATCATCAATTTTCACATGAATATAAGGAGATTAGTAGTTAAATACTAAACATTCGGCATAACATTCAGCAAAAACATAAGTAAAACATTAAAAATATGCATCTAGTCAGAGTAAATTAACATAAGTAAAACATCAACAACATAAGACAATTATGAACATAACATTTGAAACAATACAAACAATTTATTTACATTCAATCATCATGATCAAGATTTTGAAAATCATCATCATTAGGTACATTATCGTTGGATTCTTCATCACTAATATATTCGAGCAAAGTATCGTTATTGTCATTTAAGTCATCCTGAGTATAGTCTTCTTCTATTTGTAAGATAAGATGGGCTTAGACTTCATCTAGTTGAACTATGTTGGGCTCGAAATCTCTCCTATGAAATGATTATATATCTACATCTTTTACTGGAATGCCTTCGTTATTGAACTCCAATTCAATATCTTGATAGATGTAATCTGCATCCTTATCCAATTGACCAATATCTCTTTCACAAGAATCAAAGACATTCCGTTATTGAAACTTTTGAACATCCTTCCAATTGCTACCCAATATAGTATTGTTGACATAGAAAACTTCTTTGACTTGACTTGCAAGGACAAAAGGATCATTATCATGCTATGTCTTACTAACATTTATGTTAGTAATATGCCTGTTCACTTTCATGTCAGTTAGCTCAAACCATTTGCATTTAAGTAGAACAACCTTCTTATCCTTGATGTAATGCAAATCTATTATTTTAGAGATGACATCGTAGAAGTCAATGATTTCGTCGTCATGACATCCTTCAATGACAGCCCCACTATTTTCACTTCTAACTCGACTATCTCAATCTTGTATATAAAATCTCACCCCATTAACAATGCAACCTATGCATTTCTTCCTACAAATATGAGGCCCACATGCCAAACTATATAATGCTGTTGTCACTTCTTGCATATTACAGTTATATAACCGTATCATCTGTATGACAAATTGAAAATAAATATGAGGATGAGACATATTCTCATATTTTCATAATATGTAATCAATATGAAACTTACTCAATTTCTAAACTATGATACAAAATTCTGCTGTTGTGGTCTAAACAAAGCAATACAAATTAAATTCTATCTAGACCAAACTAGAGGAAAGCGTACCTCATCGATAAGTAATATAAAACAGTAAGAACCAGATATCATACCCAAGGGATTCCAAAACGCAAGACAATTAAATTAAACGATGCAAAATTACTCAGATGATCAAGAATTGATTGATTTGAAAATGAAATAAAATAAGCGAATTAAGGAAATATGCTTGATGCAAGATATCAACTAAATGCGACTAAACTTAATCAAATAACAAAAATTGACTAAGGTGTCGAATTTCAATTGGATTAGACACTAAAACTTTTAACGGTGGATTGATTTAGGAGTTACTTCACTTAAGCAAGTTAAACCCAATTTTCATAGGAATTCTTTTCTCTTTTAAATCCAAGTTACCTACTTGGTTAATAGATAATTTGGAATAAAAAAAGAAAACATTCAATGCAAGAAGCCTAAAATTAAGTTCGTTAATCCTAGGTATCCTTACACAAGATTCTATGGTTGGTCTACACGTTAGTCTCAAGCATGTTACTTGATCGGTTTTTCGATAAATCAAATCCCAATGGTTCTGACATTCAATCATCTAAGGCTTTAATCTAGTTTATCAATCTAAATTAGGCTAAATATGCATTCAATCAAGCAAATAAAACAATACCACAAAAATTGTCCTAATCCAATATCAATCCTAACCTCAACCAAAGAAAACTTACTTACATATATTCATCAATGTAACACAAATCATGGTCGTAATATATATTTGCATTGATTAAATCCACAAAAATTAAAACAATTTAAAAACAAAAACAAATTAAGAACACCCAATATATAGTCTTCGGGAGAGATAGTTGTTGCTGGTGTGGAAAGATTAAGTGCGTTGGAGCTGTGTGAAATGGTTGTGGTGTTTTCTACTGATTGCGTGTTGGATGGCTTGCGTTGAAACTGCCTATTGCGTTGTTGCCAATGGTCTGGCATGTGAGGCTGGTACTGCGTGGTTAATGTGGCTACGTTGATGGAGTGTTGCTGCCGCTGGTGACTGGAACTGCGTTCGTGGGCATTGCTGGTGAGTGGCTTAGTTATGGCTGTGCAGTTAGTGAAGAGGATGGTTGTTGCTCTCGTCCTTTCTGTAGCTAATGTGACTAATTAAATGGGGGGGTTTTTGGTCCACCCTCACTGTTCATGAACACACTCTTCTCTGTGCTAATTTTTAATGCAGCCCCACTCTCACGCTTTTTCCCAGCCTTCTCGTCTTCTTTTTCTCTATTCTCATTTTTAACGCTGCCCATACGATTTTTCTGTCTTTTTCCAGTAACCCTTCTCTTCTTTTATTAACGTAGCTCTTCACTTTTTCTCTCTTTCAACGCCGCCAGCCTTCTTCTTATCTATTCTATTTATTGATGTGATGACAAAAATCAGGGTTTTGGTCCCCTCTCTATTTTTTTCAGCCCGCTAGCTCTATTCTTTTCTTTTGGCTAAAATGTTGTTTAGTCTTGGGCTGCTACATTGTCATTTTTGTGTCCAACTTTCTTACTTTGTGCTTTTAAATATTTCAAATCCAATATGTGCCTAAAATCAAAACAAATAACTT
Source organism: Erythroxylum coriaceum (assembly GCA_026874005.2). Taxonomy (NCBI): domain Eukaryota; kingdom Viridiplantae; phylum Streptophyta; class Magnoliopsida; order Malpighiales; family Erythroxylaceae; genus Erythroxylum; species Erythroxylum coriaceum. The sequence goes on along the minus strand of JANQAP020000279.1, from coordinate 63,360 downwards.
TTAATTAGTGTAATTTAAACATTAAATGGACAAAAGTTTTGCAAATTATGTATCTAAAATCAATATAAAATGCCCATTAACAACACCCCCACACTTGAATTGTTGCTTGTCCTCAAGCAACTTACTTAGTTCACAACCAACATATTCTGTCATTTCATTTTCAATGAAAATCAAGTGTTGGCAATCCTTTAAACTTCAATAACTCAAGTATCAAGCTACTACATATATCATAATCTTTTCGCCCATGCATATAAACAAAATCAAAGGTAGATGTCCTTGATCAAAAGCAAGCATAAAATTAAAATGGACCTTCCTCACGATATTCACTCATGTCCCTCAAGTGTATAAGGGTTGTGTTTCACTCAATGCTTCCTCTAAGAAATTACACTACCATAGGCTTGCAAATTCACCCATTTTTCACTACATAGAGTACATGCCATCATGGATCAAAAGGGCTTTTACTAAAGGTTATAATGGGGTTTAGGTTAAGGTAAGGTAAAAAAAAAGGCAAAGGCTACTCACAAGCATTCACAAAGCACTAAGTTACGTGGGAAAATCAAAAAGAAATTCTGAGATGTGCAAATAGAAACACGGGACTACAACTACTCATCACTATCCAATGCTACTGTTTGATCTTTTTCTTTCTTTTTTGTCTTTTTTGTCTTTTTTTTGTTTTTTTTGTTTTAATGACACTAAACATAAAAGAAGATAGTAGTAGTAGCACAAATCAACAACAATTGAGTAGATCTACTTCTAAAATATCTTAGAATAGCATATAAAACAAAAGTCCCTAAATCAAGGACATCAAATACTTAGTAATTCATTTAACTTATGAAAGGGTCAGGCTAAAAAGTTTCCAGGTTTCAATGCAGTGTGATTAAATCAAAAACAAACAAGGTTAAAGGCTTAAAGGGGTAGCAAGGGAAAAATGACTTGGTGGGTCATATAAACTAAAGGTTAAAAACAAAGAAGGCCTTTATCATGTCCATAAGACATGCAACTAGCAGTATTAAATAGGTTCAGAGCAAGTTCTGAAGGTAATCTACATAGAGAAGCATCACTTACAGCAAAGAAAATAAATGACTATGAGATGTAGTCATAGAGCTCAAGACCCCACATGTGCTTAAATGAAAGTCCATAAAAACTCCATACATTGCTTCATCACTCAAACATCAGTTATTGACTAAGTTTTTAAAATTAACTAATTCAATCAATTCACATGGTTCACTATCCTCTCAAGCTGCCTAATCTAAATTCATGGATACCTCCGTCCAACTACTTTGACATAATCGTATGGTCAAATGGGACCTAAGTTAGCTACCAAAAGAGTCGCAACCTTTCAAGTGTGTATCTCTCAACATCAACATCAATATCATAAACATCAATATACACATAATCTCAATCCCCTCCACACTTAATATGAACATTGTCCCTAATGTTCAAGTAGTTAATGATCAAACACAAAGAGGGAAAAGAGGAAGAAGAAACTTCCCTAAAAAAGAATCGGCCAAGAACTCCTTGCCACCAACCACACAAACCTTAAAGAAAACTCAAAACAACTCAAAGAAATGCATTAAACTAGAAAGAAACACAAAGGAAACAACGAGAAAAGAAAAGAAAGAAAAATACAATCCTACTGAAAGGCATGCACTGCGATCAAGGAGGCGAAGTGTCTTAAAGAGACAATCACTCCTCAGAATTATCCACAAACCTGGGCATATATAATTTGACTCGTTGTCCATTTACCTTTAAGGGGTTTTCATTTTCTCATTTTACCTCAAGGACCCCAAAAGGAAGGACTTAGATCACCTTGAATGGGCCATACCACCTTGACTTAAGCTTCCCTAAAAAAAGACGAATACGGGAGTTGTAGATCAACACTTGATCGCCTACCTTAAAGTCTTGGTGGAGGATCTTCTTGTCATGCCACTTCTTCACACGCTCCTTATACAACGTTGAATTGTTATAAGCATCCAAACGAAACTCTTCAAGCTCGTGAAGCTGCATAAGTCTCTTAGCATCTGCAAAAGACAAATCAAAGTTAAGAAATTTGGTAGCCTAGTATGCACGACGCTCTAACTCAACTGGAAGATGACAAGACTTGCCATACACTATCTTGAATGGTGACATGCCTATGGGTGTTTTAAATGCGGTCCTATATGCCCAAAGTGCATCATCTAGCTTTAAAGACCAGTCCCGCCTAGAAGCATTAACAGTTTT
>JANQAP020000278.1:256908-279389 GCA_026874005.2 Erythroxylum coriaceum | reverse complement strand
ATTTAAAATTGTTACTTAATATTCAATTCAAATAAAACTAAAAAGGCAGTTAACTTAATTCTAATATTAATAATAATAATCTAAAATTATTAAAGTTGTGTAAGCCAAAAACTTTTCACCTCGGAAAACTTGATTTGTAATAATACAATAGCTATCAACAGTTTTCGTATGCTGTGTTAAATACTTCTTAATCTAGGACCCACTATACAAATATGTACATTATCGTAATGGGTTATTTATTAGTAGTGATGATTTGCCTCTTTATAACAAGCAACTCAAGCCAAATGGAGAAGGTACCTATTCCAATTCAAGTGGTATAAATAAACTAACAATGTCTCTCTACCAACCCTAAAACACTTGAGAATGGCATCTAACTTTAAAGTGGATCCATGCTACAAAAAAAAAAAGGCGCAAAATGATTACCCCTGAAAAGATGCAAACAGACTGCTAATAGAAAAGGTGTTTTGACTTTTATGCATGGAGAAATAATACAAGTTAATTATGAAAAGAGCAATGATTCCCTCAGCTTTTCTTCGTTAACTGATAGGTGCGAGATTTATCGGACGTTATGTCATATTAACTTTATTCTATCAAGCATTTCCAAACAAAGGGGACCAAAATTGTCTATTCTGACTCTACATTTTTCATTTGAATTCTGTGTCAGGTAAGTTTTTTGGTTCCACATTCTATATAGATTTTTGGCCAGGAACGGCTTGTCTGTACTTAATATACGTTATTTTGCTTTTACTTCACACGGAACTGGACTGTACAGGACTGTGATGATGGGAGAAAGTACCTTAGCTGGATATCATATTGTTGCTGTCTCAATCTGGTACTGGTACATACCCTACATACCGCTGCCTGTTAGAACAATGATGTGCTTGTGCGAATTTAGTGTCACCAAATCTTATGGTTTACTGAATTTAACATCCAACTAAGTTAGCGAGCTTTACTTGACAGAAATACTAATTGATTAATGTAAAAGGTGCGTTAGTTAACTCACAGATTTGTCATGTACAAGTTCCACTACATTCAAAAGTAGCAAGTTAACTTTACAAAAATCAATCCTTCACTTTTATTTTAAAAAATATTTTTTATTAAATAAACCTTAAACTCATAAATTATGTTTAGACATATACTTAACTTTTAAACTTATAAATCCATTAAAGCTTTGTTTTTGTTAAACTCTTAGAGTATGTTTTAATGAAGTACTTACATAATAAAGGTTTTGCAAGATTTTTATACATGTGCGTGGTCATAAGAATTACTCTAAATTAATATTCAATCTTATTCCAGCATCTTTTACAGGAATAATAGTATTAATTAATAAGTAATTGAAACTCCCTTATGCGCCTGTAATGTACAGAATGCAACAACTTCAGTCCCTCAGCATTGAAGTTACTTTGAAGAAGCATTCAGGCTTGAGCAATCGACTATGTGTATCGAGGAAGAGAGTAAAAAGTACATCAGTCAACCACTTTCTAGGAATCCATTTGGCAATATTTTCCAGGGCACTGATGACGAAAATATTTTTCTTCTGCGTGTTGTGGAAGTTCGATTGCTCAAAGTAATATGCTAAACGGCCTACTTTGTTTGGCCCAAAAATTTAAGCTGTCGGTTGAAACACAGTTACCTTTTGTTTGTTACTTTATCTGCAACTTTTCTGATTTGAAGGAATTCAACTTTCCCTTATAATCAAATCGCTTTCTTGTACTCAACGGTGGAGTCACACTGCTCCTCCATCTTTAACTAAGGTCGAGTTCGAGTTTTAAGAATAGAGTCACTTTAAAACTTGTGAGGGAGAACTTTGCTAACTCATAAAGGGTCCTGTCAGGCTCAAACCCTGATTAATCAGTTGCTCCTACGGCGTCAGATACTAAGTGGTCTACACCAAAAAAAATAAATCACTTTCTCGTGATATCTAGGGTCAATCTTGCTGTTTTATAAGTTTATATCTATTTATTTAGTTAATGCCACAAGAATAGAAAAAGGAGTAATAATTAATCTTACCAAAAGAATAGAAGTTTACATATGAATTTTCAAGCTATTGAGCTGACGAGTTTGTTTTCTACTTCTCTGTCCTTTTGAATTTATTGTTTAATGGCTACATGATAACAATCTATGATAAGCTTGGAACAAAAGACTGGGTTGTTAATTGATGAAGATTCTTCATCGCCCCCTACTCCTACCATAGTGGCAAGCAAAAGACATATACTTTACTTGAGAAAGGACACATGTAGATCAAAGCTTTGTAAACAAGAAGACTAATCACCTCCTCTAAATCTATTGGAGGCCTCCCAAGGAGACTATTTCCATATGTAATGCAAACTACAATATTTAAACTGAGTCAATTACGAGTTTATGTTCTCGAACTTTAAAATTTTAGGTTATGTAGTGTTAAATTGTTAATTAAAGAGGAATGAATTAAGCCACCCTGTCATGAAACTAGGATAAGCCATGAAATGAGAATACCATTTCCTTTCAATTAAACTCCCAAGGAAAATCATCCATGTCCTTTCGTCAAAGTACATCATAGAACGTTTACAGATATGTTTTTAATAAATATTATTGCCTTTAGACCATGTTTAAGAAAAGAATGTGGTTTACCCATTCAACCCAAAACATATCTTGTTTAGACTCATATAATTAGAAACAATTTCATATACTGTAGAAAGCAAACCTAAGTGTGAAAAGCAGACATAGGGGGAGTGTAGAAAGTGGACTTCCATGGCATGTGACCCTTTAAACAAGAATATCTTTCTCGTCCCTACGTATATAAGGACCCCATAAAGGAATAATGCATGGCCAAATCTAAATTCATAGATGCCCTCTCTCTCTCTCGCTCTCGCTCTCTCTCTCTCTCTCCATCTTGTGTATAACAGTTGAGGGGAATTTCGCCTGGTTCGATGTCATTCATTTGAAGCTCATATAGCTGTTGATTAACTGAATGATTTCGGACCAGGCTTCATTCCCCCCAACCACGTGCATCTGATTGGCTTTTGCGGGGTCTAACATATGAATTTTTTATCTTTTGCTCGTGAACCTAAGAGTGTAACCTTATATATGGTTGTATCAGTGACATTTCATTCATCTTCAACCCTGGTTTTGTTGCAGAACTGAGAAATGCTAGAAAGATCAGTTCATTACTATCTCCTGCTTCATAAATGTCGGCCAGCTATAAATATTTACTCTTCATTTCATGACCAGGAATAATTAGAATGAAGATAGAAAGTAAAAGAAACGGGGAGCGCCGTAGATATGAAGTAATGATACTTCAAAGAGGCAGCTGCAATTTTGAGGTATAATCTGGATTCCTGTCTCTTTTAATGAGCTTAGTTTGATAAGTTAATTTAACGAATATAGTCATGTTAATTTATATATCTGACTCTAAAACTAGGTTTTCCTTGTCTTTTCGGGTTAGTTCATACAGCTTTTGCTTGAAGAAATTAACAACAAATACGTGTGCAAGTTTTGTACTACGACTACTAAACATTGCATGTGTGCGTGTGACAGGGAAGTGAGCTTTGAGTTTTACCTGTTATTTTGTCTTGTAAGGATCATCTCATCATAACCTTTAGTTTGTGCATGCCAAACTCTTCGCTCCAGATGGATCAGAAATTAACTATTGTGGTATTGCTCCGAACCCCAAAATTCATAGCTACCATGGAAAACAAGTTTTACCTGTGAAGCTCATAAATACAGGTGGGTCATATCTAGCGGAGGTACTTCCATGGCTGCAAGTATATAGAACTACTATTCCAATATCTATATATCTCTGTGCGTCAAGAAGCTTAAAGTGAACCGGCAGTTCTTTTAGTACAGACATGACATGACAACAATATAAATGTCTGTTAGTGAAATTTACCGTCAAGGATTCTTCTGGTGATTCCACGTGGAAAGTGGAGGCCAAAAGTTGGAGTCAAAGAGTACCCCCTTTGTCGGGACGAAGACTGAAGGGAGATATATAGTATTGTTGCGTTTAACATTTATATGTGAGCAAGAGTCATAATCGTAGTATTCCCAAGTATATATTCTATGCTTAACCTACATATTGCTAATGTGAAAGCACAACACTTTTTACATTCGTTAGATATGATATGAAAACACTAAAAGAGATAAAGGAAGTCAAAAGGTTACCAAGCAAGTTAGTCTCGCTACTTTCACCATTTTTGTTTTCCTTGTGTTGGTATTAAACTAATTTGCATACCGAACAACATGGATAAATCAAATGATGAGCGACTTTGATGGTCCAAGTGGCTATAAAGACTCCTTAAATATTTCAATGTTGGAAGTTTTGATTTTGAATTTTTATAAGAATTCATTATGTATTTTTAAATATTGGAGATTTGAATTTGCTTTACTACTTGTTTAATCTTGAATTATTAATTAATTAAATAATTTATTTAGTATGCATAACAAGTAAATTATTTCTAAATAATAAAGACTATGATTTGCTTTGTGTGAGAGTTGTAATGATTATTTGTATCATAAATTGGATTCACTGAAATATATTATTATGTATATTTAAGAACTTATTTAATATATACCAAAAATACTATTTATAATTTCAAAGTTATTAAAAAAACTACATCATAAAAGCTTTAAAAAGTACAGGATATTGGAGTTTGGTACTTAAAACTTGAAAAATGGGATGTCATACAATTCCTTAAACTTCTTTAGTGGAGCAATGATTGTGGTCCTGGAAATACCTTTCTTCAAGAAGCACGAAAATCTTGGCCTACACTTCTAAGATCCATAAATCTTTAACACTTGAAGAATCTATTAAGTGACCGTTTGATTTTGATGGCCTACATACATAAGATCTACAAAATGTCTACCACTTAAAAATCTTGAAGGAGCTAGTCCCACTATTTGAACCTTTACCCGATAGCCAACCCTCCGTGATATTGGCTCAAATGATAAATTAAGGAAATCCTGGCTTCATAGTAGTTAAGAATGTTGAGTACGTGAGTCTCAGTGATTGGTTTAACCAGAAGTTTAATCGAGTTTAGAAAACTTAGGACCAGGAATAAATGGATTATGGGAAAGTAGATGATACATCTATTAATAGATCCCACTCCCACTGAGTTCTTTTTTTATTGAATAAATACTTAAAAACCTACGTCAACCATGAAAAATCGTTTCAATTTAGTCTTGTGATATGTGACAAGATGAAGAATGGTTACTGCAGAACTTGTAGTTTCATGAGTAGAAAGGGAAAAACTATTCCGTCATTATAATTAAGATTTTAGTTCAATCTGTTAGCTTTTTAATTAATAAATGACTGACGCTAGCAATAAAAGGACATAATTTTGAATAAACTCAAAATGAGAGGGAAAGAGCATTAAGATCCTATTATCCTGCGAGTGAAGAAGGAAAAGCCGTCTTATGCTGATTTCTTTGAACATTAAACATTTTCGTAAAAGGATGATGATATATTTAGTTGCATATGACGAAAAGAAATTGTATATTAGTTGAGGAGAGGGCTAATTACCCCTGCATGCCATCAACCACAGTAAACTGGACCTGCGTGATCAGCATAACTGTAGCTACGTCATTGATGTGGGACGTGGAATTGGACTGATTTGAGTATAATACTGTTGTCTACCATATCTTTTGGTGCCCATTTCCAGATTCCTTTAAACTCTGACATGACAATTAAAAGGTCATGCATGATTTGGAAAAAAAAGGAGAGGGTAGTTAGGTAAAGAAAAAATTCTTTTGAAGAATTGTTAAAAATGTCTTTGAACGGGGAATAGATTCCAAGGACCACTACTTGACTAGCAGATAACCTTACTACAGTTTGCAAGGTGATGACTACATAAAACACAACCTCCTTATCAACTCCTTACCTTACATAATCTACTTTTGCAGCAACGAAAACCTGTTTCTATAATCTCCACCTGAATATTATCAGCCTCTCAAGTATGTTAACAGGACTGGCTTCAGAATCTACAACTCTGCCTAATACAAGCTCTTGTCACTCGATTGTATTTCGCATCTCTGATGAAAAGCACGAGGATTATCCATAAGACAAATTAGTCCACGAATGCAAAATATCTTAGCCTAACAAATATTAGAATTACAAACTTCTTATTTCCCAATATCACTGTGCAATGTCCCTAAATCAACATGCATGTGCTATCCTGAATTTGATAAAGACATATAAGCCTGCAGCTTTACCTGAAGCTCATGCTCACGCATATTGCTTTCACTACTGACCACAGGCAGTGAACCAAGAATTTCTGACTATGCCTATTCAGAGAAGTAGGACATCCGTATGTCTGCTGGCAACTCTGAACTTCTTTTCATGCTTAAAGTAAGGTGACATTTCGCTAAGCTTCATTATCGCGTCTGTAGCTGAATTCGAAATCTAATTTTTCTCAAGAGAGAGCCGCTAGCTACAATAAGTCTCAGATACCTCTTTCAGTGAAAATAAATCAATGCTTTATGGCGATGATTCCCATACATGAACATAATAAGCTACCCGCCTACTATCTACACAACAATCTTCATCAGATGGGAAAAAGAAGTTAGCAGTTGTCCACATTTCCGGTTCACAAATAATCCAGCTTGATGATATAAACGATCTAACTAGTATTAGTAGCTTACGTACAAAACAGTAAACGCATTCACCTTTTAAGGTTTGGAATATAGTCCCCCATCTCACGAACTATCCTCTGGGCATAATTTTTGTTAATACGGAAACATCTCATTCCATCGGTGCATGCAAAAGTATTGAATCATCTAAGCCGTGCAAGCTGACATTTAACTAAAACACTGCCGCTAAATATATTCTCTCAAGAGACAAAAGAAGTATGGTCCATTCAGATTTAGAAAGAAAATCAATTACAACGTCCACATTATTGAATCACCTCTTTGAATGGACAATATCTCTTCAACTTTCAATTTTGCTGATTTTTCACCTTATTTCCACGAAACAAAGCTTGGATATGTTGACAATAACTCGAGGTCAAATTCCTTGACAAGTGGAGGTAAATGATTATACATTTGAACTCTTAGACAGATTGAGGCATTTACCATTACATAATTACATCTTATCTAACATTCTTCTTTGTTTTTTTTTTTTTTTTGTCAGAATAAGATATTGACTAGTATGTGCTCCCGTAATATCCAACATTCCTCTCTACATTTCTTTCTCTTTGTGCAGAATGGGAAATTGACTAACACATGATCACGCCTTATATAATAGTCTTCTGTGCAAGATTTTTAATAATTTTCTATTTATTTTATTTGTATTTCCTATTTTACTCAATTTCTTTGATTCCTTTCCTATTTTATTTAGAACTTTTTTTAAATGAATTAGAAATATCATATTTTATCTAGAACTCTTCCTAAAATAAATTAGAATTTCATACTTTGTCTAGAACTCTTCCTCAGATGAATTAGGATTTATGTAAACCTAACAACTTTTGAAAGAGATTAGCGTAATTCTCCAACAATAAATTTTATTTCTTTTTGATATTTTTTATCTTACATATCTTATATTGCAATTGTATTTGTTTATCTTTTCTACTGCATCAGGTGGTATCAGACCTATGAATCTCATCAAGCTTGTTCTTTCTAACAATGACAAATAATCCTGATGACAACGTTCAAGGATTACTCGATGTTTGGAGAAGAATCGAAGAACATGGGATAACTATTCTCAATATTGAACAACAATTGGCTACAATCACAGGGCAACTGCAGATATTAATGTGAAGCGACAATAACCTAAGATTTGGAGAAATAGCAGACATGGAAGTTGCCCTTACATGACATCAAATTCTAACACGTATTATAAAAGCTGATGAACCTAGCGATGATAAGGAAACTATCCCGAGAGAAAATTGTCGTACACAAAGTGGGGGTGATCTGAGTACAGACTAAAGGTAGATATTCTATCCTTAAGTGATGACCTTGATATAGAAGCTTTTTGGGATTAGTTAGAACAAGTAGAAGATTTCTTTAATTATACTAAATTTCTAGATGAGAGGAAGGTAAAGTTAGTTACTTATCGGCTTAAAGGAGGGTTGTTATTTGATGGAATCAATTGAAGGAGAATAGCAAAAAGAGGGGTGAGCTCTAGTGTCTACTTGGGAAAGGATGAAGCAATTATTTAGGAGACAATTTTTGCCTCCAGATTATGAGCAATATTTTTTTGAAACTTATCATAATTGCATTCAAGGGAATAAGACTATTTATAAGTATATTGTTGAGTTTCTAAAATTGGCAGCCCATAATTTGGGGAAACTCAAACCACAAGAAGTTACTTGATATTTATGGGGATTGAAGCCAATAATTTGGGTTACAATTGTGATTTAAATGACTTTAATTGCTCATAAATCAAGGAATTTGGCTATGAGGATTAAGATGTTGATCAACGAGAGATCACAAGATTATAGGAGAATGGGGAATAATGAGAGACGGGTAAGTAAAAAAGGAAATGAAGTTGTTAGCTTTACTTAAGGAAATAACAATAGCGAAAATTCATAAAGATGGAAATCAGGTCTGGGCTCACCCCAGCCCTACCCAAAGTTAACAGGCTTGGCCCCCAGTTGACCAAGCCTTAGGATCAATTTTTTCAAAAAGTTAGACCTAGGGCTGACATTGGAGACTCGAACTGCCTAGGCCCAGCTTGACTTGATACTTACTAACGACGTCATTTTTATTTTTTAATTTAAAAAATAGTTCGGCCAGAGCCAAGTCGGGCTTGAGCTTAGGCTAGGTTGCCTTAGGCTTATCGAGCTCAGGTTCAAGCCTCCTGTTAGGGGCTCGGTAGGTCATTGGGTCAGACTTAGGCCTAGATGGGCCTGGGCCGACTCGACCCATTTTCATCCCTATAAATTCTAGTAAACAAACTACACCAGCTACTAAACCCACTAACCTTTATATTGAACTAGCCCTTTTAAAGTACTTTAAATGTGAAGAACTAGACCATCATTTTAATGGAAGTCTGAAGCAAAAATTTGTCAACACAGTAGAGTAAGTAGCGTAAGATTCTGAGGAAAATCTGTATAGAATAATTTTATGAATATTGTATCATTATTGGTACTGAATTTAGTTCTAGTATGGTAAAATACTAGTACAGACATTACTGGGTACGGTTTCAAGTAATTGTTAAAAATTATAAAATAGTCCTTAAATTTTATAAAATTACAAAACAGTCTCTCAATAATTGAAAATTTATATTTAACTTTAATTTTTAGTTTTAGTTTTTATTGTTTAATAGTAATATTAAATTTTAACTCTCTAGTAAACAAAACATGGAAATCATCTATTTTTTAAATATAAGTATGTTAAGATTTTTCAAAATCTTATTTAATTGATATCTAAATATCAATTACTTATATTTGTTAATATTTAATATTTTATTAAATATTTATGCCTGTAAATAAAAAATATATATTTTATTAATTTTAGTATTAATTTTTATATTTGAGATAAGTCTTATATTCTAATTTAATAGTTAGATTACAAAAAATTAAAATATTTATTTTAAAAAAGAAATACCAAAACACGTTTTATTATATAAAACAAAAATTTTATTTAAATAACATGGTAGAGAGTGGAGAGTGGAGAGTGGAGAGTGGAGACTTGGAGAAGATATATTAGTGTGAATCAATTAAAAATTTAATGGGGGGATCGTAGATGTGAGGAGCTGGAGATGTTGGGCAGGGCAGATTAGAGGAACTGGAGGTTAGAACCGTTGGAAACATGATGATGAAGGTTTTGGACTACCCTGGTGGCTAGTGGTTGGTGGTTAATGGCTGGATCTTCTCTTTTTTTATGGTGGTTGTCTTTTCTCTTCATTGGTGTTCTATCTTCAATCTTCTCTCTTCTGTTGTAACATCCCACTATTATAGAGTATATGCCCAAACATCCAGAGGACATTAAAGTACATATACTATGACAATGGTATGTTAGAGCAAACATAATCTTTTAAATGGCATCATAAAGAATACACAATACTTAAAAACCTCAACTCTTCGTTTCATTCATTCACAAAAGTTTACATTGTAGTCATTAAAACAAATATTTACATTACCAAACATGAGAAAGTTTACAATCCTTTATACAAAAGTTCTACATGTCAAAGAAACTACATAATACAATCTACAACTCCTCTTATGTCAGCTGACAGACCTTTGAGCCATATCTTAATCCAAAATGTTCCTCTAGAAAATCTTAGGAACTAGGTCTCCTGTCTCATACCTAAAAAGCCACGTTGTAATTTTTGATGAGTTTTGCGAACTCAACGAGTGAACCTTCATTGATGATCCCACTCTAGTCAAGTACACAAATATCACACAACCGACCAATTTCACAACGTTTTCCGTCTTAATAATACATAATGAATGTCACACATTTCACATACATTCTTTCAGAACATGTTTAACCCAATCAATCACATTATCATGGCATATGTCACGCATTTCAAATACATTCTTTCAGAACATGTATAACCCAATCAATCAGATTATCATGGCATATCACTTTTATCATCACAATTTCAGAAAAGGTTTCATAATCATTTATTTCATAATCATAAATATACAAATGCAAAAGCATATGAGACTCTAGATTCGTTATTAGTTGTTGTGATCGAGTGCTTTTCAGATATAGATACAGATACTGTCCTATTACAGGCTCAGTTAGATACAGAAATCATAAAGCAGAGCTCTACGCGCAGATAACAAAATCTTAAATCTCTTTCAGACTGGCTATTCTGATCATAACATCTTTATCTAAACATGCATTTAATGTAATGCATTAAATCATAGAATATGCCATGAATAGCATTCACTTATGATGCACAGACAAAATCTCATATTCATCAGACCTCAGTCCGACATTCAACTTTTGTTGAGTATTCATAAATCATTCAGAATTCAGATGCAAACAGAACAATTCAAATACATTCCCAAATATCAATCTCCTCGAACCTTAAAGTCCAGAATTATCATAATCAAGTCGTTAATAGTTCAATATAAGGGAATTAAACAAAAACATAAATAAATCAATCCTAGTGATATCATCTAGGTTGACTCACAGTATGCTCTAGTATATGCTATTGCCTGGATGGTCTAGCAATGTCAAAATGATGGTGTACATCTTGAGTGTCTAAATACATATACCAAAATTGTGTACATTACCAACTTGATCGATCAAATACATATATATATGCCATGTGCAATACATGCTCAATAACTTTCCTGGGTATGTTTCCTTAATCACAATTCATAATCATTCAAACTTTATACTAGAATATGTCTTGTCTACATTTAGGTTAATACCTTAAGTACACTTAATCATGCTTAATTCAATAACCATACATTTACTAACTCTTTTCTAGCATTACTAGTATTCACATAATTCCTAATTCTCATTCAATCATCCCAATTGCATTTTGCATAACTTTTGGAATACATTTGCATTCATATGATCATCCTCATTCCTTTAAAACTCTTTAAGTCCAAACTTAGATACATTAATACCAAACATTCCTTACGTTAAAGTATAACATCAATTAACATCTTCAACTTATCCAATACTTTAATCAACTTATCAAGCATCAATCTAGTTTCATTTCAAGTCCTAATCAAGTCTAAATGTGTCATAGTTAAGTACCTCATCCTTAATTGGCTCAACCATTGCGCAAATCAAAGATTACCATGTAAAGGCACTGCCCACGATTGTGGGGTATGTGACAGAAGTTGTTGCATCTGCCCGCGATCATAGGATAGGTGCCACGATCGTAGCCTATCCTTTTCTTGTACTTTTTCTAGATTTTCTCAGGACAAGTTTCGTATCAGTTTTGTATGGCCATTCTAATATAGAAACTGAGGGTTTTAGGCAATATGTTCTTCTAAACAAATGTTTCTCTAAGTCTTAAGTTTTTAATAAACTAAAGTTCATACAATTTAGTTCATTATTCCTAGAGTTACACTCAAAATACTACAGACTATTATCGAACAGTGATAGCACTCAGTACTTAATTTCAAGACAAATTTCAAAACCCTTGGGGACATAATTCAAATTCAATTCTTTCATGCAAAATTGTAGCCATATGTCTCTATTTTAATATAAAATAAAAATCATCCCATTTGGATATATACATATCAATATATGGCCAAAATACAGATGTCTGTTCAATGGAAACACTCCATCTAACATATTTCAACACACTTCATCATCAACCTTACATGCAATTCATTCCAATCCAAGCTTCATTCTCATACCATTTAACATGCCTTAAAGCTTATATTGTTACTTACCTATTAGACTTCTAATTGAACACAAAACTTCAGATTATACTAAGTCTCCAATCATGCAAGATCAATCACGAACTCTAATTGAAAACATTATTTTTGGACAGCAATATGAAGACCACTTTCAACTGATTCCTTGGCTAATTTGTGAAGGATTAACATATGATTTTCATGCAATAGCTTAGCTAGGGTTAAGACAAATTACAAAGAAAAACCTCATGCAAGTTTTCGGTGGTGAAGGAGAATGAAGGCAGCTGCAGAAACTCATCTTACCTCTTCAACATGTTAGCTAGGTGTCATCAAATTACAAAGCCATATGTCTTAAGGCATGTAATTCCATTTGTTCAATAATTAAGCTGCCACTAGTCCACTCATAATGCTACCATTTGTCACCCTTTAATCAGTCCACATGTCACTCTAAGATTGGTCCACTTGTCACATACTAAGTGATCCAATTGTCATTTAATTAGTAGTCCATTTGTTAAATATCACTCAATTTTAGGCTTAATCACCCTAATTTTTCATGTATCAATTTATCCTACCACTTAGCATTTTTCCTAATTCAAATGTACATTATAATTCATCAATTTCCCAATTTATAACATTTAATTCCAATCGACCAATTGATATCCAAACATACCAAAATTTAAGACAAACCAAATCACAATTCACATCATGTTCAATTAACATTTTTCATTACCCAGGATATATCAAATAAGTGCATATGCTTACTTGTAATGTGCACAAATATCAATTCGTGTACGAATGCTAATGTTATGCATGTATATGCAACATTTAATCTAGGGTTGAACCCTAAGCATATACTGAAAAATAGAATATTACATCTGCAATGTGATACCTAGGTTTGTCTCCGAGTATAAGGGTGAACAAAGCTATGGTTGATAATTTTTTAATTTGATCTTTTATTTTTTAATTTACAAATTTGTTTAGTAATATACCAGTATCTTATGTACTAATCAGTACCCAGCGAAAATACAGGTACTGATCAGTTTACAAAACAATACTCATAAGCCTGGTGTAGACCAGTGGGGAAGATTGTGAATACCCCGAGGGATAAGAAGATTGTTTTCTTAAAGTTATTAGGAGATTAATAATTGCTAAAAATGAGGATAAAGAATGGCAATGAGAATAATTGTTTCACACTAGAGGCATTGTCTTAAAATTATAAGAGTAGCGTAATGAATGATGCATATATATACAAAGTTGAAATATAATATGTCAGGCAATAGTTGATGGTGGTATTTAGGGCTAGCGATAAGGTGATGAGTGGCATAGCATGGTAGCAAATCTAATGACTAGCAATGCAGCTGGGAAGGTAGATCTGAGGAGCAGGAGATACAAGGGAGGACTAATAAAAGGAACTGGAGGTTAAATCGCTGGAAATACGATGATGGAGATCTAGACTCTAGAGAAGTGAGTGGCTAATGGTTGGTAGCTAATGTTCGGCTCTTCTCTCTTCTATGTTAGTTGTGTTCTATCTTTAGTGAAGTTATATCTTCACTTTTTTCTCTTCTATAGTGTAGTAGTTGGGTTTGCCTATGAGTGTGAGAGGGTGAGGACGAAGCTAGGGTTGTTTTTTTTAATTTAGTCTTTAATTTTTAAATTTGTGAATTTGTTTGGTAATATACTAATATCTCAGGTACTAGTTAGTACAGTGAAAATATCGGTACTAATCAATATCTATAATCAATATGGTATTGAAGGTTTACAAAACAGTACTCATAAGCCTAGTGTAGATCAAGGGGGGAAGATTACGAATACCTGAAGGAAGAAGAAGATGATTCTACTAAAGTTATTAGGAGATTAATGATTTTTAAAAAGGAACATAAAGATTGGCAATGAGAGTGTTGATGATGTAATGATCATCAAGCTTTGAAGTATTTGGGAAGTCAAAGGCAATTGAGAACAAAGATGCATACTAAAAGGTCAATTTTTGTTGATAAGTTTCCATATGAATTGATACATATGGTAGGGAAGAATAATGTGACTGCTGATGCAATAAGTAGTAAGGTTACTATAGCGAAGACCTTGAGTATGGAGGTTTAAGGTCTTGAGCCTTTAAAGGAGTTATATGAGAGTGATGGAGATTTTGGGGAGATATAGGACTTGTGTTTGATGAAAAAGTTTCATAATTATTTCCATGTACATGATAGGTTTTTGAAGAAAGGAAATCAACTTTGTCTTTTAGAAACTTCACTTAAGAAGAAGGTGATTACAGAATTGTATAGAGGAGGCTTAGTTGGTCACGTTGGCAGAGACCAGACTCTTAAAGAGGTGAGAAAGAGATACAATTAGTCGAAGATAAGGAGAAACATTGTTACTATTATAACGAGGTGCCAAGTTTTTTAAGCTAATGAGGGGCATGCTTTAAATGTTAGTTTGTATACACCATTGCTAGTTTCTAATGCTATTTAGGAGGAATTTTCTATAGAATTCATATTGGGCCTTCTAAGAATACAAAGAGGTATAGGTTCTATCTTTATGGTTATGGACAAGTTTTCTAAAATGGCACATTTTATCCCTTGTAAGAAGACGACGAATGCTACAACAATTGCCAAGCTATTATTTAGAGAATTGGTGTGACTTCATAGTGTTCCTAAATCCATTACTTTTAATCATGACACCAAGTTTTCGAGTATTTTTGGAGGACCTTATAGGGCTTATTTGATTATTCTCTTAAGTAATAGCATTGCATACCCATAAACTGATGGCTAGATAGAGGTTATGAACAAGACTTTGAGTAATTTGGTAAGATGCATATGTCGTGAAAAAAACAAAAAAGTTGAGATTTATTAATTACACAAGCAGAATTTGCCTACAACAATGTAGTTTATAGTATTATTAGTCGATTACCAACTTTTGTGGTTTACACCAAGGTATCTAATCATGCTCTTAATCTTGTTAAATTGCCTAAATCTTTTAATGTTTCTCTTAGTGTTGGAAAGTTAGCTAAAAAAACACAAGAGATTCAAGTAGAAGTGAAGAAGAAGATTGAAAGAGCTAATAGAAGTACAAGGTTAAATTTGATCCATATAGGAGAGCTCAAGTGCTTAATGTTGAAGATGAAGTTATGGTTTTCCTTAGCAAAAAATGAACTATTAGAAGTCATCATAAACTGCAACAAAAGAAGTGTGGTCTATTCAGAATTAAAAGGAAATTAATGACAATGCCTACATTATTAACTACCTCTATAGATGGATAATATCTCTCCAACCTTCAATGTTATCGAATTTTCACCTTACTTCCATGAAATAGAGCTCGAATAAGCTGACAATAACTCAAGGTTGATTTCTTTAACATGTGGAGGTGAATGATGAGGCATTTGAATTCTTAGACAAACTGGGACATTCAACAACACGTGATTACAACTTATGCAACATCATCTCTGCATTTTTTTCTCTTTGGGCAGAATAAGATATTGACTAGCATGTGATCACGTCTTATCCAACATTCCTCTATACATTTCTTTCTCTTTGGGTAGAATTAGATATTGATTGACACGTGATCATGCCTTAAAAAACATTTTAATTTATTTCATTTTTTATTTCTGATTTTACTCATCTCTTTGATTCCTTTTCTATTTTATTTAAAAATTTTCTAAAGGTGAATTAGAAGTTTCCTATTTTGTCTATTAACTCTTCCTAAGATGAATTAGAGCTTTCTATTTGTCTAGAACTCTTCCTAAGATGAATAAGGATTTATGTAAAACTTTTGAGATAAATTGACATAACTATTGATCAATAAAATTTATTTTCTTTTTAAGAATTTTCAACTTACAATTCTTGAATTGAAATTTTATTTGTTTATCTTTTTCAATACGTCAATACGAAGCGAATTCATATTACAATTCGAGCTACAAAATTTATGTTAGTCACCAACATTTTGGTGCTATAAACACAGATGCATTCATCAACATCACATAGCCAGTATCTCATTTTATTTAGAGCAACAACAACACCTTGTGCAATAGAGAGCTAATAGTAGAAGACCCAATATTCTTTTTCACACCCACACACTATATATTTATACGATCTCACCATATGTTATATCTTATAACATGTTCTACCTTAAGGGGTAGAATAGGATAATTGTGTCACTTTAAGGATGTTATGAACTATAGTTTAATAAGCCAACATATAGTTATTAGGGTACTATCATGTGCCTCAAATGTAATTAGTAAATTAGTAATCATCCCATTATGGTTATTAAGCATACATTAGGCAATTTAATTAATGGTTATGCATATTGAATTAATGTTGCGATTATATTAGTCCACATATTTCTAACATTCTCCCACTCGGATAATATAATCAAACCACCATACTAATCTCCATCATCCAAAAGCAATCAAATAAATCATATGCAATACTATATTGACAGGATAAATATACTACACATGATTTGGCCCTGGAGATGTTTAAATACCACAATAATCATTAAAAAAACATGCATGCAGTACAACAACTGAGACTTTGCATTTTTCTCCTTTTGTACTTGTCATTTCGTCAAACTACATATATGCATCAATATTAACAAGAAGTGACTGCAAACATCATTATGCATGTTTCATATATAAAATTCATAAGTAATCCATACAAAGTACTAACATGTTCAATACAAAATAGCAAACTCCCACTAATCTTCTCAAGCTAGGCTCCTAACAATCCCATGCAGGAGACGTGTTCTGCAAACACACATATAGGTAAGCCTTTTGTAGGTGGATCTGCTAACATGCTAGCTATAGACGTATACTCAACAATAATGAGGGATTCAGCGACTTTCTCTTTAACAAAATAGTACTTTATATTAATATGCTATGAGCGAGAAGTACTTCTAGTGTTCTTAAATAAAGCTACAGCTGCGAAGTTATCACAATACAATTTCAGCAGACTCGAAATAGAGTCTACAATACCCAATGTTGAAATAAAATTCCGCAATCATATTGCTTGACAAGTTGCCTTATAGCACGTCATATCAGAGTAATGGGTACTGTTCCGTACCAGCTGGTACTAGCTGAAAGGTACCGTTCCATTACCGTACCGACCAAAAAATGGAACGGTACCAGGTGGAGTGGTACCGGCCCAAAATGCTCA
This sequence comes from Erythroxylum coriaceum, assembly GCA_026874005.2. Taxonomy (NCBI): domain Eukaryota; kingdom Viridiplantae; phylum Streptophyta; class Magnoliopsida; order Malpighiales; family Erythroxylaceae; genus Erythroxylum; species Erythroxylum coriaceum. The sequence continues at coordinate 262,000 of JANQAP020000278.1, read as the reverse complement.
GTACCGACCAATACTCACAATATCGGACGATATCGGGCCGGGACCGCGAATCCTCAAAAATTGAGGACTGAACTGTAAAAAAAAATTCCTAATACTACCCCCCCCCCCCCGATGCCTCTCTTCTGTTCTCTCTTCTTTGCCTTTCATTTTTTGTTTTCTCTAATTCTCTCTCACTCCTCCATCGACTCATCCTCTCCTCTCTCTGTTTTCGTTGTCCTCGCGGTGCTCTCCAGCGGTCACCACCTCTCCAGCTCCATGTGAACCACGTCTCCACCTATCGCGAGTCGCGACCTCGCTAGATCCACCTCTCGCAGGTGCCAGCTCCACGCCTCCACCTATCGCGGGTTGCCTCTACCTGTCGCCACCAACCACCATCTCCGACGACCACCAACACCAAGGCACCACACCCGACAGATCTGGGAATAATACCCAGATCTGGACCCACCCATCATCGAATCTATTGTGAATTTCTATTTGTTGGGTGTGTTTTTTTTTCAATTTATGTTAGAATATTTATGTTAATTGATTGTGAGTTGTGACTTTGTGTTGTGACTGTGAGGAATGAAATTGATGAAATTGTGAAGGGTTTGAAGTTTGTGTTGGAGACGGTTTAAAGTTGGTAAATTGATTGTGTTGGAGTTGGAGACGGTTTGAAGTTGGTCAATTGATTGTGTTGGAGTTGAAGACAGATTTGAAGTTGTTAAATCCGTAAATGGTAACAAAAATGTGAAATTTGTGGTTGGTTATTGGTTCGGTTGGATTATGGTTTTAGACTTCTAGTAATGAAAACATGAATTTTGTGGTTGGTATTGGTTTGGTTGGTTGGTATTTGGTAATGAAAATGGGAGAGCCGAATGTCTAGTTGTTTGGTTCATGAAATTTCAAATTCGTATACTGCAATGTATTATCGTTAATTGTAACAGTTTGTTGGTTGATTTGGTTCACATTGAATTTTTGAAACAAACAAATTTTGTTAACTAAATTTGAAAATAAAAATAGAATTAAAAATAAAAACAAAAAATTAAGAAGATTCATTCATGCTTTGCTAAATGACATTATATTCATAAGAAGATTTATTCATGCTATGTTGTAAGTGCAATTACATCACCATTACTTGAAGAAAAGATAATTACTTGAAGAAAAGCTAATTTGTCTAAACATACACAAAAAAGAATCTAAATTGAAAGAGCTCAAATGGCATCATATTCATATAAAAGAAAGACAACAATTAGAAATTTAGAATTGACTACTTTAGATATATCTAAAGTTTAATTTATTAAATTTTAGATTAAATTAATTTTTTATTATTTGTTTAAGAAGTCATAATTAATTGTAATGTTTAAGGTGTATACTAGTTTTTAAATTTCAATTTAATTATAATAATCTTATCCAAATTGACAATGGAATATTTTATTATCCCTAATCTTCTTGATTCATCTTGATTATTGTAAGAAGACAATTAGTAGAAAAACTATGTGGTAATGGCTGAGGTTTTTTTACATATCATTGCTAATTTTGTTGATAAAACTACTAAAGGATTAATTTCTTACAAAACTAACATCTTCATATTTTCATTACAGATAAATGGAAGGAAGTTCAACTACTCCTGATCAAACTGCTTTAAGAAGATATAATGATCCGGCTTGGGCTTATGCTGCATTAGTCCTAGGTACAAAGAATCATATAATTTGCTTGTAACAAGCATTTGAAAGGTAGAGGAATCACCTGATTGAAGAAGCATTTAGCTGAGGTTAAAGGAGATGTAGAACCCTGTAAAAAAGTAAGCCATGATTTGAAGTGGCAAATGAAAGCATTACTTGATGAATATCAACATGAGAGAGATGGAAGGGAAAGGTTGAATTTTGCGATTGGTAGTGGAAGTTCGTTTTCTAATTTCCATGGTGATTATGGAAATGTTGAAAGTGGTAGTGGTAGTGGTGGTAGTGGTACTGGTACTGGTAGTGTTCCATCTCAGGCTCAAGAAGAAGTATCTGAACTTGATGTGAGGAAGAGAAGAAGACAGGTGGCTAGTTTCTTTACACCACGAACAACTGCTGGAGCTCAACCTTCAATTCGTAGTGCAATGCAATCAAGAGATGCGGCTCACAATGTCAATATGGCAGTAGCTAGATGGTGGTATGTACAAGTTTGTCATTTAATGCTTTTCAGTCTTATTATTATCAACCTATGATAGATGTAATAGCTTCTTATGGTCCGGGATACAAAGGTCCTTCGATTGATAACTTAAGAGATAAACTTTTGAGTTGTTTTATTTCTGAAATTAGATGTTATTTGGCTAAAAGAAGAGTGAATTGGGGTTCTTATGGATGTTCAGTCATGTGTGATGGTTGGACAAACAGGAGACAAGAGCCTATAATTAATTTTTTGGTTTATTCTACAAATGTCTCTATGTTTTTTAAATCTATTGGTGCATCTAACCTTATTAGAAATACTGAGACTTTGTTTGGGATATTTGATGAAGTTATGAATGAAGTAGGGCTAGAAAACATTGTTCAGTTTATTACTGACAATAATTTCGCTTATAAAGCGACAGGAAAAAGGTTGCAGAGTACATATAATTCTTTTTTTTTGGACTCCTTATGTTGCACATTGCATTGATCTAATGCTAGAGAATATAGGGGATCCTAGGTATTTTCCTGTTATTGATGAGACCATGCAGAAAGCTAAAAAGGTGACAAAGTTTATTAATAATCGTACATGGGTGTTGAATTTGATGAGAAAAGAATTTATCAATGGTAGGAATTTGTGTTGTCCTGCTGTGACAAGATTTGCAACAAATTTCTTATCACTTAAGTCTTTTGTTTCACTGAAGAAAGAATTAAAACAAATGTTTACATGTAATAAGTGGATTGCATCTCAGCATGCTAGGTCTAATGCTGGAATGAAGGTTTGTAATATTATACTGGAAGATAGAGAATTTTGTTCTCAATGTCAATTTGTTATCTGAGTTTGTGAGCCTTTGGTGAGGGTGCTTTGCTTGGTTGATAGTGAAGAAAAGCCAACAATGGGTTATATTTTTGATGTCATGGAGAGAGCGACAGAAGCAATTAAGGTCAATCTGAAACATAAGCCTTCTTTGTATACATCATATCTTTCAATCATTAATGAGAGAAGGGAAAGACAACTTTCTTCTCCGTTGTTTACAGTTGGGGCATTTTTGAATCCTAGTATTTATTTTAGACTGGATCTTAGTAAGCAAGCTGAAGTTAATAGAGGAATGCTTTTAACTATTATAACAATAGTTAACATTGACGCTATGCAAGATCTCTTAAGCTCACAAATGGAGCTTTATAAGTTGTCTTATGGAGATTTTGGAATGCCGATTGCTATTTGACAAAGAGGAAAACTTTCTTCAGGTATTAGTTATTTCCTTTTTCTTATTTGTTAAAAATTAATTATCATTTTATTTTGTTTAAAACGTCACTTTTGTTATCTTATAACTTATAGTTTCTTGGTGGGATCAATTTGAAAATAGTGTTCCATAATTGAAAAGTTTGCAATTCAGATTTTAAGTCAATGTGTGAGTGCAACAGGCTGTGAACGAAACTAGAGCACATTTGAATTTATCCACTCTAAAAAAAGGAATAGATTGGAGCATAAGAGGTTGAATGACCTAGTTTTTGTTCGATACAATTTAAAGTTTTGAGAAAGGTATGTTATTATCATTATTCATTTCAATATAATTTCTTATAATTTTCTAATAATTAAATTGTATCTCTGTTTTGTGATTGTTGGAAATGTGAATTGTTGAGAATTGTTAGGATTGGAAATTGTTTTATGCATCTTTTGTGATTTTTGAAAATGTGAATTGTTGGGAATTATTGGAATTGAAAATTGTTTTATGCATCTTTTGTGATTGTTGAAAATGTGAATTGTTGGGAATTGATAGAATTGGAAATTGTTTTACGCATCTTTTGTGATTATTGGAAATGTGAATCGTTAGGAATTGTTGGAATTAGAAATTAATTTATGCATGTTTTGTGATTGTTGAAAATGTGAATTGTTGGTAATTGGAAATTGTTTTATACATCTTTTGTGATTGTTGGAAATGTGAATTGTTGGAAATTGGAAATTGTTTTATGCATCTTTTGTGATTGTTGGAAATGTGAATTGTTGGGAATTGTTGGAATTGGAAATTATTTTATGCATCTTTTGTGATTGTTGGTAATTGTTGGAATTGGAAATTATTTTAAACATGTTTTGTGATTCTTGGAAATGTGAATTGTTGGGAATTGTTGGAATTGAAAATTGTTTTATGCATCTTTTGTGATTGTTAGAAATGTGAATTGTTGAGAATTGTTGAAATTGGAAATTATTTTATGCATCTGTTGTGATTGTTGAAAATGTGAATTGTTGGGAATTGTTAGATTTTGTGATTGTTGGAAATGTAAATTGTTAGCAATTGTTGGATTTTGTGATTGTTGGAAATGTGAATTGTCAATAATTGTTGGAATTGGAAATTGTTTTATGCATCTTTTGTGATTGTTGGAAATGTGAATTGTTGGGAATTGTTAGAATTGGAAATTGTTTTATGCATCTTTTATGATTGTTGAAAATGTGAATTTGGGAATTGTCGGGAAAGATATGTTATTATCATTATTACTTTCGATATAATTTCTTATAATTTTCTAATAATTAAATTTTATTGTTAGGAGTCTTAATAGTACAAATAGTTCAACTGATCCAATTTCTATTGATAACATCGATCTTTTGGCGGATTAGGTTTCTGAAGAACCAAATTTGGTATATGTCAATAACTTGGAAGATAATCTTGGATGGGAAAATATTGACATGTCATTTACTGCATTAAATTTGAATGATAATGATGATGAAGCTCCTCTCAATGATGAGGATTTTGTACCAAATGATAACTGGGGTCAGTACAGTTATAGCAGGTATTCTCCCGCGGACGATTGAATTTCGTTCCAGGTTATTTTTTTCCTTTTTTTTTAATTTAACTTATATTTGATGTTTATCAGTTTATGTTAAATTCTACATATGTGATGTAAATATGTAATTATAAATATTTTTGTTTCAGGTTTAACTTCAACTTCATTGTTTCCTCGTCATG
>JANQAP020000278.1:242769-256808 GCA_026874005.2 Erythroxylum coriaceum | reverse complement strand
ACCCCTCCCTATCCTCAGTGTTCAGCTATATCTCTTCTCATTCTCTCTCCATAACTACCTTCTAACAAACTTGCCTAAATGGCAATTGACTCTCCTCCCTTTCCCGATTTGTTCCTACAAATGTAGGTTTTAATGGGCTTAGTTTGTATGGGCTGATTAATAGGTGAAGTGCTAACAATTCCCTCCTCCTCAATGGGCACCTTGTCCTCAAGGTGAATAGAAGGGAATTGTCCCTTAATGAAATCTGTATCCTCCCAGGTTGCTTCCCCTACTAGCTTAGCCTTCCATCGGATAAGCCATTGCGGAATCTTTCTACCTTTGGACTTGATGATGTGTGAAGCCAGGACTGCCTCTGGCTCAACCCTTTCAGAAATGTCCACCGCTAACCCTTGAGGAAGATCTTTCTCAATAGGGTGATCACCCACCGCCCTCTTCAGCTGGGAAACATGGAAAACTGAATGTACGTTGGTTGTAGGTGGAAGTTGTAATTTGTAAGCAGCCTACCTACCTTTCCAATGATTTTAGAAGGGCCATAATACCTTGCAAACAGCTTAGGACAGATGCATCTTGCCATGGTGAGCTGTCTATGTGGCCTTAGCTTAACATAGACCAAGTCTCCTTCCTAGTACTTTACCTCCCTCCTATGAGCATCTGCAAATTTCTTCATCGAAGACTGTGCACGAAGTAAATTGTGCTTAAGCTAGCGTAAAGCCTCATCTCTATCAACCAAGGCCAGTGCTACTGATTCTACTTGAGTCTCCCCTTGGAAGAAGTGCAGTATAGATGGTGGTAGGAGACCATATACAACTTCAAAATGAGTCCTCCCAATTAAAACATTGTAATTAGTATTATATCAATACTCTGCCCAAGATAACCAATGAGACCAGTGTTTAGGTTGCTCAAAGGCGAAACAACAAAGGTAGATTTCCAAACACCTATTAACCACTTCCATTCTGGCCATTCGTTTCGGGATGATAGGATGAACTCATCTTCAATACTATCCCTTGTAACCTGAATAATTCCTTCCAGAAATTACTTGTGAAAAGAGGATCTCTATCACTCAATGTGGAGCTAGGGATACCAAGTAGCTTCACCACATCTCGGATGAACACTTCAGCCACTGTTTTAGCCGTGAATGGGAAATTTTGAAGTAGAAAATGAGCATATTTCAACAACCGATCCACTACTACCATTATGACTTCATAACCTTGGGATTTGGGAAGCCTTGTAATGAAATCCATTGAAACTTCATCCAATACCAGCTTAGGAATGGGCAAAGGTTGCAAAACACCAGCCGAAGACATGGCCAAATATTTGTTCTTTTAGCATGTGGCACATTCCCATACAAATTTTTGTATTGATGACTTCATTCCCAGCCAAAATAAGCCACTAGCCAACCTTTTGTAGGTCTTAAGAAAACCATAATGTCCCCCTAGAGGAGAAGAATGATACTCTTGTAGTAAATGGGGAATTAATGTTGAAGTAGGGGAGAGAACTAACCTATTCTTATAGAACAGTAAGTTTTCCCTCAAATGATATTCTGGTTTAAAGCTCGGATTCTGTCATAAAGTTGCCATGAGTGTATTCAGTTCTGCACCCTCCTTAATCTCCTTCCGGATCATATCCATATCAACCCAAAATGGAGCTGAAACTGTCGTAAATAACAATTTATCTTCTTCCACTCTGGAAAGGGCATCTGCAGCCTCATTTTGCTTCCCCGACTTGTAGATAACTTCAAAATCGAAACCCAACAACTTAGCTTGCCAGCATTGCTGGTCTATTGATGGAATTCACTGGTCTAGTAGATGCTTTAGGCTCTTGTGATCTGTGTAGACTTTGAAATGCCTTCCCATTAAAAAATGTTTCAAATGTTGAATAGCTAGCACTACCGCCATCATTTCTTTCTCATAAATAGACTTGGAATAAGTCGATTCAACTAATGCCTTGCTGAAGTAAGCCAATAGACAGCCTTCTAGCATTAGGACAGCACCCAAACCCCTCCCGGAGGCATCACACTCAACTGAAAATTCCTTGGAGAAATTCGGTAAAGCTAGAACTAGTGATGTGGTCATTCTCTTTTTGATTTCCTCAAAAGCCACTTGAGCTTCCTTTCTCCAAATAAGCCCATCTTTCTCGGTCAATTCAGTAAGTGGGTTCGTGATTTTGCCATAATCCTTTACAAACTTTCTGTAGTACCCGATAAGCCCAAGAAGCTCTATTACTCCTTTCACATTCTTAGGTACTGGCCATTCCACAATACTCTTGATTTTCAATGGATTCATAGCTACCCCTTTGTATGAAAGAACATGGCCTAAGTAGTCCACGAACTGCTGGCCAAAAAGGCATTTCTTTCTGTTCACATACAATTGATTGTCCAATAAAAGCTGTAACACCAAGGCCAGATGTTGAAGATGTTGATTCCAATCCAAACTATAGATTAAGATATTGTCAAAGAAGAATAAAACAAATTTGCGCAACATAGGTTTAAAAATGGAATTCATGTAGATTGAAAGGTTGCAAGTGCATTCATGAGTCCGAAGGGCATTATTAGGTACTCATAATGCCCTTCATGAGTACGAAACCCAGTTTTATGAACATCCTCCTCTGTAACCCTGATCTGGTGAAAAACCCGACTTCAAATCCACTTTAGAAAAGTATTTGGCCCTATGTAACTCCTCCATCCACTCATCTATTACCGGAATTGAAAACTTGTCAGGCACCGTAAGTTTATTCAAAGCTCTGTAGTCGACACACATTCGCCATAACCCATCTTTCTTTTTGACAAGAATCATAGGACTTGAAAAAGTACTGATACTAGGTCTGATAACCCCTGATTCCAACAACTCCTTAACCTGCCTTTCGATCTCATCCTTGTGGTGGTGCGCGTGCCTATAGGAATGAACACTCATTGGTTCTACTCCTTCTTTCAGAATAATTGCATGATCACTAGTTCTTTTGGGAGGTAACTCTTTTATCGATTGGAACATTGACTCAAATCTGGTTAAAACGAACTGCAATTCCTGTTGCTATTCTGAACCCAAAGACCCCTTCCCTTCGGTTACAATTTCTCTAATACCCATGGACCACAGCAACCCTTCAATCTCCACTTCCTCACGCTTGAGCATCTGTTGTAGAGCATAAGGAATAGAGCCTTGCATATTAATACCTTGTAAGGTTACTTCTGTCCCAATTCGGTCAAAAGACATAAACATCCTCTTCCAATCTACCTTGACCACCCCTAATGTCTCCAACCATGCAATGCCTAATATTAAATCAGGTCCCCCAGTATCGAAAACATAAGCATCCACACTAAATTATGCTCCATTCACTTAAACTTTCTTTGCAAACACCTTGTGAGAAAGATCGGTGCCCATCACCTAATCTAACTCCAAAGTTTCGAGTAAGGGTAATAGGGATTCCCATGGCCTTTACCAATTTACTAGACACAAAATTATGGCTAGCTCCACTATCCACCATAATTAAAATAGGCATTTCTTTAAGCTTACCCATCATAACAATGGATTTTGTTGGTGAAATCTGATCTCTTCCGATCTCTCTGTACTCAACCGAATTGCAAACCAGCTCCCAATCCTCCTGATGCTCCTCTGCCTCCATTGTGACTAGATTATTTGTTGTATCTTCTTCTGCATCTCCTTCTCAAATAATTAACTTGTATTCTTTGTCTGGGCATTGATGAAGTGGACCAAGGGTTTGGCAACACTTGAAACACAGCCCTTTAGCTCTTCTCTCCATAAGTTGTTCATAAGATAAGTTACTAGTTCCCTTCCATTTTGGTCCATTTTGTCGGTTACCATCAACCATGGTGTTTCGGGGCCTATTTGACAATTCCTTTCCCTCACCCCTAACGTTTACAGATATGTTGCTCGTTTGACCAGGACGCTGGACATTGGAAATGCCCAGCCGAGACTCATACCCCGAAATGGAAATCCCAGGCTTGTGTTTTGATTCGTTGGGTCGGATTATTCCCTCTCCAATCAACTTCCTTTCCACCTTGTGTGCGATAGAAAGCAACCGGGCTCGGGTCAATGGTCATGGGTTCTGACCTGATTCCTAATTTCTCCACGAAGTCCACCCAGAAAATAGCTCATAAACCACTCTTCAGGAAAATGGGTGATTTGCAAAGTCACCCGCTCAAATTCATCGATATACCCATCCACTGACCCACGCTGGATTATCGATTTAAGTTGCTCGATTGGGTTCCCTTCATCCTTTCCCCCATATCGGTCAAACAAGGAGTGCTTAAAGCGTTAGCGTATGGACATGAACCAATACAGTGTGGTTCCCTCTATGCATATCTGAACCATTGGCAATCTAAGTTCTGAAGGAATCTCGTGGATCATAAAATAAGATTCAGCTCGCATAACTCATGCGAATGGGTCTTCACTGTGGAACGAAGGAAGGTCAACCCGTCGTGCTGCATTTCTGTACTCCTCCCTTGCACGCTCTGTAGCTGCTGAAATGGTGCGGTTCTCTTGTCGGCGAGGTTCTGATCCATTTATCTGTTTGTCCCCACGCAAAGAAGAAGACGCGAGATGGGTTAGCACTGGTAAACCTTCTCCTCCTTCTCCCATACTCTGCTTCTCTGGGTTTTTGGCCTTAAGAGTTTGAAATCCTTCTCTCAATTCAAACTGTAGAAGGCTTTGGGACTTTGCCGGTGACTTGACGCTGGCCATCAATGTGCTTAACTGTGTCCGAAGGTCCTTCAGGGTGGTATCGTGTGACTTAACCATTCCTTCCTGGGCTGAGAGAGATGATTCTTGTCTCCTGAGAGACGCTTCCAGTGCAAACACTCTAGCTTCCATTCGCGTTTGCATACAATCTCTACTCCTCTAGACTCTCAACGAAAGCACCAATTGATAGGAACCTCAATAGAGACTGTATTATTGATACGTATTGGAGATGAAAAACAAGCTAGAGCAAGCCCCCCCTCCTCGTAGAACCAGGCCTAAACCAACCTTACGATAATTACCAAAAGTTGTACCCCTTCTTATCCTCAGTGTTCAGCTATATCTCTTCTAATTCTCTCTCGATAACTACCTTCTAACAAACTTGCCTACTTGGCAACTGACTCTCCTCCCTTTCCCGATTTGTTCCTACGAGTGTAGGTTTTAATGGGCTTAGTTTGTATGGGCTGAGTAATAGTGAAGTGCAAACAAAAACCCATATATATAGCACCAATATCTATCTTCTTTAAAATAGGTGACTTACCATCAAGGGAATGATAACTCAGAATCTACAAAGGGGATGACAAAAGCTTACAATAGGTAGCAGCAAAATTAATTATTGCAAGTTCAGTTTAGCGGCTAAGCCAAATATGACTCCAAACACGCAGCAGACAAAATAACAAGGCAATTAGACTCAAGACAAGTAATAACAAGGATAGGCAAGCATCTTATTCAAACTATGCTTGATACTTCAACCTGGACTTGAAACTTCTTCTCACAAAATAAAAGAGAAAATGAATCGTCTTATTCTCAAAATTCAGGAAACATACTTATATACACTTTAGTGAATGAGAAAATTAAGAAACAATCTCTAGGAATTTATCTCTTAGGATTCCACACTCCCTTAAGAAATGAAAATAGTATTTTAGAATTCTATACTCTCCTAGGACATGAAAATAGTCTCCTAGAATTCTATACTTTCCTAGGAAAAGAGAACAATCTCCTAGAATCCCACTACTAAGGAATTAAATTTTCTCAAATTATCTATAACTTGACACTCTTTTTGACAGTCCCCCTCAAGTTAGAGAATAAGGATCTGTCATTCCTAAGTTGCCAATGATACTTTGAAATACTTACTCAACCCTTTTGTAAGCATATCCACAAGTTGTCCTCCAATTGGAATATAAGTCATACAAATTAACTCACTTTATAATTTTTCTTTAATAAGGTGCCTACCAATTTCAACATGTTGTGTCTAGTCATGTTGTAGTAGATTATGTGTAATATTTATCACTGATTTATTATCACAGTACAACCTTATTGAACAACTCACCTCATCCTTAAGTCATAAAGGATTATTGTTAAGTTCTAAGTGCCATCGATCTAAATTCTGCCTCTTTACTTAATCTTGCCACAACATTTTGCTTCTTGCTCCTCCATGTTATAATATTGCCACCCAAATTGTACAATATCTAAAAGTAGACTTCTATCAATTGGTAACTTTGCATAATCATGAGGTGTTCCAAACTTTCCAGTTCCTCATTACATAACTCACAGTTCAAATTGCTAATAAAGAACATGATCTTATCCCTTGTAAGCAACCCTCCATTGATTCCCATCTATAAGATGAATGAGTGAGCTAGATTAAGATCACTATCCTATACTAATGCTGCCCACTCCTACCTTGTGCTCTATGTAGCCTGTAACAATGTTTTACAGGCTTTTGTGTTAAACTTCCTTGAGTTATCTGCTAGCCACTGAATTTTATCCTGCTCTCCTTCTTGACATCGAGACAACTCTTCCATGATGAGACTTGCACTCCTACTATTATGGAAGGGCCATATCCACTGATTATTCCTAATAAGCATACTTACTTTGGTAGTTGGATTCACCACCAATTTCAAGCCCTGTACCTCCTCCACCTTATATAAAGGACCTTTACAGTGCCAATTATCATACCAAAAAGATGTGCTTTCTTCATTCCCAATCCTACGGAACACCTAATCTGCATCCATTGTCTGGTTTCGAGAATTTCTTTAAGAGTGCTTGACATATTCTGCCTTAACTGTAGCATCCAGATACTCTTGTGATTAATGAATGCATTGTGTATCCATTTCACCCATAAATCCTCCTTTTTGTAGCATAACCACCACAAATTCTGTCCACTCACCCTATGATTCATCCTTGCAGAATGGATACCCAATCCCCCCTATTGCTTAGGTCTACAAATTTTGTCCCAACTGATCTTCGCTTTGCTTCTGCCTTGGTTTGAGTCGTTCCACAAGAAATCCCTAAGCCTCCTGTCGATTTCCTTAAGGATAAGTTTGGGAATGGATAAATTGTTGATCCAATAAGTGGTAAGATTACTCATGATTAGATGCAGGTATACCAGACAAGTCTAGAATTGGTTACAAAATATACTCAACGTGGTCCGACCAACGAATTCTTAGAGTGAAACTATTGATTGGCTGGAGAAAATTAGAGTGCATAATGCGACTGATCTCAAAGCTATCAGGTTAAGTTGGGCAGCCTAGGTGTACTACATATGGAAAGAGCACAATTGCAGAGTATTCAAACAAGGAAGTAGAAGCAGTGAGATGGTTTTTCAGGCCATCTTCCTACATTGCAGATTGGCCATGTTAGAGGAATAGCTGCAAATCTGACAAGTAACATGAAGAGCAAATGGGGATTGGAGTAATACTAGACTAAGTGGTCTCACAAGTTCCCTCGATCTCAAGATGTAGATAATCTAGGAACCATAATTCTCTGTAGTCTAAATTCTATGGATTATACTAGTTTTGTCATCTAGATTGTATATATTTTCTTATAATGAAATCTATTAATTTTCGAAAAAAAAAAAACTTTACATAATTTGCATCAATATAGGCTTCAAGCGTTAACTCGTTATTTCTTCTAAAAAGAATTCCTTTCGTTGGGCTTCCTTTCAAATAGACTAGAATTCTATAAGCAACCTAAAGATGAACTTCACGGGGATCATGCATAAAATAGTTTATTATACTAATCAAGTAATGCTATATCCTTTTATGTGATAGATAAATCAGTTTTGCAATTAAACGATGGTACATCTCCCGATCAACAGAAGAATCTTCTTTAACTTCACCAAGTTTATAGTTGGGATCTATAGGAGTTAGTGTTGGTTTACAAGCTAGTCTTCTAGTTTCTTTTAGGAGATCAATTACATATTTTTGTTGTGAAGTGTTGATCCCCTATTTGGAATGAGCTACTTCAATCCCTAGAAAATATTTCAAACTCTTTAACTCCTTAATTTCAAACTCTCGAATTAAACATTCCTTCAAAGATTGTCTCTCCTTTTTATCATTGTTAGTCACAATGATATCATCAACATAAACTAACAATGTTGTAACTCCCCTTGAATTTAAATGTTTAATAAATAATTTATAATCACCTTGGCATTGTTTGTATCCCATAGCTATCATTACTTTAGCAAATCTACCAAACCATACCCTTGGTGATTGCTTCAAACCATAAAGATTCTTTGTTAACTTGCAATATTTATTATCTACTATATTATCATCGAATTTAGGAGGAATATTCATATATATTTCTTCTTCCAAAGAATCATAAAGAAATGTGTTTTTTACTTTAAATTTTTGCAATTGCCAATCAAAGTTAGCTATTAAGGATAAAATGACTCTTACTGTGTTCATCTTTGCATTAGGGGCAAAGGTCTCAATGTAATCCAATCTATATGTCTAAGTGTATCATTTAGCCACTAGTCTCGCCTTATACCTCTTTAAAGATCCATCAGCCTTATACTTCAAGCTAAAAACCCATTCACATCCCATTGGTTTTTTTTCCCTTCGGCAATTCTACTATCTTCAAGGTTTTATTTTTTTTATAATGCACCCATCTCAACTCTTATTGCTTTCCTTTATTTTTCTTTTGATAATGCATCAAAAAAAGTCTTAGGTATAAGAATAGTATTTAGGCTAATAAGGATAGTTTTGTAGAAGAATAAGAATCTATGGAAAGATACGGTGTGGGATAAAGGATACAAAGGCTATACGGTACGTACTAGAGCTCCTTTTCTCAAATCAATAGGTAACTCACTATCATCAACTTGGGTCTTAATTTCAGTAGACATTTTAGTTACATCAAATATCTCACTTATCTCATTTGTTGGTGGATGATTCAAAGCAAATTCTTGGACTATCTTTGGATGAGGACCGCCAGCTAACCTTCTTAAATACACCAGCCCAAATCGTCTTTTATTAATATTAATATCTGTATCAAATTTATCATTCATCATATAGGCTCAATAGGAGTAGATTTCCTATTTGAATTATATGATTCGACCTTAGGATTGGATGATGGTAGAGATGTCGATGGTGAAACAGAGATGTCAAACAAATTTGCTAGGCTATTTTCTCTTTCCTTATCTTCCCTAAATATAGACCCCTCCTAAAGATAAAGTTAGGAATAATAGGGTACATCCTAGACAAATGTTACTAATGTGGGACAAATAGAAGAAGTATTAACTAGTAGCTAATAATCATAAAATTAGGACAATTGAATGATATTAAGTTGGCGGAATATCAAATTTTAGGGCTGGATTTTGACTAGGAATACTAAAATTTCAGTTCGGTATAGATGGAGTTTTAGAGTTTAATTGCTGAAAATTTTAGGGTTCAAATTTCAGGGTTTAATATGGCTGGAAATAGGTTTAAGATGACTGGAATTTATGTTAGGTTTGCTGGAATTTAGTAAAGAACACAAACATTGGAGAGTATAAAACTAGGAATCACTCCTAGAGTTTAAGAATCACTCTTAGAAGAACGCATCACATCTTCTAGTTGAAAACTCAAGTTTATAGAAAAATTTCAAATTGTTTGTCATTGAAGGATTGAATATACACATATTTATAGAGAAGATTTTAGAACCCTTATTCTAGTAGGAAAGAGTTCCTAACAAATTTAAATCCTATTCTAATAAAAATTTTATAAGTTGTAAACAACTAGAATAACATATCTAAAATAGAATAACATATTTAACTTACTACTACTTCTTATCTAATAAGGGATCCTAATATAATCTAAATTTCAGCTTTTATCATTGATGTTAACTCAATTCTCAATCCTCGTCCTACCAAATTAAAGTTTGTAGTTGACTAATTTTTCCTCTTTTATTTCTTTTATAGACTTTAAGTTCTTTTCTATCAATTCTCCCTAGCTTGTCTGAAGTCATCTTCGACATAGAATGTGATAAATACTAATCATATAAGTCCGGATTCAACTTCTAAAATTCATATTCTAAAATCTAAGTACTGTCAGAAATTGGTCTTCCTTTCTCCTTAACAAGAAATTGTCGATATCCTCCATCTCTTGTAGCTACAATTTGTTCATCAAAAACATCCTCTATCTCCTCTTTAAGATGGGGAATGGTAGAAAATTCTCACAGCTGTAGTAGGAAATTGCAAATCATCATATTCATGATAAATATTTAAGTCCGCAACATTAAAGATAGGACTAATTCCCATAAATCACTTGATATTCCAAAACATAAACATTAACACTTATCTTCTTGATGATCTTATAAGGTCCAACATTTCGTGAAAGAAGTTTCTTATATTTCCCTTTTAAAAAACGCTCTGGACAAATCCTAACCATCACCATATTCTCTTTATTAAATTCCACCAATAGATGATGTTGATCAACATGTTCTTCATAAGACAAATTGTTGGTTGTTATCTTCCGTCATATCTCATTAAAGATGTCTCTCATGTATTGTGCAAAATCTTCAACTTCAACACTAACTCGTGTTGTTCGTGGTAAAGGAACTAAATTAATAGACTTCCTTGGTTGAACTCCCGAGACTATCTCAAAACAACTCTTACCAGTTGACCTATTTATAGAACTATTATATGCAAATTTTGCCATAGCTAGATTGAAAAGTTCAATCGAGCCATGATTTCCATTAGTTATCAACAGAGTAATGTGGATCATACTTTACTTATCAAGCATTCCCAAGGTAAGATCATGCTTCTCATTGTCAATGTTGATGACATTGTAGCAACTAGAAGTGATACAGAAGAGATGATTAGGCTAAAGAAACTCCTTGCCCAAAAATTTGAAATTAAGGATCTAGGGAAGTTGTAATACTTTTTAGGAGTTGAAGTCGCTAGATCAGGAAGAGGAATCTTTAACTCACGGAGAAAATACGTCCTAGACTTGTTGGAAGAAATCGGTATGATGAGTTGTAAACCAGCTGAATCTCCTATCAAGAACAACCACAAACTACAAGCAAGAATAGGTACATTAGTAGATATGGGAAGACCTTAGCGGTTAGTTGGGATACTTATCTATCTCGCTCACACCAGACCGCAAATAGCATATGCAGTTAGTCTGGTGAGTTAGCATATGCATGATCCATAAGAACCACACTTACAGGCTATATTCCGCACCTTACACTATTTGAAGTCTACAATAGAAAAAGGCCTTCTGTTCACTACCAATGGTCACCTTAAGATAGAAGCATTTACAGATGCTAATTGGGCTAAATCACCAGATGATAGAAGTTCAATCACTGGTTACTGTACGCTCATAGAAAGAGACCTAGTTACTTGGAGAAGCAAGAAACAGAATATAATTGCTAGATCCAGTGCGGAAGTTGAATTTAGAGTTATGGCTCAAGGTCTTGTGGGTAAGAAAGCTGATAAATGAATTACAACTGACAGATGGAGGAAGTTTATCCCTCTACTGTGATAACAAAGCTACCATTAGCATAGCTCACAATCTTGTTCTGCGTGATAGAACAAAACACATAAAAATTGATTGACACTTCATAAAAGAGAAACTTGTGAATGGCTCTTTACACTTACCCATGTGGGGTCTAATGAACAACTAGCAAATGTCTTCACCAAAAGACTTTACAACAAACAATTTCATAATCTTGTTTGCAAGTTGGGCATATGTCATATCTATGCACCAACTTAAAAGGGAGTGATGACTAGAGTTATTACCATAGTTATTAGAATTGATTGTATTTTTGTGTATACAAAGTTGTAGTAATTTCTCCCTGATTCCTTCCTGTAATTGAGATATTTTGATAGCTGGAATAGTTTCCTAAATAGTCCTAGGCCTTGTGTATATAAACCATAGGATTTCTCTACATAAGATATCTCAATTCACTAATAGAAACACTTTTGGTTTCTCTCTGGTTTACTTTCTTCATAAGGTAAGATGGAATGACCGTGTTTGAGGCCCTTTAAGCCTTCAAAAGCTCGAGTAAATTCCTCATTGATGATTACCTTGTAGGAAGTCGCGGATACATATAGTCTTATGCAGCTCAAAAATTTCCTAGGGAAGCCCCATGCCTTCAAGATGTAAAATAGAATTCTCCATTTCACATAATCAAAAGCCTTATTAAAATCCACTTTCAATGCACAACTTTTTATCCCCTTCCTCCTATGATAATGAGGATGCTATCCCCTATTGACCTTCCTTGAATGAAGCCCCCCTCACTTAATAATCTCTTTTAGGACTGATTTCAACTTGAAAACAATCAGCTTTGCAATAGTTTTGTAAATCACATTACAACAAGAAATGGGCCTATAATCAGTTAAGGAGCAAGGATTAGAAATTTTGAGAATCAAGCGGATGAAGGTGTTCCTGATTTCAGTAAGAATTTTCTCATTCAAGAAGAACAAATAAACAACTCTAGTGATATAAGTAACCATGTGATTCGAAGTTTTATCAAAGAAGAAAGCATTGAACCTATCTAGACTAGGAGCATTGCTAGGTCCTAAGCTAAACAACGTCTCCTTAATCTTTGAGTTAGAGAAAGCTTGTCAAAGCTTCAATTTTTTCATTAGAAATTGTTGATGAAATTTTTTACTCGTTGCAAGTTTCCCACCCGATGTTCATCAACATCAAGAGACCCCCTAAAGAAATCATACGTCAATGCTTTGAGTTCCTTTCATGCAAATACTGAATATTCTTACTGATTCTACAGGGAGACTACTTTATTCTAGTTTCTCCTTGCAAGTGTTGCATTATGAAAAAATCGAGTGTTTCTATTACCATCTTTTAGCCACATATTTTTTAGGCTATGTTTGGTTGCACGTAAAGTTTTTAATGGAATTGAATAGAATTGAAAAGCATGGAATGGATGGAATGGAATAGAATGAAAATGGATATAATATTAGAAAATTATTGTTTGAGAGGGATGGAAGGGTTCATAATGTAATATAGTGAAATGTTGTTCGGAAGAAGGGTTCATAATGTAATGTAGTGAAATATTATTTATTATTTTATATTCCATCCTAAACTCCTCAAATCGAAAATAACTTATTTCTACAGTTTAGGATGGAATGGGATGTAATATGAAACTCTCCCCTTCCATCCTATTCCATTCCATTCCATTATAAACCCTCCTTCCAAACGATGGAATAATATTACATTCTATTTCATTCCATTAATAACCACCCAACTAAACCTAGCCTTAATTTTGTCTTATCAAGGACGATTGAGCTTCCAATGCCTCTGTGCAAGTAGTCAGGCCAATTACTTAGCTTGTAGCAAATTCACATTTGTATGATGTAGCTTGAGCTAGTCTTGTATAAGGTTTGGCTTAAAAAGAGCTTCAATTTTAGTTAAGTACGTGCCACGAAATCTCTCAAAAGTTGTTTCAAGAGTTCCTCTCTAACAGCTTTTAACTTTTACATAAGTTTGAAAGCTTCAAAACCTTGAATAGGAGAGTTAAGGCCCCTCAATACAGTTTCTTCAAACCCCTTAATATTAGTGAGGAAATTGTTAAACTTGAATTGAGTGTGCCTCCTAGAAGCTTGGTTGTTGGGAAAAACTTCAATTAGTGTACAGTCAAAGCATAAGGAATTGTTGAAGTTTGCATAACTATTTGGAAACTCAGTCACTCAAGTTGACTAAATCTCTATTGAGCTTCTTCCTTAAGAACCAATTCCCTTGTTTATTGTTCCAAATTAATTGGTCCCCAATATATTTGAGACCTGGAGTCCCTATTTGGCCAAGGCACTTCATGAATTCATCATTTCTTTGGTGGAACGAGCTTCTTTGACCATCAGCCTCTTGAAGATTCAACATTACAATTAAAGTCACCTATGAGAAGCCATGGTGTTGAATTCCTTCCTTTAGGTGAATCTTTCTAGATCTTTCTCCTTTGTGATTCATTATTTGAAGCATAAAACACAGTGATCCTTTTCTTAACCATGGAATTCAGTAGTAATACTTGACAATGGATGAACTGGTTTATATGCATGTTGTTAAGGATTTGTATTTGGTTTGGATCAAAAGAAATTAATATTCTCCCATCGAAGTGCTAAGCATGATTGTTGATGGT
>JANQAP020000278.1:231872-242669 GCA_026874005.2 Erythroxylum coriaceum | reverse complement strand
TTAAGGATTTGTATTTGGTTTGGATCAAAAGAAATTAATATTCTCCCATCGAAGTGCTAAGCATGATTGTTGATGGTCCTCCAGCTTTAGTCAAGAAACCACAACCCCTTTTGGAGAGTGATGGCCATTTTGGTCTCAATGAGACCAACAAAACTAGATTTCCTAATAGATAAGTAATCATAAAGAACCTTCTTCTTAGTAGGGTTATTTAGTCCCCTTATCTTCCAGGCTATAAAGTTCATGAGTTTGGAAAGGAGTTTGTTTTCCTCTTCAACTTCCTACTAATTTTTTTTCCTTGTGAAAGAGACTAGACTTACTAGAGTAGGAGATGATTGAATGGTCATGTTTTGGCTAATTAAGATTCTCCTAAGCTTGATCAGTAATTTCTAGTTTAGAATTGTTAGCCTCCATAACTTCCAAGTTCATCTTGCTACTTTATAATTATTTGTTGCTCGAGAATTTGGGTTCCTTCGTCATTGGTACGACTGGAGTTCAGAACCTTGAACCATCTTCACATTTGACTTTTCCTTAGGATTTGCTCCCTCTCCAACCAGCTCTTCTAGTATTTGATTCAAGTCCTCAGTGTTGGAATTCCCATTCCCCTCAATATAGAGCTCTAGTGTTTTAGTACTAATTAGTTCTTTTTATTCACCAATGGCAAATAATTTTCCAATTAGCAACTAGGATTTGGTTGGTCCATAGTTTCTTGGTTTCCATTGTTAGTTGATGTTAACAATGTCTTCAACCAAGTTCCCTTCATCATTTAGTTTCATTATCTTCATGCTCTCCAATAGTTCTCTCTCCATACAAACTTCAATGCATATTCTAGCATAGCTAATTCTTTTAAGGTTAGTGGTTTGCTCATCGAGATATATGGGTTGCCCAAAGAGCTTGGTAATTGACTAAACCTCTTAATGGACCAATATTCCAATGGAAATCCATAAAAATTAATCCATATAAGGATGTTCTTCATCTTGGTTTTGACCATCTTCATGCCCGACTTTCACTTCCGAAGCATAAGGGATTTGCCTTGAATGTTCCAAGGCCCTGCTTCCAAAACTTTGTCAAAACTAGCTTCACAGTTGAATCTAAAAATGAAAACATCCTCATTATTGATTGATTAGTTTTCAGTTCCCATCTTTTTCCAGGTTGTAGCAGTACAACATTGAACTTGGGGAAATGTTGTCCTTTTTCCCACAAAATTCCAATAATAAGGAGGACCATTTTTTGGCTCTTGCTGTAACATTTCAGTTGGGGGAGAAACTATTAGCTCACCATTGTTTGTAGTAGGGGGAATCTACGTAAACTTTTCAAAAGAAGCTGAGTCACCAACAATACCACACCAGGTAAGCTTGTTAATCATTGGAGAAAGATGTCTGAAGCTAGGACCTTAGAGTTCACAACTCAATGTTGGCTTCTTGGTAGAGGGATAAAAGATGGCCTCTTGAACTTGATCATTGCCCAAAGGAAATGGAGTTCTTCTAAGGAGAGGTGGGAGGTCACCCAAATTAGAGTTGGAAGTCTGAGTTTGAAAAAAGAGAGAGGCAAAGGCCGAGAGAAGCAGGGAAGGAGCTGGCTGCAAAGAGAGAAGGAAGCAGGTTGGTCATTTTTTCCTTTTGAAAAGGGAAAGGAAATGGGAGTGGGTAAAAAGCAGGAAAAGACCCACATATTACCATCAACTACAACCAGAAAGTTTTGGGCAAAAAGGCCGAGGATTAAGTCAAAGCATGCGACAAAGGCTAGAGAAAAAGCAGAGATAAGCTGTGTTTTTTTCATTCTTTCCAGATTGTTCAGCTGCTGAAAATTTGACACCAATGATATAATAGAAATGGAAAAACAAATGATGAAGAAAGATGATGGTAATTCAAGCCAGAGGCATAATAAAGAAGAAAGACAGCATAACATAATAAATAGCAAAATAGAAATTCAAGTATGGGGCAAAACATCTATCGAATTTGAAAGTGGCTTCTTACCTTGTGAATAGATTCTACCCTTGTTCCAGAGAGAAACTACAAAAAATGGTTAAAACTTTCAGATTTCCGATGCATTGCACTAATTACAAGTGAAAGATACCTCTGCAGCTCTGCTAAGCAACTCATGATACTGGTGGCTAGAAAAATACCAAATCTGAATGACGACATATGTGAGTAATGCCAGCTCTTGTTGTTACCAAAATTAATCATTTTTTGCAGCCTCTGTACCTTTTCCAAGAGTTACAACTTCAACAAGTATGACCAAGCGTTTCAAATGGTTTTCTTCGTCATCTTCAGCTACGTCTATTTTTGCATCCATTCGTCAAAACTCATTATGCTGTACCATTTCATCACACAGTTCTCTCCTTGAAGCTAGCAGGTGCCTCAATAGATTCGCCATACTTGCATCTAACCTTTTCTTCTATCTGTTTTGCGTTTAGTTGGACAGGTATTCCCACAAGGGAGCAGTCACTCACAGTCGGAACACTGACATACGAAAATTACCATTTTGTTGCATAAATCCTCGCCTCCTTTATCTACCAGAGGCAATATTCTCCTTAGTCTCTTGGTCTCTAATTACAGATTGAAAAAACAGAACAAAATAGACCAACACATATCAGTCACATTCAATCTTTCAAGTCATTTGTCATTAGTTGTTACTTCTTACTCCCTACTACTTACCATCTCTTGTGAATTAACTGAGATTTGAAAATAACAGGACAATTTAAAATGTGCAGCACACTCCTAGTGTTTTAACTCGATATCCTTGAAACCAAAAAAAATCATCCAAGATCAAGATACCTTCGAGCTCTATTTAATGGTTTAATAAATAGAAAGCGAATAGTTAGTTCATTAACCAAAAAGGAAAATTCCCAGCGTAATGGATTAAGAATGAGCTACCAAATATCAGTATAGATCAAATTAACTTTCCAAACCACGTCAATTGCTATTATTACTATAACATCCACTTACATTTTGGACGTTAACATATAAATGCTAGTCTAAAATTCTATTTACAAGTGTCAGGGTTTTAGAAGAAACTAACCAAAGCCAACTAAAAATAACAAGAATGCATGATAATTTTCAAAATAAGTAACTATCAGCTGCTAACTAGGTAATCTCCCCGTGTAACATTTGTCGTTTTTTAAAAGGAAAGCTAAATATATCATGAGAACATAAATCATGTCTCTCACCAAAAAGTAAAGGGTACCAAAAAGGAATGAACTGCAAACTGGAAATCTTAATCATGTCTCTCACCAAAAAGTAAAGGGTACCAAAAAGGAATGAACTGCAAACTGGAAAATTTACAAAGAGCCACTTGCACAGGTTGCAACTCACAGAAATCAGCGAACAGAATGTTCCAAACATTTGGGTTGGAGGAGATAATCTCTCCATATATCAATCGACTTCCAAACTCCCAAAACTAACACGCAAGATTGGCCAAATGATTAGTTACATCTTTCCATTCCACTTGACATGCATGAGGCCGCATTATCTTGCAACTTCCGTTATTCTTTGTAATTGAAATTGCAAAATTTCCCATAATTAAGAACGCTATGTAATGTTTTCCTACTATAGTGCATAAACCTTTGTTTATTGTCCCAACTTAGGACAATCTTTGAAGATTCTAGAGAAACATACTTCATCAGAGTGAGGAAGCATCACTTGGAGAAATGCAATCAATTATCCTTCCTGATATGCATATAACTAAACGTCAACAAAGGCATCAGGTAAGCATTCTCATTAACCTAGCTTTCAAGAAATAATTTTATGGAACACAATACAGATATATCCAAAATTTGTGGTTGGCTCTAGAGCTAGTAACCTATTTATGAACATAAAGAATTAGTGCTAGTTCGATTCACCACCATGCTATCATGAGAAACAAAATCCCAATGCTCAGCCAGGCTGACTCAAGTTTTAAATAAAAAGAATATGACACAGAGCAGTGTACATACCATTCATGATGACAAGAACGTAGAATCCCAAATGCAATTTAAGTTCCGCGGGTATCCCATCACAAATATAACCAGGTTGTTGTGAGGTCTTGGAAATCTACAAGTTCGATCCGTCATGAAAGAATCTGTTTCATCAGTCATCTATGGTGGACATCTTCAGCATTATATCAGCGCGCACCGGCACTATCTCGACTCCTAAAACTTTTTCCTAGTAAAGAGAAAATTCTTAAAACTCTGTTTAAAATTCACAGGAAATATATTATTATAGGAAGGGATTAAACATCATATATCCCAAGAAGCTTAAAAATGATGCTGCAAACAAGAGCAACGATATTTTGCGAAAATTTGGACCAAAATCAGAAATTGTCAGCACAGGACCCAAGTTAGGTTAGGACCCAAACCTACCTCGGCGGTAAAATAATAACTGCACCTTATGCCCTTTCGAAGTCCCTACTGCTCCTATTCTTCCATTAGCAACAAGAAAGGTGCTAAATTGGGGTGAACTTTCAAAAAACAAAGAACAAAGGCAGATGGGGTAGAGAGAGTTTGAAATCATTGAAAAGATTGTTGTCTAACGTAATAAACAAAGAGCCAAAGAGCGAGCGTCTGTGATTGATGAAAATCAAAAACGAAAACAGAATCAAATAAACACAGGGTTCCCTTATAAAACCAAATCTGCCATCAATACAATATTTTTAAAAGAAGACAAAATTAGGGGAACAAAAGGGATAACCTGAAAACCCCTGCTGAGTTAGTGTTAGGATTAAGGAACACTTGCCTCTTATATGTAGTGGCCTCTTTGAGTCATTTCGATTATTTGGATTATTTTCAGCCTGTAGAATTCGTCGTTCGATTACAAAGATGCACAAACAAATCGGGAAAAGCAGGCATTAATTCATGGAAGCAACTATTAATAATAATGTATCAAATCCCCAACGTTTCAAGAAAAGCTACATATATTAAAAATTAGAGCTTGATAAAGAAAAAACAAATCAGATCCCATTTCATCTTTTTCCCCCTAATGGGCTCACATGCACCCAGCAACTCGCTAAAGACAACTGAATTTACAAAACTATCCTGAAAACTCCCTAATTTTTCTTCCTTGTTTTCATCACTTCTTTCCCTTCTTAGCCGTTGCCTTCTTCGCTGGCGACTTTACGCTCTTAGGTTTCACGCCCTTTGCCGGAGCTTTCTTTACCACACCCTTTCTCGGAGTTGTCTTTGGCGGCGGCGCCTTCTTCCCCGGAGAAGTCCTCGTCGACGTCCTCGCAGCCTTGGCAGGTCTCTCCTTGGCCTTCGGCTTCGCCGGAGCTGCCTTGGACTTAGCTGCTGCCTTGGGCTTCGCCGGAGCAGCCTTTGGTTTCGGTTTAGCAGCAGGCTTCGGCTTTGTAGCAGCCTTAGGCTTTGCAACTGCTTTAGAGCTCTTGCTCGGGGCTTTAGCAGTTGTCTTCGTCGACTTGGCTTCTTTCTTCTTCACGGCGGCCTTAGGCTTAGGCTTAGGCTTGGGCTTAGGCTTAGGCTTAGGCTTGGCCGCGGTGGTAGGTTTCTTCTTCGGCTTGGCCGGAGCAGCAACAGCAGCTGGCTTGGGCGCCGACTTCGGTGGAAGCTTAAATGAGCCCTTAACCTTGGTTAGCTTTCCAGATGCTACAAGCTTCTTCAAATGGTAGAGCAGGAGCTTCTTAAAGGTTGGAGGTAAATGCTTGTGCTTCTCGTCGATGAACTTGGTAATCGCGTACTGACTCGATCCAGTCTTCTCCTTCAAAGTGACAATCGCATCCTTGATCATCTGCAACAACACAACAAACCCAATCAGATCAAATCAAAACCAAACAGTACCATAATCTATAATAAATAGTATAAAGAGATATACCTCTTCGTAGGGAGGATGAGAAGGTGCACTACGGCCTCGTGGCTTCTTAGGCGCAGCCTCTTTCTTGGCTTTAGGTTCCTTGGGGGTTTTCTTGGCCTTTCCGGCCTTGGTCGACGGTTTCTCATCGGCCGGCTTCTCTTCGACTGGCTCCAGATTGGCTTCGACCGCCACAATTGGATCCTCGGTGGCCATTATCAAGGAAATGAAGAAAAATTGACGATTAGGGTTAGGGTCACAATTGAGGAATGAAATTGATACAAAAATAAAGGGATTTGGATCTTGAAATCAGTATGTAAGCTGATAAGATATGTTTGGGTGTGGAAATTAGTTAAAAGGCTTAACATTTATATAGTCAAGAGTTTACGAGTGGGTATCCGAAAGTTGATTTGTGATTGGTTGATAGCCCTCTCACGCGGATCGCTGGCTCTTTGAAGTTTAAATACTGGCCATTGGATGAGGGCATTATCTACGGTAGAGCAATAGGGATGAGGCAGATGTGGATGGGTGGAACATATCGTTTGGGTGTGTTTTTTAGGTCAATTGATTTGGGTATAACTTGAGCTGTGGTTATTGGATTTAATTGAGGTTTTCTTCATTCTGTAGGTTATTATGTAAGCTTTGTAATGAGTGGTTAATCAAGTTGTGGAGATGAAGAATCTGGGAGAAATTTTATTTGAAAGCCGTGGAGGTCAAAACTAGGGTTAATTCTAATCTTGTCCGGGTTCTCTTAGATTTGAGGAAAATACTGATTCTAAATTCTGGAATTCTTCGTCTCATCTTATAGAAGATTGACAAAGGAACATATTGATCCAAGAATCATGAAAATCCAGTAAGATTTGGATGCCAAACCATTGACTGAAATGGCACTGAAGTTGAACAAGTCTTAAGTGCTCATATAGTGCATTTGCAAATATGCATAGTCTGGCTTCTTTCCAAAATCAAATATAACAAAATTTATGTAATTCTTGCAGACATTTTCAGTAGGAATTCAAGTTTAACATATGAGTATAAAGTTGTAACAGATTGAATCCATTGGTCTAACATTTTAAGTGTTATTATGAAAGGTTTCTTAAATAGATGCTGCATATGTAAGCATAGTGTTCATAATCATATTAATGTCACTCTTTTTCAATCAAAACATGTAATGGCCACAAACTAATGTTTATGAATATGAATTGACCTCCGTTAATACCAATTTCTTGTGGTTAATGCCTTCAATAGTTAATCATCTATTTACAATCTATATTTATTATTCTTATTGTCTTTCACATAGTAAAAGGCATTATACATTCAAATGACATTTAGTATGAAGTGGCATTTATCTCCTCTTCTCTTTATCAAATTTTGTATTAAAAATTTGAAACTACTGTCAAATTGCATACATATTGAAATACTTTTAATTACATGATGGTTTTAGTTTTTTTAACTTTATTTGAAAATGTATGTGATATCAACCCAAGATTGTTGTTTGATATATTCTGCTGCATATATTTTTGGACCGAGTAACTCTATTCACGCAAAAATTCCATGCCTACTTAATTAGGTAACAATTGGTAACTTGTAGTGACCTGAGTGAAACTTTCACTCAAATTAAAAAGGTGAGGAGTTATAAATTGGTAAAAAGCTACATATATACCATGATGTGCCTTGAAATTTACCAGAAAAATGACATAAAACAAATTAAAACTTCCTTTATTATGAAAGAATGGCAAAAAATTGTAAATTTAATAATGTTGTTTCTAGTAAAATATAGGTTGGATTATAACGTTTCGAAGTATTCAAAATAAATCATAATGTTTAATATTTAGTTTCAACTTCGAATGGATAGAAATTTTGGCAAAGTTATATCTCCATCCATTACATCCCATATTAGTGATAATGTGTCACAAGTTTATTGTTTTTATTAGACATGTGGATCTCACTATACCACATGACAAAACAAGTTTTACATGTATAATTAAATTAAAATTAATTTTAATGTAATTTTCTTAATTATATTTAAGTTTAATAAACCCTAATTAAACTTTAAAAAACATGATTGAACCTAAATAATATGACTTTATCCTAATTAAACTCTTCTAATAAAAATAATAAACATTAAGGATCATCATCATTGATGATGTTCCCAGTGCATCCTAACTTGATGAAGATATCACTGACCTCCTAATTAATGAAAAGTGAACAGTAGGGATGTAACTAATTAAAATGTTGAATCTCAAGTTAGCAGTAATTCTTTTAAATTAAAAACTATAAATAAGTAAGATAGTCAAATATATTTCGTGATTGAATATGTTTAAACACTTTTTCTTTTTTGCTATAAAGAGCAAAGTTCTAATTGTTCTGTTGCATCAACTAAAATCATCTTACAAACAAATGTGATGAGAAAAGTTTTCAGTATCATAAAAGCAATCAAGGTTTGAACAAATTGATATTAGAAAATTAGTTCATTTATTCATACTTAGTAATTGCAGCTCATCACTGTTTTTATACGAACTCAGTCCGGTAAACGACTAACTAAATAACTACTACACAACTAACTCTTTTACATGTGGAAAGAATAAATATATTAGTATATATTTATTTGTTCATCCCCCCCTCAAGTTGGAGTTTGATGTATATCATGCAAGCCCAACTTAGAAAGAAGCTGCTGAAATAGAGGAGCAACTAAAGATTTAGTTGCAACCTAAAATTTGGAAGGAAGATGTCGTGGAATAATGAACCCCTGTTTGTATTTGTCATGAACAAGATGAAAATCAATTTCGAAATGTTTAGTGCATTCATGAAAAACAGGATTTGAAGTGATATGGATAGCAACTTGATTATCACACCATAAAGAGATTGGTAACAAAACTAAAATCTGAAAATCTTGCACCAGATAAAGAACCCACTGCAACTCACAAACTGTGGCATCATGCTTCGATATTCTGCTTCTGCCAAGGAACGAGAAATAGTAGTTTACTTCTTAGTTTTCCATGAGATTGAGGAACCACCAAGAAAAATGCAAAAGCTAGTGAGAGAACGTATAGTATTAAGATATGAGGCCCAATTAGCATCACAAAAGGTTTTAACTTCGAAAGAGTTGCGGGAAGAGTAAAACATCCCCTTTGAAGGAGAAACTTTAATGTAATGTAATAGATGCATAGCTACATCCTAATGTGATGATCGAAGAACTTGAACAAATTGACTAAGTTGTTGAACTACATAGGAAAGATTTGGACAAGAAAATTGCAAATACAACAATCTGCCACCAAACATCTATAGGACTCGGGATCAGTTAATAATTCACAACTGTCGACACTAAATTTATACCCCTTTGGTAACGATGTAGCTACAGACTTAGAACCCAATAAATCGACATCATCGAGAATGTCCAAAGCATATTTGCATTGATTGTCAAAAATCCCTTCCATAGATCTGGCTATCTCCAATCCTAACAAATATTTGGCCTGAACGAAATCCTTGCTAGTAAATTGATCATGAATCACTATGATGTTTGTTTTAGGCCATACAAGGATCGAAGCAATTCACAAACTTGATGTGTTTTGAGCTTTAGCATACCCTTCAGGAGGAACCATGTACAGTTCTTCATCCAGATATCCATGAATAAAGGCATTATTTATATCTAGTTGATGAAGTGGCCATAAGTGAACTGATACAACTCCCAAGAACAATCGGACAATGACTACCTTTGCTACTAGTGAGAAGCTGTCCACAAAATCAACTCATTCAATCTGATTAAATCCCTTAGGTACTAAACTAGCTTTGTATCTGTCAATTATGCCATCTGGTTTGAGTTTCATCTTATGTACCCACTTTGAACCGATGGCTTTTTTACTTAGTGGTAACTCTATCAACTCCTATGTCTTCTTGTCCTCGAGTGCCTTTAACTCCACATTCATGGCATCAATCAATTCCTTTTTTAATATAGCTTGATTAAAATAAAATGGCTCTTGAAGATTAGACATTGCAATTAATAAAGATATGTATGATGTAGAAAGAGCAGGTGAGTTATAATAAGGAAATGTATTTATTGTAAGGTTTTTGCAAGTAATGGATGAAGGAACAAAATGAATATTAGTTGAAACAAAATCATTCAACCATGTAAGTGGTTTTGAGCTCTGTCATTTATCTGTAAATGTGACTGTTCTTGGATCATTATTGGTGATTCATCTACTAATGGACGAGTATCCAAAGGAGGCAAAGAAGTAATAGGTGGTGGAAAATCAGTGGAATAAACATAAGGATTAGGAATATAAGAGTTAAGGAAATCAAAACATTTAGGTAAAGGAGTAGAGTCTAAAAGTTCTTGTAAGTTATGGTAAGAAAAAATATGTTCATGAAATTGAACATCTCTAAAAACAAGAACTTTATGGTTTTGGATATCATAAAGTTTATATGCTTTTTATCTATGACTATATCCAATAAAAACACATTTATGTGCCCTTGTTTGTTTTGCAGGGTTGGTGTTTGCAACAAAAGAAAGGCATATAAAACTTCTAAGATGATCGTAAGATTGTGGTTTATGGAGAAGAATTTCATATGGGGTTTTCCAAGAAAGTCTAATAGATGGTAAACGATTGATTAGAAAAGTTGTAGTAAGTATAAAATCTCCCCAAAACTTACTTGGCAATTTGGATTAAAACATCAAAGCTCTTGCTAATTGTAGCAAATGTTTATGCTTTCTTTCTACACCCCATTCTATTGAAGGGTATGAACACAAGATCGTTGATGAATAACTCCATTATTGGTGAATAGCAAGAAACAATCTTGATTCAAAAACTCTAAACCATTATCACTTTGGATAGTTCGTACCTTGAGATTGAATTGGGTTTGGGTCATTTGAAAAAAAGATTGAAGAATGGAAGGCTTTATGCGCCGCGCCCCCCCAAAATCCACCAACTTGACCACTCTTTAAGGGGCTACATATGCTAAATCGATAACCTATATAATAGAAATCATTAAAAACTTAACTTTTTCTTAGAATTTGAGGTGTTAT
>JANQAP020000278.1:21883-34309 GCA_026874005.2 Erythroxylum coriaceum | reverse complement strand
TTTACACTCTTTTGGATGTCTATGTTTTCCTTGGCTTCGTCCTTACACCATGCATAAATTACAACCAAGGTCTACTCTATGCGTCGTTGTTGGATACTCTTCTACTCAGTTTGCATATTTATGTCTTGACCTGAGCACAAACAAAGTTTATGTATTAAGACATGTTGTGTTCCTCGATGATCACTATCCTTATGAGTCACTCAACAAAACGTCTATCTCATCCACATCAGAAACATTGTCCTCTCAACCTATGTCTCACCAAATCATTCCCATTGTGGCATCACCTGTATGTACAGCACTGTTTGCGCCTACGGACAATTCACCTTCACAACATCAACAGTCCAATTCATCTTCTGATCCTATCTCATCATCACCACCACCACAACACCAATCAACTAATATTCATCCTATGATAACTCGATCCAAAAATAATATTCGTAAACTAAAAACATTCTCTGTTTCCCGTCACCCTCTACCATATATTGAGGAACCACGTACCATTACCCAAGCTTTAAAACTACCACATTGGCGCAACTCAGCCATTTTGGAATATGATGCTCTGTTACGCAATGGAACATGGACACTAGTCCCTGCTACAGAAGCTCAAAATGTGATTGGTTGTATGTGGATTTTTTGCACGAAAAGGAATCCAGATGGAACGGTAGCTCGATATAAGTCCCAACTTGTAGCAAAAGGATACAGCCAATGTCCAGGGATTGACTACAATGAAACCTTTTCTCCTGTAGTAAAACATCAGACGATCAAAATAATCTTGTCTCTAGCTTTGGGAAATTCTTGGGCCTTACATCAAATGGACGTCAATAATGCATTTCTACAAAGTCATCTCACTGAAACTGTATACATGCAACAACCACAGGGTTTTGTTAACAAGGAGCACCCAACTTATGTTTGTAAACTCCATAAAGCCATCTACGAACTTAAACAAGCTCCATAAGCATGGTACCAAGAACTTCGTCTCTTTCTACTTCGGTATGGCTTTACCAGCAGCATCTGTGATTCTTCTCTATTTATATACAAAAGTAAAGGTGTAATCATGTACTTCTTGGTATATGTGGATGATTTACTACTAACTGGCAACTCAACATCCGAACTTCAAAGATTTATTGCAGATATTTCTGGGACATTCTCACTGAAAAACATGGGGACTCTTTCTTATTTTCTCGGCATCGAACTAATACCAAATGCTGATGGTATATTTCTTTCTCAGCAGCGCTACATTCATGATTTACTCATCAAATTTAACATGGCAAATTGCAATTCATGTACCACTCCTATTTGTACCTCAGCCACCCTGAAACCTGATGATGGTTCAGCAACAACAGATGGGTTTCTCTATCGCAGCATCTTAGGAGCTCTACAATATGTACTCTTGACAAGACCAAATCTCAACTTTGCCGTAAACAAATTGTCACAGTATATGCATAAACCAACTGACCTTCACTTTCAATAGTTGAAACGTACTCTTCGTTATCTCAAACATACACATGACTATGGTCTTCAACTGAATCGACCGAAACATTTCAGGCTTCAAGCATTTAGTGATACTGATTAAGGTGGAGATGTTGACACCAAAACATCTACGTCTGCATATGTTATTTATTTTGGTGACAATCCTATTTCTTGGAGCTCGAAACGCCAATGTACTGTAGCTAGATCTTCTACAGAAGCAGAATATCGTGCAGTAGCCAACACTGCTGCAGAAGTAATGTGGCTTCACAATCTACTACGGGAACTATATATTCACTCACAGGATGCGCCAAAGATTTATTGTGATAATTTGGGGGCTACGTACGTGTGCTCTAATCTGGTTTTCCATTCCCGGATGAAACATCTTGCTTTGTACTATCACTTTGTTAGAGAACAGGTACAACAGAAACATCTACTTGTCTCTCACATATTGACATAGGATCAGACTGCAGATGCCTTGACCAAACCATTGTCTCGACACAAGTTTGAAATTTTTCGGAACAAGATGAATGTCACATCTCGCGACTTCATCTTGCGGGGGCGTAATAGGAAATTTTTTAGTATATATCTTCAATGTTTATCTTCACAGATACTTCAGTATTCATGTATATCCTTATAGATACTCTAGTATTCAGTTTGTTACAACAAACACTTGTAGTTCTTCTATATATTTTACGTACATCTCGTAATACAAGCATAATCTTTCATAAGGCAATTATGTATCCTTTCAAACTTTATCTAGAAGAATAGCCATGAAAATTTATCTTGGAGAGTTTTAGCTTAAATTAGTACGTAGTAATTTGAGATAATTGTAATAAATATAATTATCTTAGATATTAAAATTTTCAAATTTATATATTCGAAATTAGAATTTTGTACATTTTAGTAATTTTTATATATTTTTATGTATACTTTTTTTTTTTGCTTGTGTGACAATATCTTGGCACTAAAAATCTATATCATTTATGACAAATTCTATTTTATGGCCACCAATGCAAAAATTTTATCGATTAACCAATTAAATTGTTAAATTTAATAACATTATTTGTAGCAAACATGAACACATTAGTGATAAATTTATTGTAATGTATAATCTTTTATTTAGTGACAATATTATTGTAGCATATAACTTTTATACTTGTGACGAAGAAGTATTAGTGACCAAGAACTAATGGACACTGATAAAAAAAGCATGAGTGACAAATATTTTGTCACTATTTTCAATTATTTTAGTGGCGATGTTATTGTCACAATAAAATAAAGTATTGTTATGACTTTATTCGTCCCTATTTTATATTGTTTATGTCAACAAACTTGTCATAAATATGTAAAGTTACTATAACCATGTAGTTTTGTCACACATTCCATAGTTTTTAGTGTCAGTATTTTTGTATCAAAAGTGTTGCATAATTGTGACCATTTTTCTAAATTAGTCACTATTTTATTAGTAATGGAAATATTTGTAACAGGAGGTGACAACTTTAAAAATTGGACAATATTAATAATAGTGATCAATATTACCGTTTTTAGTGACAACTTTTACTTGCACTAAAATTACAATTTCTTGTAGTGTTTAATTGTTCGAAATTTTGTAATCTTGACATTTTAGGCTTTTTTGGAACCAAAACAAGTGGGGAAATCCTATAAAGAACCTTAGAAGCCTCAAGAAGTATTAAAGGCAAATAAAAATACCAAAAAGGACCTACACATCATAAACAAGGAGATTAAAGTGAAGACATCAAGATTAACTCCAACTTCTATAATTTCTATATCATAACCTAAAGTTGTTTTCTTTCTTTTCTCTTCTTATATTTCATTGTCTTTGATGTTAATGTTGATTAGTGGGATGTTGAACATGGTTATGGATTTCTAAATCTATATTAGGGATTATTCTTGAATTGTTTTGTTTAACTTTATTCTTGTTCAATTCAATATAGTATCACTTTGTGGTATTTGTTATGCTTATACTTGATAAGAAATCGAGAGATTGAATCAAAGTTATATGTGTTAAGTTGTGCATTGAGAGTTGGTACCTTAATAGACATAAAAATATCATATTAACAAACAATTGAAGAGAGATTTTAATTATGAGTTAATTATCCTTAGGATTACTTAAAATACAATTGAGTAGTTAGGAGTAATTTTGTGAATCGAGAGGTTGCAATTATATTGGTATCTATTTCAATTGGGATTACTGGATTTGATCGAGAGAGAGGGAAAACAAAACCTTAGGATATCTAAGATCAAGCATAATTGAATAAACAAGATAAAGGGAAGACAAAACAATGATAGAATTATTGATTAACTTCATTTTTATTGCTAATTTCACTTATCCAATTGTTTAGTTTTATTATTTTATTTCAATCTCATTTAATTTATTCTAATTCAATTAATTCAATCTTTTATTACCATAGATAAAGTGTATTCAACTTGCTAGGTGACTAATCTAATCCTCAAGGGAACGATATCTTTTATACTTCAAGTTACGACTTATATACTTGTAATACGAAAGTTATTTTATATAAAACTATCAACAAACATGTTAAGACCATAGCCTTAGACCAGGAATTAAAAACTTAGGTTACGTCTTTTCTGTGTTCATGCATAGCTTTCCCATTAGTCTTTAGCTAGTCTCCATACTCTTGAAAAATATTCATTGCATTTGTTGTTATGTGTGTGAGCTAAGACTTTGCTCTCTGATCCAAGTAATGTGTTTAGATTCAATGCCTTTTCTGGCTCTTTCAATGTTCTTGAAGATCCTATTTCATTCCAAGTAGCAAACATTGAGCATCATAATGCAATAATAAAGCAGAATTTATTCCCTACATTGGAGTTATAGAGTTGGCTAGACTATTAAATATATCTTGGAAGTTTTGTCCAAGGCCATTCAAGAGACAAAGGGATTGAATGGAGTTGCAGATGTCTATGCAGAATTGATAGGAGAAGAAAAGATAATTTAGCACTTGCATTGAGTCTAACGTAACAAGAAAATTAATCAATATTGCTATTGGGTTTAGTAAAACGATAAGAGATAAAACTAAGCACTTACTATTAGTATTTTTAGATAATAAAATATAAGAAATTAAGCATCTTATTTATTAGCAATAATTAAAAAATCAAATATATTTAGTCAATTCAACTATGAAAATCTTGAACTGGTCAACTTTCGGCTTGGTTTTTAATTTTTTAGTTAGCTTTACTTTAATAACTTTGTTGTTAAAAACTAATAAATATATTAATTAATTAGTTAATTTTTTTAAATTAATCACTTTTATAAGTTAAAATAAATTAATTGGTTTTCATTTAACAATCTCTTTTTTAATTAATTTCAAATTTTTCGATGTATAAGGATAATCTCCTTCAATAGTATTTTAAATTCTTTAATTTTATTCACTCTTTAACTGATTTTATGGCATTCTAATATCAGTTGAATCTTTTAAATCTTAAATCTCTTATCTTACCAATTTAACTTCCGGTTTGATTTTTAAAATATACTTATTATTTCTTTTAGATAATAAATAAAATTTCAATAAAAAAGTTATTTACTATCATATAAAAATAAAAAATATATTATTAATATGATAAATAAAAATTTAATAAAAACTTAATTTATTATGATACTAATATAATAAATATATTATTAATATTTAATAAATTTAAATTTTTGATAAATTAATTAGTACATAATAAGAGGTGATATGTATCTCATAATTGATCATGCACTCGTTTCTAAAGAAAGGCAAATATCGTGCAACCACTATAAATATAATAATATGCAAAATTAATAATATCTAAAGCAACCAATAGAGCAGCATCTTCTAATAACAACATCTTACAATTTTTTTTAAGCTAAATAAAATTAAGTAGATAAAGAAAAGGAGGTTACAACCAAGGATGAATGTATCTAAATATAATAGGAATAAACTTGAGGTTTAGCAAACCTCAATTAGCTTGGATGAGATACTATATGCCAGATCCTCTGCGCCAATTGTGTGGATGAGGATAGAGTTGGCACAGAGTATCTAATAGCTTAAAAGGATAAAGTGGTACTACAAAACTCAAGAAATAAGCAAGCTAGAAGTGGAATAGGATAAGACAAGAAGGAAAACCAGCAAGAGGTATTAATATTGGTAGTTCACTTCAAGGGGAAAAGATAACCTATTCCACTAAGTTTGTTCCACTCTATTCCCATTTAATGACTTCCACTTCAAGTATTATCTCATCATGATTACAAGAGTTTTAGATTGGTGAGTCCAATAGAAAAGTGCCTACGAGTGTGGAGCATATCACTTGTTCTCATTACTTTGTTCCTATCCTGTTTCATTAAAATTCATCCATCCATTAAATGGGACCCACAAAAAATAGATGGATAGATGTTCATGTAAAAAAATAGGAACAAGGTAATAGAAACAAGTGATTTGAACCTTGACGAGGAAGGAACTAATCATTTGGGTCAGTGCTCGTATCACGTCCATTGAAACATGTTATGGAAGAACTTTTGGGAACTCTGTTATTGGTCTCGAATGAATTCCTATTTTTTCCTTCCTCAATAGCATAGACATTATAACTTAATACCAATTTAAAAGTCGTCAAGTCACCTTCAGAAGTGTACTTTACTTATTCAACCTAGGGCAAGAATTGTGCACCTGTTCCATATTTGAGACTAAAATATTTGGGTAAATAGACAATTCTCTAATAGAAGATCTTGAGTTTTAGAAACTAAATAATATAATTTAGAGGTTGTACTGATCAGATCATAGTAATTCTTTTGTCTTTGCTAATATTTGTGATTTTTTAGAAATTAAGACTAAATTAATTTTAAATCTTTGAAATTAATTTAAAACTATAAAAAATTATATTATGAAATTCGAAGGATTAGTTATATAACTTACCTATCCATGAAGGTACTTGAGCATAACATTACAATGAAGGCAATTCGGAATTTTGCTTAATAAAATAAAATTTTAAAAAAGGGATTTTTGTGTTTTTAGAAATGAATATGTAGAAAATATGACATGGTCTTGAGGTATGAGCCTAAAAGTTAGTCCATTTATAACATTTTGTATGATGCAAAAATAATAGTTATGACTCTCAAATAATAGTTTAATTGGTACATAAGATTTTCTTTTTTTAATTTTAAGAAATTATAGGTTTGATTTGTCATAGGCCTCCCATTCAACTCACCTATACCAGGAGGCACAAGAGAGAGTGACAGTTGGCGTGATCCAGTAATTACAGATGGCAAGCAGCTGAATAAATTTGTTATAGTCAGTTAGAGAATGTTACTTAATAGGACATACATTGTAACAATGGGGTATCGAGATATTTAGAATTGTAAGAGAGTGGGCCCTCTCGAATTGGCTCCTTGTTTTTTTTTCTTCTGTCATTTTTTTTCATTTGATTATGGAAAACGTTACTCTTGTAGGGAATGAAAGAAAGATAGCTTGCGTAGTGAACTGTTGAGAGTAAGAAATAGAGAGATTGTTTGTTTATTGAAATTGAGAACCCACTAACTTGGTATCAGAGCTGAATAAAAAAAATTCCACCCAAGAATGTCGAGGGAAGAATGGAGGTATTAGAGAAAGAAATGGAAGGGGCAACTGTCGAATTAAAAGAGAGTAATGTTAGGCTCCTTAGGTTGGAAAAGAAGATGGAAGGGATGGAACAAAACCTGGCACAAATCACTGACCTCATGGAGAAGTGGGGACGAGAGAGAGAAAAAGGAAAAGAGATAGTAGAAAAAGGAGTTTCGACGACAGGAGTAATTAATACTTTAGGGGAAAGGAGGCGACCAATTGAAGGGGAAGTAAGGCCTGGAAGCTCAGTCCCATTTGCTGAATTAGGTAATATGGAAGACTCATAGAAGGGAAGTCGACGTTTAGAGCTACCAATATTTGGGAGAGACAACCCAGATGGTTGGATCTTTCGAGCATAACGATATTTTGAAATGAACCGTTTAGGTGACATCAAAAAGCTTATGGTAGCAGTTGTATGTTTTAAGGGGCACACCCTAGCGTGGTATCGGTGGACGGATGTACATCATCCTTTTCGGAGTTAGTTTGAACTTAAACAATAACTATTTAATCGTTTTGGTTCATCACAAAAGGGAAGCTTGTATGAGCAATTTCTTGACATTTGGCAAAATGAATCCTTTGCAGATTATCGCTGGAAGTTTGAGGGGTTATTGGCGGCATTACCAGATTTATCTGTCGAAGTGATGGAGAGTACGTTTATTAAGGGGTTGAGACTTGATATTAGAGTCAAAATTAGGGTGTTGATTCCTATTGGGCTCTGACAAATGATGCTTACAGCCTAAAAGCTAGAGGAGAAGAACCTAGCCTTGAAAAAAATGATGGGAAATTCATTTGGCTCGTGGAACAAACCCAATAACCAGAATGAAGCTAAAAATGGCTACAACATTGGTGGACTAAAGGAGAAGGGCTCTAATGGGAGATAGGTTGACTCAAGCAAATTCACTAGCAATGAGTAATGGAACCTGATCTTACCCCAGACTCGAGACCCAACAAGACTAGTGAGGGACATACCCAGGCAAAGGTTGTGACTTACAGAGGCAGAGATGGAGACAAGGAGGACGAAGGGCCTATACTTCTATTGTAACAAGAAATTCAGACCTGGGCATGTGTGTAAGCAAGAGTTGTAAATTTTGTTGATTCAACAATACGATAAGGATGCTCATGAAAATATGACAGTGATGAAGAAGAGATCAAGAAGACCATCGAAGCAGAAGCGCCAGTTGAGGTACGTGCTGCTGAGACTATTAAACTCTCCTTGAACTCTATTTTCGGTCTTCCCACCCCTGGTACCATAAAATTAAAAGGAAAAATTAGGGAGAGAAATTTTAGTGATGATTGATTGTGGGGCAACCCATAATT
The DNA here is from genome assembly GCA_026874005.2 of Erythroxylum coriaceum. Classification (NCBI taxonomy): domain Eukaryota; kingdom Viridiplantae; phylum Streptophyta; class Magnoliopsida; order Malpighiales; family Erythroxylaceae; genus Erythroxylum; species Erythroxylum coriaceum. The sequence continues at coordinate 25,928 of JANQAP020000278.1, read as the reverse complement.
TTTTATCGGTGGATTTGGTGAAGGAGCTAAAATGTCCCTTAGAAATTGATTATAACTTTGGTGTTACTATGGGGACTAGAGTTTCAGTGAAGGGAAAGGGAATTTGTCAATGATTGAGGATAGAGATCCATAATCTAGAAGTGATTGATGATTTCCTTCCAATGCCCTTAGGTAACCAAGATATGGTACTAGGAATTACTTGGTTGGGCACCTTAGGATGGACAGAGGTACTATGGTCAAGTCATTTAGTAAGATTCAAGGTGGGTGATGCCACGGTGCTACTGAATGGAGATCCAACACTTAATAAATCGACTATTTCATTGAAGTTCATAGCAAAAGAAATTCAACGAGAGGGAAATAGAGTAATGATTGAATTGAATTGTGTAACCTGGCTTCAGATTATACATATTCTTTTAGCCCTGATAAGGTACTGGAATGGATTGGGGCATTAAAGCAAAAATTTTCAGAGGTATTCAGTGAAAAGATGGGGCTACCATTGAAGAGAGAGGTGGATCACGCCATTTGACTATAGTTGGGGACATCACCTATTAATGTGCAACCCTACCGATATCCACATTTTCAGAAGAACAAAATCAAGCGATTGGTTCGAGAAATGTGCATTTTGGGTATCATTCAACCATACAATAGCCCTTTCTCCAGCTCGGTGTTACTAGTCAAGAAGAAAGATGGCAGTTAGAGGTTTTGCATGGATTACCATGCCTTAAACAGGATAACTATTTCAGATAGATTTCCTAGTCCAATTATTGATGAGCTTTTAGATGAGTTACATGGAGTGGCTGTATTTTCAAAGCTTGATCTTAAATTTGGATATCATCAAATCTGAGTGAAGATAGAAGATGTACCTAAGAACACCTTTCGAACTTATGAGGAGCATTACCAGTTCCTAATAATGCCCTTTGGATTATCCAATACACCGATAACATTTAAGTCTATGAATAAGGTATTCTGACCCTATCTCCGACAATTTGTTTTAGTATTTTTTATGACATTTTGGTGTATAACAATGGTGAAAAGGCACATAAACAACACTTAAAAACAATCTTTGCAACACTATCCGAGAATTAATTATTCCTAAATGCAAAAATATACATCTTTGGCCAGCAACGTATTGAGTACTTAGGCCATTGGATATCTTCAAATGGGGTAGAAGTTAATCAGGAGAAGGTTAAAGTGATGCTTGAATGGCCTTCTCCAACTAATCTAAAGGAGCTCAAAGCATTTCTAGGATTAATTGGATATTATTGCCAATTTGTAGCAGGGTATGGAAATATTGCTTAGCCACTCACTCAACAACCTAAGAAAGATGCTTTTAACTGGAATGTAGCAGCTGAGGAAGCATTTCAACGCCTAAAAACAGCCTTGAGTATGATTCCAGTCCTTGCCTTACCTAATTTCAACCTTTCTTTCATTACGGAGACTGGCGTATTGGGGATCGAAGTGGGAGTTGTTCTTATGCAATAAGGTAGACTGGTGTCTTACTTCAGTCAAACATTATCTGCCCGCAATCGTTTGAAGAGTATATATGAGAGAGAACTAATGGTGGGGGTGCTTTTCGTTCAGAAATGACGACATTATTTATTGGGTAAACACCTCACGATCTTTACTGATCAAAGGAGTTTAAATTTCCTCTTGGAACAGAGATTGGTGCATCATGATTACCAAAAGTGGGTATCTAAGCTTATTGGTTATGATTTTGATATACAATACAAAGCGGGTAGGAACAACAAGGCAGCAGATGCTCTTTCTAGAATTCCTGCAGTAGATACCCCTTTATTGACAGTCCTCATCATCCCACAGGTATTGGAGGAAAAGCAGATCAGCTCAGAAGTAGATGGGGACTCTAAGCTGGCATAAATAAAAAAAGACATTATAGATGGTTCTACAAAATAGCCTAACTATTCAATTTCTCATAGCATATTACTATAAAGGAAGGTTGGTGATTCCTAAAGAATCAACACTCATTCCTCATTTGTTGTATGAATATCACAATGGTGTTGTTGGATTTCTACGTACATAGAAAAGATTGAAAGGGGAGTTTTATTGGATGTGAATGAAAGAAGTTGTGAAGAAGTATGTGGCTGGGTGTTTAGTTTGCCAGCAAAACAAATACCAAGTGATGTCTTTAGCTGAGTTGTTACAACCTTTACTAATTCCAAATCAGATGTGGGAGGACCTTTCCTTAGACTTAATTGAAGGACTGCCTAAATTTGATGGCTTTACAACAATCCTAGTGGTGGTAGATTGACTGAGCAAATATGCTCATTTTCTTCCTCTAAAGCATCCATTTACTGTAAAATCTATTGTAGCACTCTTTGCAAAAGAAATTATCAGGTTGCATAGTATTCCAAGGTCATTGGTCTCCGATTGTGATAAGGTATTCTTGAGTCACTTTTGGGAAGAAGTCTTCAGATTACAAGGTACCAAACTACACCAAAATACAACTTATCACCCTCAAACCAATGGCCAGACATAAGTGGTTAATCGATGCTTAGAAACTTATCTTTGTTGCTTTGCCAACAAGAATCCTCAAGTATAGAACCAATGGTTGGCTTGGGCTAAGTATTGGTACAATACAACGTATCATAAATCCACTATGATGACTCCCTTTCGAGTTGTCTACAGTCGTGATCCACAATCGCTGATCAAGTTTGGAGACCAATCAACCAAAGTTGATGACTTGGAAAAACATTTGCAAGCTAGAGATGTTCTCTTGGATGAATTAAAACATCTCCTTTCACGGGCCCAAGCAAGGATGAAATCTGATGTGGATAAGCATAGGCGAACCTCCATTTTTCTGTTGGAGACTTTGTTTTCCTCAAATTGCACCTATATTGCATTCGTTCCCTCTCTAGAAGACTAAACGAAAAACCATCCCTGAAGTTTTTTGGGTCTTATCATATTTTAGAAAGAGTTAGAAAGGTGGCTTACAAACACTATAAGAAAAATGCCTTTTTACGACAAAAATTACCGACGAAAAACACAATCATTCCGTCGATAATAAATATTACCGACGAAATTTTCCGACAGACGAAAGCGTCGTAGAATCGGCCGTAGCTAATACTTACCAACAGTTAGAGCATATTCCGTCAGTAACTTTACCGACGGTACATTTGTTACCGTCAATAAATTTACCGACGGTATATTATCTTACCGTCGGTAAATATACCAACGGTTTACTCTGTGCTTAACCATCAATACCATTTAGTGACGGCTATTTTATTCCGTCGGAATATTTACCGATGGTAAAAAGCTTACCGTCGGTATATTTGCTAAAAGCTTTACCGATAGATATGGGTTTCCATCGGTAATTTCTTCTATCGTTATCGACCAAGAACTGGTGGATCGTCGGTAACTGGTCATATATTTACCGACGGATATTTTTTTCCGTCGATAAATGCGTTACTTAATTTTTTTAAAATATATAATATATATTGTCATTATATTTAAATATATGGTTAATGCGTAATTTTAATAATTATAAATTTATAATATACATTTAATTTGCTGAAATAGAAATTTTGATTAATGATTAAAAGTTTAAATATCTTAATTGATAATAAAAATATTACATTGTAAATAATAAGTATTTGTAATACAAACTAAATGCCCAAAAGTACACTATTCATCTGGAGATGGCGGATGCTCTGGTTGGCCTCTATGCTTCAACTCATCCACCTCTTAACGGAGCTGAGAGATGAACTGCATCGACTGTTGTTGTTGTGCCATCAACTGTTGCAACTGAGTCGACAATGTCTACACTGTGCTCTCAAGTGCTTCCACTTGACTGGTGGTCGATCGCCTAGCAAATATTGCTGTATTGGACGTAGAGGATTGTGAATAACAAGAATTCACAAATGAACCTAAGTCGAATATCCTCCCACAACGGTCCCTACCATCCACTGCTTCAAGATAAGTTCCAGTGTCATCAATATCTTCAGATTGTTGAAACCGTCGTTCAATGCTTTGTTGTATTTGGTCCTATCAGAAAGCAATGTTTATAATTAGTAAGTGATAATTATTAAGC
>JANQAP020000277.1:3043882-3067087 GCA_026874005.2 Erythroxylum coriaceum | reverse complement strand
CGTGGACAAATTAGGCGAAGACACATGACAAATGATTAAGATGTTGACGTGGCAATTAGATGCTAACATGGTGATGAATAAGATATAGATATGGCACTCACTAGGATGCTAATGTGACACTCACGTGGTGTTGACTAAGATGATGACGTGGCATAAACTATGTTGTTTTGCTGACATAGCTATTGATGTAATGCCTTCGTAGATGTTAATGTGACAAGGTTGAATTCTGTAAAGTTGTAATTCTATCTAAAATACATCGTTTTGCAAGATTAAAAATGATATTATTTAGACCGTCTTTTTCGGCTTCAATTCACCTGTTCTGAAAATCCCTGTGCCCCCTTTCTCCATTACATCCAATCATTTAATATTTGTGAGAGAGAAAAAATAGATGAGTTAGATGTTAGTAGAAACAGAGGGCACAGGGATTTTCGGAACAGGTGAATTGAAGCCGTCTTTTTCCTCCAAATGTTTTCAGCTAGGTTTTTCGAGATTAGCAACTTCCAATGATGTGTGTGGGCGTGTAAGTTTTTGGAGGTGTTCTTTGCTCCATTGCGAAGTAGAAAGCAAAGGAAAGACTGATAGAATGATTTCTATATTTTGGTGTGTTTAATCATAAGGAAAATCAAGGTGATAGTTACATATAATTACATACATGATTCTTGGACTAAATTAAAGCTAAATTAAAGTTGATTGTTGACTTCTAAACTTGTGTTGACAACCACTAAACCGATCTCTTCCAAAGTAGAGATCAAGTTCAGTGTGGATCAGTTCCACAAGATGATAAAATGCGTGAAGCTCTCCTAAGTTCACATTTAGTGAAGTGTTTATACATCTGCGAACTGATAATACACATGATATTTTACGATGATAAAGTATGCCAACATTCTCAAAATAGGTTCCAAATATTCAGGAGATCCACAACTTTTCTAGACCACTTAGATTCTTCCTTACAGGCTATACAACAAAACTTCTTTGAGGACGTCCGCAAAATCACCTCAGAGAATTATGAATACTAGTCCGAATGGCATTAATAATGGACAAACGTACACCGAGTCACTAATAAAGCGCGAGATCATCACCAGTCATTGCAGTTACATGCATCCCAGATTCTTGATCATGAAAAGATTGCATTTTCTCATCTAATATTGCCAACTGGGATTTCACCCATGGAGGATTATACCTGCCTTCAACCCATAAAGCTTCACCAGTATCTTTGTGCTTGAAGTCTGGATATTTTGGGTTTTTCTATATGTAAAATAAACAGTGTTGTATAAACAGGATTTTATGAATGACTACAACTAATCAGTTCAATTAATTAAAAAGTTACACTAGGATAACCGACAAGTCAGCTCTCAAGATTTTCTTCAGCATATGTCTACATATAGTGTTGGGTATTGCATCAGATATAAAATATCTAAATCAACAGTTGCTGTAAGTAAGGCATAGATCCACTAATAAATACAAATACATCCAGCAAGATTGATACCTTGTTCTTCCTATTGTCCCACCACTCCAGTGGGTTAGCGAAAAAGGCTTGCCATAGTTCTTGTATGGAACCCGCATCGTTGATGGTATTATTACCACTCTTTCTAACTGCACAAAAGCAGATGGCAGTAGCATTAACATCCACATTGTGATAACTCATTTCTCTTTTCAGATTTTGTTACCTGCTGAAAAGCCACAATCATTAAACAAATTTAGATACCTGCTGTAGAGCCACGATCATATGATAGTGTTGATGACAAACTCTTTTCGATAAAATTCAGTTGCTGAACAACTACCTGCTAAAGGATGAAATATTAATGATATTTGAACAAGCTAATGAAACGATAACTCATTAGCATGCAACCATGATCAATTGAACCTTATAGTAAGTCTGTAGCTTTCCATCATCACTTTCAACTGCATCTGAAGTCAGTCGACCAGATATATATATTTGATTTCCTTTCTCTACATGCTGAAATGCAACTTCGGCGAGCTGTTCCCAAAATGTTAAACTGATCCTGACAACGTTCATTTTAATTTTCAAAAGAAAATGTTAGAACTTGTTCTCCTTAATCAAAATACAGCCAGTGATTGCATTGTTAAGGAAAAATACTTGAAACATCATTGGACAACAAGAATTTCTGCGAAGCAAGCAGATGTCTCATGTTCCAAAGCTTGCATACAGAGGAGTTATACCGATACATTTCTTTTCCAGAGCAAGCAGAGGCATAAGAAATGACCATTGAAGTATAAAGATAACAAAAGCGTGTCAAAATGGAATTCTAATTGTGTATAAACTAGTGAAACAAAGTAGGGTCATAGTTTCCTGTTAGATCTTTCAAACGCTTTTGATTGTGGTTTGCAATGTAGTTGCAACTGAAGTACAGCAGTTTAGTAATTGTAGCAACTGCAATTAAGGACAATTGACGTGCCGCAATTGCTACAGCTGCATCTTCATCGACAACAACCACAATAATATGCCATAACTGCAGTCTTGGCTCTAACGGCCATCTAGAACTTTGTGTTTGATCACTTGGAGGTTTTTAGACATGAGGGACTTCCTTCAGTGATCAAAGTTGCAGGGATGGTGCAAAGTAAAATTATGAAAATGGCGTTACACAACCACGAAAGGTGATGTTTTTAAGATTGATCAATGTGGAGAAGAAACAGAGAACGCTTCAAGATGACAAAGGTAGGATAATATCCCCAAGATGCAGGCACCCATGCTTAGCAGACAGAATTGTACATTTGAACTTTACGTTTTAAGAATGCTGGAAAGTAGAAACCTCATGCCAAGTCTTCATACCAAGTACTACGCTTCTTTCCTTTCCATTTCAACTTCCAACTTCCAACTTGGTAGGTTTCTATTGAATGTTTCTGAATACGTATTATTTATTGTAATAATAATAAGACTATTACTTTTGAAGTTACTAAAAGGTTAATGCCCGTGAATTCTGTCGGATAATAATCTTAATCAACAACATTTCCGAACACAAGCAAACTGGAAAAACAAGAAACATATCCAAATTTTTTTAAGCGTAGACTTGCCAGAACGTGTCGGTGGGGGACTTCTTAACTGCGAGTCGTGTCCAAGCTAGGACCTTTCCGGAGGCAAGTTGTCTAATTTCCACAGGGGTCCCAACAATCCCAATGAGGTGCACCGAGTTACAGAGCTCCTTATTCCACGGAATCTCTGCCGGTTTTGCATACCCGGCGCCGCGGTCGTAGTTTTGGTCATTGAAATCAGCAGAGCATCTCAAGCTACGCTTATAAGGCAAATGCTCAATGTTTGGCCTAGAGAAGCGAGTGAGAGATGAGACATGGAATTGGGTGTTGGAAAGAGGGTTTCTGGGAATACGGAGAAAGGAGTTGGGGATTGCGGAATATATCATTGCTCTATCTAACGCCATTCTTCAATTCTGCTTCCCAAAGAGCTTTCAGTTTCACTGTTTCCACTATGATGGTGGATCTGGTAGAGCGCCAAAGTTCTTGACACAAAGGGTGAGTTTTGCGGGAATATCTTTCAAGGGATTTTCATTTTTCCTTTTTTATTTTAGTCAAGTCTGGTAATTATGTTATTAATTAATATGAACATAATGTCTTAGTCATGGTAACCCCAGCCCGGCCCGGCCCGTTTTGATCCGAGTTTTATCGAGCTACGGGCTGACCACGGGATTACTCTCGATTTAAATCCGGCCCGACTCATGGGCATGCCTAATAATGTCTTACTTTACTAATAAGTTTAAATTAAATATTTGATTTTTTTCTTGTTAGATTATAATAATAATACAATTTCTGGTTTAAAAATAATTAAGTAGAAACATATCATCTATAAAGGAGCTGGGCCGGGTATGACTTATAATGGGCTTTGGGCTGGTCCACAACTGGAGCCGGAGCGCGTGTTGGTGTTATACACAGCAGAACAAAGTAACTTAGTTTAAGTGGCCTTCTTCAGTCAATCATCGGCTCTCTAATCACCAGTTTTAGTGTATCGGCCCCAAAACGGCGATTCCCGTCAAAATGCTGGCTCGTCTCGCCGCCGTTCGTCTCCAGGAGATCCGTCAAATTTTCCGTCTGGCTCCTCAGGTTGTTTTTTCTTTTCTTTTTCATTTTCTATTCGTCGGAATCCAATTTCTCATTTGATCTTTATCTCTTTTTTATCTTTCGTTCACTCCAGACTTCTCGATCCTTCTCCACTGCCCTCAATTACGTGAGTTCTATTTCTATTTTGTTTTTTCTTTTTCGTTTTCAAAATTTGGGTATTGTACTTACTCATTTGATTTCCTTTTTAGTAGTACATGTTTGGATTCTGTTGTTTTGTTTTGAATTTGTGATTCATACAGCACATTGATACTCCGGATAATAATCCCGACCTTCCCTGGGAGTTCTCCGCCGCTAACAAGGAGAAGGTAAATTCATGAGACTAGTGGAACTTTGTCTGATTCGATGTGTTTCACATTGTGTAAAGAAATGTGTTTTTGTTCCCCTTTTACATTTAATTTTGAGATAGTTTGGTAAGAAGATTCAAGCTTGATATAGGGGTTTTGATAGTTCAGTGAGAGGATTCAGACCCAGTGTAGGAGTTTCAAGCATTCTGTTTCTACAATCGCTGTGGTTAGTACTGAATTATTTATAGGACTTTCTGTAAGAGGGCCTGCGAGATAATTGAGGATGTAATGCGTTGATATTATCCTCCGTTGAATGGAATTCAAGAATCTTATTAAAACCAAGTTCGGTTATTAAATGTAAAACCGAGCTCTGTAGCTAGTGCCCCAAACTTTTCCTTTTCTTCAACCTCTCTCTAATTAGAAGGAGGTGATAGAGTGGCTGAACAGCCGATGACCAAGTATAGAATAAAAGGACACATCCTTATACATGGATTTCTTTGAAGATAACATTTAACATTCTTCTCTATCTGGAGAGCATATTAACATTTTGTCTCCTCCAAATCCCTCAAATGGAATGCTATGTCTTATTTCTTGTGCAAAAGCATTTATGATTTCAATTAGCTAGTTCTTGACTGTACTTTGTGATTTTTGATGTCAGGTTAAGGAAATATTGTCTCACTATCCGTCCAACTATAAACAGTCTGCAGTTATTCCCCTGCTAGATCTTGCACAACAGCAGCATGGAGGGTGGCTTCCTGTTTCAGCAATGAATGCTGTAAGATTATATGGACGGATATAAATTCCCAACTTTAACCCATAGTTGCTAACATCTTCCTTAGTCTCCATAAAGCAGAATGCAGTTTTTCATGATAAACATGAGTTTGCACTTATTGAAGTTCTGCTGATGTGCTTGTTATGTCATGTGTGCTTTGAGTTGCAAATAAAAAGTCGAACGTTTTAACAACTGGGATTCAAGGCCGTGCAAATTAGGTAATTTAAATTGGTTTTGGACATTGTGTTCATTGTTTGTTTCTCTGGATTACCATTCAAACAAAGGCCATTCAAATTCAAAATTATGGTCAAGTAAAACCTAAGAAACAGTTGGATTTATGGAAGTTTTTTGTGGCATCTGAAATTAGTTTAACCTCATTTTGTGTATCAATCATTTACTAAGTCTTCTTAAAGGTATATTGCTATTGATGTGTGACAACATGCACTGTGTCTTTACGTTTGATATCTTTTCTGAAGGGTAACCATGACTAACATAAGTTTGTTATCATTGTATGAGAGCGGTGCAACTGGAACTTGAGACTTCTTAGTCACCTATGGCTTTGATACTGTGTCAAAAACCATCCAAGCCAAAAGTTTAAGCTAATGGATGAGACCCATAAATGGATAATTTATTATCATAAATATTGCAAACTATGAGATTGATTACAATTTGGAAGTTCTCTGGAAAATCTAAACATGCAGTTGGAGGTTGATGGATACAAATGAGTGTTTTCAAGATCTGATTTCTTTCATCATCACGTCAAGTTTCTTTTCTGAATAATGTCATCATGTTAGCACATAGAGAAATTGTATAATGCTACAATCCCTTAAAATACAGTACTCTGTCATACAAAAAAAAAAAAAAAGGAAAAAGAAATGTTCGTTAACTTTGAACCTTTTGGGCAATTTCAATTTTGCAAGTTATTGTTCTGATTATTAGTTCATTATGCTATTTGCTGCGGCAATTTGAATCCAAGAGTATATCTACCTGTCTGAAAATTCTTCTAGAATGATGAGTAATAAACTAGTATATTTACGTGTAGCCTTCCATGAATGTTTTAGGTGGCTAAGGTTATTGAAGTTGCTCCAATATAATGCTACAATCCCTTAAAATACAGTACTCTGTCATACAAAAAAAAAAAAAAAGGAAAAAGAAATGTTCGTTAACTTTGAACCTTTTGGGCAATTTCAATTTTGCAAGTTATTGTTCTGATTATTAGTTCATTATGCTATTTGCTGCGGCAATTTGAATCCAAGAGTATATCTACCTGTCTGAAAATTCTTCTAGAATGATGAGTAATAAACTAGTATATTTACGTGTAGCCTTCCATGAATGTTTTAGGTGGCTAAGGTTATTGAAGTTGCTCCAATCCGTGTATATGAAGTTGTAACATTTTATTCGATGTTCAACAGATCACCGGTGAGAAAATATGATCTTTGTATTTTTTTGGGTACATTAAAAAAGCAGTGCCCTTTACATTTTGACTTCATTATATATTCCAATTTGTAATCATATTGGTTGCACTTTAGCTATATTAAGCTTCTTGGTTTGTCAGGTGGGCAAGTACCACCTACTGGTTTGTGGAACAACTCCTTGTATGATACGTGGCTCACGAGATATTGAAGATGCATTACTTAAACACCTGGGAGTAAAGCGTAATGGTAGGTTATAAAAATTTGTCGTAGTGCAGTACATTTTAAGATTTTGAACGTTGAAATATTCTTTTGAGGACTGTACGGCTCAGTTACATTATACTATGTGCAGAAGTGACAAAAGACGGCCTTTTTTCTGTTGGAGAAATGGAATGCATGGTAAGTCTTTACCTTGCTTGAGCCCTCCAGATGTTCAAAGTTTAAGAATTAGTAAAATAATGCACAATAATGACCCATTTTTGCTTCTTACTATTGCTGCTTTTCCTAAGGGAGGCAAATCCTAGGTAGATCTGCTGATACAAACAATTTGAAAAAGAAGGGGAGCAGGGTGTGGAAAGTTGTCAAATAGGCTTCAATGTTGAAATGAAATAGAGGGATTAATTGGCATCGTTCTATTTAGGATAGCATCATTGTTCACATGAGGCCCTGGATGAGCTGTTACCCAATTGTTATTTTAAAACTAAAAACAGTTCTCAGACAAAACCTACAAAGGTCCATTTACTTAACGGCAAGGCATCATAGCAATTATATGAGGCTTGAACTTGAATCCTGAAGTACCATGTAAATGTGATCGGTATTAAAGGACGGGGAGTCTTAGCTTCCATCCTGATTTGTTCTGGGGAAGGGAATCAAGGAGTGAAGCTTAAGGCCAAAAATAGGTGCTTGAAGTGCATTTTGGTAATTGATCAGTGCAGTGTTTGATGCTGTCATTGATTTTCTACAGGGATGTTGCGTGAATGCTCCCATGATTACAGTTGCCGATTACTCCAATGGATCTGAAGGATACACTTACAACTATTATGTGGGTCCTGGATAACAGCTTGATTCTGGATAAGTAATTGTGTAGTTCAACTGCTAGATGTCCAGAGAAATTTTATTTTGGTCTTTGCTCTTGACTGCAGGAAGATGTAACTCCAAAACGAGTTATTGAGATAGTTGAAATCTTAAGAAAGGGAGAAAAGCTACCGGTAGGGCTACTAGACCAGGATTTTTTTAAGATATTTTTTCTTTCGTGTCTTCCTATTAAGTTTAGGTGACCATGTTTTTATGACTTAACTCTTCCGTCGTTCAGCCTGGGACACAAAATTCTAGGCGCACTAAGAGTGGACCAGAAGGAGGCAACACTACACTGCTCAGTGATCCAAAACCTCCTCCTTCCCGTGACCTTGATGCCTGCTAAGTTATGGTAAATGTTGTCTCCCAATAATGCAAAAGAACTGGTTGTATCAGCTTCGTTTGAGTTTCTCTTCTTGTTCCTCGTCAACCTTAATGATATTTTGTATCTTCTGCCAGCATAATTTCTGGTATAAAATCAATTTCATAAAACACCTTAATTGTGGTATCAAAGCTTATGGTTTTGCACACATGCATTTAATCTGCATACTGGAATCGGAAAATGCATGTTCAATTTTATTGTTGGAGGTAAACATTTATTTACAAAATTCACTCATTTGCTTTTTTGTAGAAAAATAATCATAGATTGTTGAATTTTTCTGAGGCTTGCATCAATTTGTAGTCTCATTCAACCTCTTGCTAGGCAATACATTCCCCTGAGGCATATGTTTCTTTGATGTGTGTATGGATCCATTGTTATTTATGTATGCGTATCTCCGTGCGAACGTTACCTTTGTTCTTGAATTCGGGATGGGAATCAGGATTCGCAAATGACATTTTATAAAGGTGGGAGGACTCTATTCTATACTGATCTGGTAGAAGCTCGAGAGATTCTGATTTCTGACGTGGCATGTGGCTCTTCATCCTCCATAAACAGTGTAAAGTTTTCGCTTTTCTAATGGGAAAAATAAAGTCAACATTTACTGTCTTGACCTATATACACTCGTCTCGTGTGGATGATATTATCACTCTATTAATGTAATTGGGATTCACCGACAGAGTCTGAAATTGAGGACGTTAAGACTATGAGCGCAAGATGTCCAAAGTGGTGACAGGTTGTTGAGACTATTTTAGTTGCAATTCACCAGACTAATTCCCATCATTACATTAGTGACCAAATGAAGGTTCATCATACAGTACGTTAGTGAGTAGTGACCCGAAAACAGTAAAATAAAAGAACAGCACGAATGATGAGCGTGCGTTTTCCTTTTCTTCCCCACTATAACGTGTCCCTTTCAAGTAGGCCCAAACTTTACTCAGCACAGCACCAGTTTTAGCCCCTTACGCAGGTGTAGGAGAGAGTGTTAACTTTAGTCAAACGCTACTGTGCTCGAGTCCATTGTAAATTCGACATCTTAATAATCAACAAAGTTAATCAGTGTCTAATTCTACTACTTTTGCTGCTCGAGAAACAATTTCTGAAGAAGCGATCATCTTATTTTGGAAAGGGTGCCCCAAATCCAACCTCTCTCTCTCTCTCTCTCTCTCTCTCTCTCTCTCTCTCGATTTGACCCCTCCAATGATGATTTGTCTGTATGAACAAGTGGTCAAATTACTTTTTATAAACACTACATCCCTAGTCCCTACCCTAAAGCAAAAGCAAGTAAGTATTACTATTATTTTCTGTTGGACTACAACAACCAACAGCCAACCAACGTTATCCATTCTTCCCCCCTTTTTCCTTTCCTTTTCCCCTAAAACACTCTTCCAACACATATTATTTAGAAACATTTGATAAACACTAGTAGATATAGTCCCCTTTTACAAGGTCCCACGCCAAAACCCACTACAAAAAGAAGGACTCCCCCCACTAAGAAAGCGCTTACCATCATTTTCCACTACCCTCATCACTGAAAACAAAACAAAGGAAGCATAGCAAGTGAGAGCTTTGACAATTCTTCCGCATCCGGAACTTTGGCAAAGACATAAAGGGCCTGCTTGCATTTCTTTTGGCATTGACATGGAACCCTGTTTTCTTCCAAAACTAAAAGCTGGAAAGCAAAGGAAAGGGGAAAAATATATATATAAGTAACTATTATGGCATCTGACTTTGATTGCAATTTTGAAAACTAAGCCAACATCTACTTGTGGGAGTTGGGACATGACAAATAACATGAGGGGCCCAAAGCATTTTGGTGACTTTTTGGATGGGTTGGATGCTTACCCTCCTGTCTGGAGTCTATGAAGGGTTATTAGTTTCTGGTTTCACAACAGTGGAGGCATCCGGTGGCTGTGTATGGTAAATTGCAGAGGCTAATGAAATGGGCATGATGCAAAGAGCCTTTGATTGAAGAAACTGCATCGCTGCTCCTACATTTTCTTCCATGAGCTTTGCTACCTGTCGCTCTGTTCCATCATTTGACCACTTCTCCCAGGCTGGTTGGTTTCTTCCACCTTCACCAGTTTCATCCTAATATAGAGGATGCAAAGTTTAGCTACCTAGTTAAAGGCACTGAAAATGATTATTATTCACCATAAACCTAACCTCAACTGATGACAGGGAGTTGTCTGTTACAAGCGGTGCAACCGCACCAGCTCCGCCAATTCTACTCATGCTTAATACCTGGTTAAGCAATCATATCAATTTATTAAATACAACAACAAAATGTACAATGATGGACACCTCCATTTCACGATGAAAAGGGTACATAAAATATCCAAAAGATACACCATGTTTATCGCACAGAGTATTTGTTTATTTTCTATGCTAGCATTTAGATGTGTGCACATAGACATAGCATATAATACCAATCAACTCTGTTTCAACCACACCAGTTTAGTATGTCATCTATGATGTGGACCCTCATTTCGACATTTACTAATATTTAGAGCATCCGAATCTGCCAGGGTATAAACCCAGTTCCCTCCTTTCTTTGTACAATGATGCTTGACCAAGTATCTATCAGTAAAGGCTGAAGAACTGAGTTTATAGACTAAAGCTCAAAGGTGCGCATCACTGACATGAAAGCAGCGCCAAGCATATCAAATTATAGAAATTCATAATTGGTGTGAAAGGTCATAACGAATTATTCTAAACAAGTACAACCATTGATATTTTGGCATAAAAGTCCTCTAGGATTGGACGAAAGAATGACTTTTACCAACACCATCCATAGGTGAGGCAATTATTTGAAAATTGACTGTGCTTCAACATAAACTAACAAAATATCTGGAATATGAAATAAACATTTATGGTTCATATTTTCAATAAAAAAAAACTATGTTTCATACAGTGAAGCAAACTATATTCTTCCTTCAAGTATCCATGGCCATGAAATAAGCATTATGCATGATTCATGGCCATGAAGAGAGTTAAGAGATTCCACTGATACTTTCCAAACAAGAGAATAGTAAGATCCAAGTTAAAGATAACCAGCTGAAGTGTACCTTTACTTGGAGCCTTAGAAACTTCACATAATCCACAATTTCATCAAGCATGGCCGCTCTGTCAGTCTGCCTCCCAAAAGAAGAAACATCCATCAATACACAAAAGTCTATAAGAAATCAACCAAATACCACTTATCATAGTGTCATCTTCCTAGAACATTGGAGTCATTACCCATCAACACTAAAAATAAGTCACCAACAATTTTCAATGATAAGAAAAGCTCAAGCTTGGAATTATCATAATCATTAGCATAATTAGTAGAACTGCTTAGGTCAATTTTCATAACTCAAGGCTACAAACGTATCAACAGGTTGCACAAAAAACAAAAAACAAAAAATAAAGAAACTTATAAAACTGAGTCAAATTCTACACAACAAATGCAATTAACAACCTTTCTTAGTTGGTAAAAAACCACACATGTAAAAGAGAAAGTTACTCAAGAGTTATCTTGCCAGAACAACAAAAATTCAATAATTGTAATATCCCTTGACAGTTGCCAAAAGGGTGCAATGGAATTGGTCAAACCCATCGAATTTCACATTTTAATATCTTGAAGTAATGTTCATGGACTTTCCAACAGCAAAAGGTCAGCAATTGATTGCTGCATCCATAGCTAGACACAAGTTCTGACATATTTAAAACTAGTTGTTTCCCAAAACACTAACCGAAGGAGCATAAAACGAAATGATGCCTATCTCATTATTAAGATAAGTTAATTCTCCCAATAAGGACAACTCCAAAAATAATGTTTCTACAAACAGGCAAATTATTTTAAATGGAAGTAAGAGACAACTTTATCTATAAGCATTAGACAGTAAATGGTCAGCAGACCAGCTTATCTGAATATTTTGGAAGCAATATCCAGTTTTTACAGGTATATATGGAATCAGCTCAAATGAAGGCCCTCAGCCATACCTCCCCTAACAACAAGAAGAATGTTTCAGTTAAACATGTCATATGCCATGATTTGGGATTTCATGCCTCAAGCATGCATAATGAAATAATACCAAAAATCATCCTTGCATTAAATTTTCTCCTTTTTTGTCATTTTTCCCTATTTGGAGGCACTAGAGCTTCAGGGAAAGAATTTTCAGTGTGGTGTCACCTCAACTATCATAAACTCATACACATTTGAAAAATGAAGTTCAGGAAGGGAATCAACATCAAATTAACATTAAGTAAATTCATCAGAGATTTCATATTACCCACCGTGAACTTTTTTCTTCCCAAGGTTGGAGTCATAACATCCAAAATTCAGAAAGCTGTTATGTACAATACAAAAACATAAATGAACCTTGCAAAGGATACCTGACCTTATTAACACTAGGAACCAGCTCTTGCAACGCCCTGATTCTTTCTGCGATGCGCTCCCTGCGCAACTGATAAAATGGTAACATTTTAAGGATTATGCACAGACTCTAGGGAAGAATGAAATTATAAGAGCAGAAACTAATGTGCCAAAGGGACTTCAAAGCTAAGTAAAAGCTTGAGATTTATAATTTCATTTTCCTAAATACAAGTAAGAAAGGGAACTACATAATTTAGAATCTAATTTTAGCAATGCTAATCTAGAACCTCACAATTTCATGTTGGCCACAGTATAAAAAGTAGATTGAGCATTGCTTTTTCTACTACCTGCAACTTCAAACTGTCCCTCCAGGCAACTCTAGAGAAGCAAGTTGACATGTCTAAACTTCCGTATTGGAGATGATCATAGTAGATATCATAAGACAATGGTCAAAAGAGAGCTTGTTGTCATGTTTGGTTGGTTTTTTTATATCCACAGAATTGTGAATCACACTTGCATTCATTATTTATCAATGCACGCAAGTTTTAGGTCCATTTAATAAACACTTGACAATAAAACTAACAAAAAAAAGCATCACATTTCAATAAAAGAATTTACAATACTGAATCTGAAGGTAGATAACGTGTATCCACATTCATAATCTAATCATTTTTCTTGTATATAGAAGGCTCAGACCTTGTGCGAGTATTCGTAAGTATGTGTATTCTTCATAGTTGATATTTGTGAGAAAATACTATATTACAACATACCCGCTCAGCAATGCTGTGTGGATCTGTGGCTTGTCCTCGTCTAGCTCGTACTCTTGGACGCATTGCTGGTGGATGTGGAGCAGTGCCAACAGCGGGTGTTGGTTGACCATGAAAAACCTGCAGAAAGATAAAGCATCATCAACAATTACTAGTGATTAGCAAACACCACTATGCACTCCAATCTGCACAACCCAATCTCATAAACCACAAAAAAGAAAACTGAAGATAGAAAATCCTGAATAATTGGCTAGGCATACTTTTAGCTATCGACATAAAAAGTAACAGATAATTTTAATTTATGTTGATGTCAATAATACCAAAACAAGAGAAGCCAATGTTGGACCCTAACACCTGGTTCACTAAAATCCCATGAATAGATGGCATGATAACTAGATCACTACAATGGGAACTTCAAACATCAACGTAAGCATAGACATCAATTATTGTGCTCATTGACATTATAGGCTGTTTGTCGGAGAGTGTTAGGTCAACACAACCAATCAAGTGTCGCAATCATTTATCAAAAAAGGTTAAACTAGAGCTCTTGCATGAAACACATGAACCCTAAGAAACTGAAATGCAATAAGGGTGGTACATAGAATCAAATAATTATTCACAATGAATAATTCTAAGATATGAATGTACAAGATGATGGTATTTTCCTCTCGATTTGTTCCAAGGAAACAAGATATTCATTATCTTAAGGGATTCAATTCTAAATTTCTTCAGCTCTGAATTCACCTTCAACGTATATTCTCCATCTTTCAAGGCAATGCATGAAAGATTGCATAATAAATTAAGCCCAAAGGCTGAATACACTAAATAGTCTAATTTAACAAACTCAATAATTTGACTTCTTAACATGACATTTTCGGACAGCAAGTTTATCTTATCAGCCAGTTATGACGTCAACCAAAAAGAAGTCCGATAATTTGATGAGAGCCCAAAATTTGCTATCACTCCATTGATAGAAAATAACCAACTAGAGGTAACCAAATAAGCACTATCTCAAACCTAAGTGAGAACTTTCATACATCAGCATTTGCACATGAAGATTAGTATCCTGCGTCCTAACAACTAACCGACAAGAGCTTCTTTGTTTTTTTTTTCTGCTTCAAGCACAAATCTTGGAACCTTACAACATAAACTCCAAATTCAGTGCCTTTTCATCCTTTCTGTACGAAACTTATTTCCCTCCTCTCCGTCAGCTATCACAAACCTAGGAAGATGTTAACTTCCTTCAGCAAGTATGCTCTGAAATCAGGCATTGACTGGCAACTGGAAACACATACTCAAAGTTCAAAGTAAGAACATCCAATCCCCAAAAGTGAACAAAGAACAATATATTCTAACATCGAATAATGCTCAAAACCCTTAAATTGTCAAACGAATCGTATGAATGTCACTTACAGTTACAGCCCTGAGGTGGATTTCCGTATCTCGTGTTTAGACAAATTACTAAGAATTGCTCAAGCAAACTGTTTCCTTTCACTATTTTCGTCCATTTTCCTAGCAAACAAACAACTGAAATCTCAAAAATTACCGTAAACTTTACTCACATTATTGACAGCACCACCTCTTCCATCAACAACATCATCGCGAAACCGCTTCCCGCTTCCAGAAGCTTCCTCCGGTTTCATAAAACCCCCCTTCCCCTGCTCCAAGCTCAGACCCAGAGGAAAACCGTGAAAGGCTGGGCCTCCGGCACCAGCGAGGGAGGAGATGTGCGAGGCAGAGGGGTCGCCGGAACTGAGCTGAAGCATCATGGATGCTTGAGCCTGGGAAGGCAAGGAGGCGTCTGCGGGGACTAGACCGGCGTCTCCGGCAGCGAAATTGGGAAGGCCGAGGATTTCCTGGAGGAAATCGTCGGTGGGAGGATCGGAGGGGTTATTAGCCATGAAGAAGAAGAAGAAGAGTGAAATTGGGATCCAAAACTACTACTAACTACTACATATCATATGCATGCACCCAAATCAATAGCTTTTGGTGAAATTAGCTATCAAAGTTTCAGCTTTTGCGCATTTGCTTTCTTAACGAGTGTGAGTGAGACAGTGGAGAAAGGCAAGCAAAGGTACACGGAGAGGACGAAAAGGCTGCTCCTTTAAAATGTCCTACTTTTTCTTAAAGCCCTCTCTTTTCTCCTTATTTACAATTGAACCATTTTCTTTCTCCTTTATTTTTATATGTATATTTAAGGGCTTATTAATCTATTATCGTCACTGTTCCCGAGCCACTGTGTAGGTGTGGCTTGCTTGTTTCAGAAGAAGCCATTCTATTTCTGCTACCAACAGAAAGGATTTGCTTCGTTATTTTGTGGGATTATCGGCTACTTCGAGTTTTAAGCCCAGATAGAGTTCATGGCTGGTTAAAGCCTTTGGTTGGGTTTGACAGTAATTGAGACACTCTCCGCATTTGCTTTCTCAATACAAACTTTGGAACTGGTAATTTAGTATAGAGGTGGATTTTCGAAAACAGTGTCAGCGGCGTAAGCAACAAAATACTAGAAAGTCCTTCCGGCCATGGAAGAAACAATACTCCACACCAACAAACAAAATACTTAAATAATATCATTTCCAGGAGACCACCACCCGGCAACCCCCGAGCCACAGCCCACAGAACCAGGATTTGAGATAGATATTCTTCCAGCTTCATGATGAATGGTTTCAAAGTTAATCCACCGTCTCCTGAAGTTTCTTGTTGACCTAAAGTTACAAACACCTCCATTACATCGTCTTTATGACCAAGGATAACAATAAGTTGGGCTGGGCTGAAGAAATACAAAAGGACAAAAGATATCCTTTTCCCTGAAGCCCTAAGTTATAAAATTTTGAAAATAAAGCTCGACCATGTTAATTTTTGACTGGATGCGGTCCAGTCAGGCCGGGTCGAATCAAGCCCGAATTTGGTGTCATCTCTATTTGTGACAACAAGAAGAGATTTCAGTAAATGCAACCAACATTAGTTTATACTTTGTAGTCAATCAATTGTTTACAATTTTACGTATAATGATATTATTTTAATTAATAAAAGTATTTTTATTTTTATGTATTTTATTAATTTTTTTTATATTTTAATACTAAAAGTAAAATTCTTAGAACAACTACTATGCACATGAAATTATATGAGATCATAATTTTAATGTTTAATTTGTATATATGTGTTATTCATAAATTATTTATAGTTGCACTTTTATCAAGATGAAATATTGATGAAACGATAAAATTAGCACACATTATTTTTTCTTAACAAAAAAGTAATTGATCTTATAAATTAAAGTACTGAGATATTTAAATAATTTAATTAACCTGAGTATGAGGATCTAAAATAGAATATTACTTATGTGTCTATGAATTTCGTCATTGTGTGATCCTTAGACTTTAGATTACCAAAATATCTCATGTGAGAATTAATATGTTTTGATAATATTTATGACACATTTTATTTAAGATAGCTCAATAAGTAGTACTTTGATATGGTAATCACATAGAGATAGTTGAGTAAGTTAGCAAATGATTTGTCATTATAAAGTAATTAGGGAGAATCTTTCATTATTTTTTATTAGTATCGATTTAAGAAATTCTTTACCTAGAGCGAATTGAGATTTAAAAAGGTACTTTCAAACATAAGTTTTAAATTAACTACTAATTAATAAGAACAAATATGATTGGCATTAAAAGATTATATTCATACTCTATGTCTAATTAGAATATTAGATGACAAAAGGGTTAAATTATACATTATAACCATGCATGGACAAGTTGAGTTAAACCACTTTGACATTCCTAATGTTTGGGTGGACATAACATATTGTTAGACATCAATCTTGATTTATGATTGTAAAATTATTTAATTGAATTATTAAATATAAATTAAAAGGTTTTTAATTTATCTAATTCTTGATTGTGAATTATAATTATAATTTATAATTGTTGTCATCATATTAGAAACCTAATGAATCACACATAAGAGAGCAATTAAAAAAAATCAATTTAAATTAAGTCAGACTTAATTATGAAGTTTGAACAACTTCAGAGACTAAATATGAAATATTTAATTTTAATTAACGTCTAACTCTAATTATAACTCTAATTTAATTTTATTAGAGTTAGACTTTAATTACAATTAGGAAGTTTAATTTTGATAAGGATGAAAATATTATGTCTTTCTCTTTAAATATGAGGAAAGAATAAAGGAGTTACACTCCTACCTTCTCTTCTCAAAAGTTGACTTCCTTTTCTCTGCTCTATAAATACCATTTGAGGTTAGATACATAGGCAGCTTATGGTTAACACCTCAAAAAGAAATTTTTATAGGAATTCGAATCATGCACGATTTATAATTACCTTTTATGAAATTCAATTATTAAGATTCAATAAGGAATCTATATAAAAAATATTGTTGTGTGTGTGCTTGGATCATGATTAGTTTTTTTAACAATAGTATCAAAGTCTTCTTTAATTGTTTAACCTGCTCAAAGTTACTTGACTATTAATGACTTTTTTAAAAAAATTAAAAAATTCATTAAAAAAATAAAGAGAGTTTACAGGCGGATGTTTCACTCCTACGTGTGTGAGACTCAAATACAATCATAAACTAAAACGACGACATTCCTTTACAAGAAATACGAGGTCGTTTAATCACTTAGGGTATAACGAACCCTTACTTTCTCACATTTTGCAGAAGATGTCGATGACGATGCTGCGTCTCCCCAAATGCTTCCTTTCTGACTCAGTTCCAAGAAAACCCGCACATGGGTATGTTTCTCAGGCTTAATATCACCATTTCTTTCAAAGATTTGAGGTAGATCGAAGCCTTATTATTTCGAATCTTTCATAGATGTCTCAAGTTTGGGGGAGAGATGTCTCGATATGTAACTGCCTGTGTATCTCCCCCTTGATCTTCTTCTCTAAACGCTACGCCTTGATTTCTAGATCTCAGGTAAACTTCTCTATTTCCTCTTACGATTCTTTTAGCATTAGGGCTTTACAATTTCCTCCGATTCTACAAAGATTTCTCTGGGATTCCACACCGTGATTTTCAAATCAGAGGGGTTGATTTTTAGATCAGGTAAGCTTCTCGTGATATTTTCTTCTCCTCTTATCTACATATGAATCTTCACCAAATAACATTCTTGTGTTGATTTCAGTGAAAAGAAGGGAATAACAACGCTCCTCAGACTATTACTGACGATAAGATTAAAGCTTTAAAAATATGTATTTGCGTAATATTAATTAGGGTTTATTTTAATTTTATCAAAACTAAAACCAAATATTACATGCTCCTTTGTTTAGGTTTTCTGGAAAAATTCATACCTCCCTAGTATGCTTTGTTTTTATTTCTAAACGTCTAAAATCACATGCCTCCCCTGTTTTATGTTTTTTTAACATTCAATGGCCTAAGCAAAATTTACCATGTTTGTTCCATATTTGAAACACCATTGCCTGCTCCTTCCTTTTGTTTCGCTTCTAGAATTGTTTTATCACATGCTTCAACTTGGATTTAAGTTTTCGAAAATGCCATTGATTTTGATTGAGTTTTGTGCGAAGTTTTTAATTCTAAATCAAGAGTAAGCGTCAGAGATGCTTCATGCGTCCCTGATGCCATCAACGACGCTAATGAACATCATTGATGAACGCCACACTAACGACACTAGTCGCCATCAGTGAAGTCTTCTTCGTCACCAATGGTGACTGTCATAACTGGCAAAAACCTTAGACGCAAAGAAGATGAGTCCTAAAGAAGAAGCACCAACTTGAGGAGCTTAGGGAGTGGTTAAAGGCGGAAGGAACACAAGAGGCAGCGACAAGAGTGAAAGCAGAGGGGTGACGACGCAAGACAAAGAAATCCTAGATAGTGAAAAACAATGGAGTGCATGTCTGGTGTCTAACTTAGTCAAACAAGTGCACATGCGCCAGTTAACAACAGGGTGTTGACTATTGCACGAGCTTTACAAAAAAGTTTTGGTGCGCATTAGATAGTCGCTACTCATTTTTTATTTTTTTGTGTGCTTTAAGCCTTATTTTTAATTAAATTGGCTTAATTAAGATTAAATTGGTTTAAATTACTAATGAATATAGAAAAATATTTTCTGACTGTCTTCAAAAGGGTTATTTTATTAGGAATAATTTTAAATTTTATTTTAATTTTTTAAGAGTTGAATTATTAAATTAAATTAGTTATCAAGTCAATAATTAAATTCCCATAAAAGTTTTGAAGGATTTTCTTTCATAAATTGATTATGTTAATAATTAATGTAACAAAATCATATCAATTTTGATGAGACCTAAACTTTAAAAAATTTAATCCCTCAATTAAATAATAAGTACATGTTAAAAACATGATCTCTACCTTCCATTACTTAAGAATAAAAATAGAGTTCTATTTATTGTAAGGTTTATGGAGTGACTCAAGGATCCTTTAATTCAAATATATTTTATCTTAAATTAATGAATTCCACTTAACTAAATTTTTATATTTGGATAAGTGACTCAAAATCATGTGAATTTAAAGGCAAGGTTAGGAATAATATATAAGATATATTTTGACAAAGAGTTATCACCAAACGAATTTAGGAGTCACATACAATGTGACTAATAAGAAATTTAGCTACCTAATTTAAATTGAGTTATTTATTGATTGACTTGAGATCAACTTAGTTTGAATATGATCTTAGCCCACTATGAAATTATTTGATAATTTCTCAATTTCATAATGAAGGCTATTATTTTTAATAAAATAGTGGGAGTAACTAAATATTTATCAAAGTCCTTATTTTATTTGGTTTTGTCACATAAACTGATACTTGCTCATTTATGTCTTTAGTTATTCTAAAAGATGAGTACCAATCTATCCTTAAGAAGCATTACGAATGATAACAAGCTTATTAGACTCGATTTCTTATATTAATTTCATAACTTGAGAATTGTTCTCAAGCAAAAAAAAACTATATATTCTTATTTCTATCAGAGCCTAGTTCGAATGTAATTGATAAAGTTTGGGAGAGATATCAACATTCTATTAATGATGTTGAACAAGCTATATATATGATGTTGGTTAGTTTGTCTCATGAGTTTCGGAGGCAGCATGAGAATATGAATGCTCTTACTATAATTTTGCATACTAAGCAATAGTTTGGTGCAGAAAGTAGGTTGGAGGATATTAGTTCTTCAAAGCATTATTTCAATACAAGATAGCACAAGGATCTTTAGTGTAGGTACACATATTAAAGATGATTGTCTATATTGAAAAATTAGGTCAATTAGGTTTTGTCATAAAGCATGAGTTAAGCATTGATATGGTATTATAATCTCTTAGTTCAAGATTTACATAGTTTGTTATGAACCTTCATATCAATCAAAAGGATGTATCATTGCCTAAACTACTAAATATGTTTAATACTATAAAGGGATGCCTTAAGAACAAGCTCAATTTTGTTCTTGTTAGATACTTCCAATAGCAAGAAAAAGGACTCTTAGAAGAAATAAGAATAAGAAACAAAAAGCTTTTGTTAAAGTAGCAAGGCAAAAAGGTTTTGTAAAGAAGAAGGACAATGATAATAGCATATGTTGCTGGCTTGAAAGATAAGAAGCTTAAAGAAGCTAATTCTCCAAGCATGTTTATAATTGATATCATTCTTTCTACTTTTATTCCATATTCATAGGTATTTAATGCTAGATATGGTTCTCATATTTCTAATAATATGCAAATATTGACAAGGAGCAGATCATTGAGGAAATGCAAAGTGGATGTGCAAGTTAAAAATTGAGCAAGAGTTAATGTATTAGTTATAGTAACTTATAGTTTAACTTAGCCTTATAGCCTTGTAATAGAACTAGATGATTATTATTATGTTCTAGCCATTACTAGAAACATTATTTCTATTTCTTATTTTTATTTGAATGGATTTGCCTTTATTATTATGAATAACAGTTATTCCTCTTATAAATATGATATTTATTATAGATCTAGATTACTTTAAAAAAAAGGTTTATATGAATTGAATCTTGAAAGGATAATCTTTAACATAAATAACAACAAAAGAATGTTAAAAGACCAAAATCCATCTTATTTACAACATTATAGGTTAGGTCATATCAATGAAACTAGAATCATAAAGTTATATAAAAAGGATATTTAGATCCTTTTAATCATATGAAACTTATAAATCTTGTTTATTGAAAAATATAACCAAACTACCTTTTAGTGGAAAGGACGACTGTGCCAGTGAGTTATTAGAGCTTATACATTTACATGTATGTGGCTCTATGTCTACTTATGCTAAAGGTGAATACTCATATTTCATTACATTAACAAATGATCATTCCATATATAGTTATGTGTATCTAATGAATTAAAAATTTGAATCATTTGGAAAGTTTAAAGAATTTTGATTTAAGATTAAGAAATAAACTGATAAGAGCATAAAGACATTTAGATATAATCAAAGTGGTGAATACTTAGATTATGAGTATTTTGGTTATTTAAAAGAGAATGAGATTCTCTCATAATGGACTCATCTTAAAACTCTATAACATGATGGAACATTTGAAAGGAGAAACTGTATTCTATTAGATATAGTACGTTCCACAATGAGTCATGCAATCCTTCCTGTCTCCTTTTAAGGATATGCCCTTAAAACTACTATTTATTTTTTGAATACAGTTCCATCTAAGTTAGTTGATAAGATTATATATAAGATATAGAATGGTATTAGACCAAACATATCATACCTAAAGATTTAGAGATGTGATGTTTGTATGAAGTGTGTGATATCTTATAAGCTCTAAGTTAAATAAGATAAATTCAAATTTATGGGATATTTAAAAAAGACTATTAGAAATTAATTTTACTGTCTTCTTGAGTAAAAGGTTTTTATCTCTAGACATGATATATTCTTAAAAAGAGAATTTATTCCAAATAAAAAAGTTTTGGGAGTGAAGTAGAACTTTAAGTAGTTCAAGAGCAACAAATTCATATTCAAATGGAACAGAAACCTCAAGTTGATACATATAATGTACAAGCAATAGCTTAAGAGACATATAGTCAACAATGCACTAGTAGGATATATCATCTCCTTATTAGATTAGATTTACATATTAGAAAGGGCAAAGACAATGTATCATTCATAAATGATGAGCCTATTACTTTTAAAGAAGCAATGTCTGACATTAATTCTTTAAAATGACATGAAGGCATGAGATTTGAAATGAAATCTATATATGCTAGCTAAGTATAGATTTTGGTGGATGCTCTTGATAGTGTTATACATATTAGATGCAAATGGGTTTTTAAAAGGAAAACTAACATGAATGGTAAAGTGTATACATACAAAGTAAGGTTGGTGGGTAAAGGTTACAAATAAAAATAAGGAATTAATTATGATGAAACTTTTTCTTCAGTAACAATGCTTAAATCCATAATGACCTTATCAATGATTTAAAATCGGACTAAAAATCAAGCCGGTTTGTAATCCCTAAGAGAAAAAAATCAGCTAATTAAGCAATAAATCAATCAGTTTCTAAGAAAAAACGATCGATTTTCTAGAGTAGTGAAGAACTAAAATTTTGACAAAATGAATAAAACGAAAAAGGGGAAAATAAATGTTACTATTTATTAGTTTTTCTTGAGAATATGCTCATGTATGAATTAGGCAATTCACAAGCTTCCTCTTTCTCAAGACAAAATATACCTCTTTCTTTAATTCTTTATTAGCTTTAAAAGTCTTTTCATATATTTTTGACTTTTCAATGAAATTTTTTTCTTTTCAAGTTTCTCACACAATCCAAATAATAAATTACATTTTTCAAAATTTATATTCTTTGTTTATCTCTTTATATTTTAATTAAAAATTATTATTGTTGTTAAAAAATAAATTACTATTTTTATCCTTAAAAATAATAAATTTGTTTAATCTCACTAATAAATTATATTTGTCAGAATTTAGGTTCTTTATTTATCTCTTTATATTTTAATTGAAAATTTTTAAATTATTTGCAACATCCCACTACCATAGGGTACATACCCAAACATTCAAGCATATTCAAGTACATATCCTATGATAATGGCATG
>JANQAP020000277.1:2893112-2905335 GCA_026874005.2 Erythroxylum coriaceum | reverse complement strand
GTAACTCCTTTTCTAACACAACCTCCACACAAACTCGAACAAAATCTATTCTTTTTAACATGGTTGTGTTTTCATCTAGACTAATTGACTTCCCTAGTGAGCTAGCAATGTAGCTCAAGCCCTCTAAAGACCAGTATTGAACGATTGGCCCAAATTGGAGTGGTTTTTAGTTTTGATATATCCAATGATATCCCAAGGCTCCATTTCTTCACTAAAATCGGTTTCCCTTGAACATGCCATGGCCCCATGTTGATAATCTTTTCTGTCATTTCCTATGTAGAAAATCCAAAAACGAAGAAGCCATCTTCACTAATAAGTGTGTTTTCTAAGCCAAATCTTCTCTAATTGATGTTTGACCATCGTTCGACCAGGGAAAAGCAAGAAGTTTGTCAAAGAAGCATCCTACTAGGACAGCTTGCCATTTTTTCCCCCACCTATAGAACCTCCAACAGCGAAGAGATCGAAATATCTCCTCCTGAGGTTAAAATGAAGTAAAGCTTTCTAAAGTAGTTCGTGTCACTTACCACCTTGTTCCTCACTAGTTTCTAAGCTTGATTCTCTATAGGGAGAGAAGCTTTAAGAATCTTAGACTTAGGGTATGTATTAGGGAGAGGAGGAAGGATGACGTTGCACGAATTCAGTTGTCGAGTCAATAGTGTCAGATGTAGAGGAGTCAAGCACCATTACTAATAAATAAAATTAAATATTAGTTCTTTAATTTAGCTTTTAAAAGTTTTTACAAAAATGTTAATGAGTTTCTAATAATAAATTATTTTTAATATTTATTCTTATTTATATATCAATTCTTATGTGGACGTAATTTATTAATTAATGCCTTAATTTTTTTATCTTAGTATAAATAAACTCTTAATATTATTAATAAAAGTTAATTTGGATATCCTCATTATTATATAATATATTATGTAACCAGATAACAACATTAAAGTTAATTTATAAATGTCAAAATATTAAAATATCAAGTCCCCACCTTTAACCATAAATTGAGCAACCACCGTAAGAAGAGAATAAGGGAAGCCAATAATTAATGTATAACCAACCGCTTGAAAAGTAACGGTCAGATTCTATGTCAAAAGAAGCATTAGTGGTGAAAGAAAATAAGTTGAAACCATTTTATTCAAGAATTCACATGATAATCGCTGCCTTATTAGTTAATAAATAAACAAAATTCCAATGATATGGTTGTTCCAATACAAAAGAAAGTTTTACATCTCTGAACACAATCCAATGGTTTTGTGCTCTCGTGGAGTCTATAAACCAAGTAATTAAAAAACAGCTGTTCTCTTCGACAGAATGCATCAATCTAACTTTGGTTGCTGCATTCATTTAATAGGTATCATCCCTATATAGTAAAGCAAAACTATCTCTGTAAAATTGTTTATATAAACTAATTTGAAATGCTTAACATTATAAACACTACCAGACTGGAGTGTGCCTGTAAATCATCAACTCATTCTTCTAGTCTACATTCTACGGCGGATCGGAATCAGAATGGCAGGCCTTGTACGTTAAAAGACAAAAGCTTGCTGAAGATGAATGAAGGCTATCATGCCAAATCTTTCAAGGTGTAAGACCAGAACTTAATTAGTCTGATCTTGGTCTGTTAGGGCCTGCCTTGTGATTGTTATACAGAGGTAGCAACCAACGTGAGGCATGCTTCCTCCTGCCATAACATCGCCAATAAACTACTAAAACAGCCGCTATAATACCAATTGGGACTGCCCATCTGTGTCCAGCCAAGAAGTAGACCAAAATGGTTAAACAAAGAAGGAAAAGAAAAAGGAAATAATAACAGCAGCAATGCATGTATAGTTAAGGGCATTAACTGCTTCAT
Organism: Erythroxylum coriaceum; assembly: GCA_026874005.2. Lineage (NCBI taxonomy): Eukaryota > Viridiplantae > Streptophyta > Magnoliopsida > Malpighiales > Erythroxylaceae > Erythroxylum > Erythroxylum coriaceum. Next base: position 2,903,483 of record JANQAP020000277.1, on the reverse strand, counting down.
GTAGTTATTTATGTTCATTATGTTCAGTTCATCACTCACAAGAATGGAAAAAGCAGAAACATGAGGTTACCTGTCCAAATCAAGGATAGGGCTGTAGACAAGTGTTTCCCATGTTCCCACTATATAATGCCAAACCGGGTTGTAATAGAGAGACTCTGCTGACCAAAACATTCTGGTGTACGTCTCTAAGAAGATGAAAAGTATCCATGCACCAATTTCTATTAAGATGAATTTTACAATGAACCGGCCAACTACCACCATGACAAGGGAGAAGGCCACCAACCAATTGAAGAGTCTGTGGTTGTATTCTTTTATAAACAGAGATTTCGACTTCCCCAACATCTGCAGATTCACATGACAAAATGTAGACCCGGCTAAGAAATGGATCAACTATTCTTATTGTGTACTGAGAATAACAGAGAACTTGTGATATGGCCACCAAATCAAGTGAAAATAAGGATGTGTAAATAAGGGTATGCCTAACCTTCATCATACGATGCTCGTAGTTTGCTTTTGAAGGGCCAACACAGTCCCGCTCAAAACTTTGGTTGCATTGCAGGATGCCTGAATTGAATTTTGCCATGGAAGGAAGTCTGAGAACTTGAAGTTGGTCCATTTTCTCCTCACAACTAGTATACAGAGCCTCGCAGATCTTAGCTGACTGATACTGGTTTGCAAGTATGAAACTTTTATAAACCTACAGAATCCCAAAAGAAGGTTAAAATGAGATGCCAAGATGTTTTCAGTTTTATTTTCTTACACTGCCTGACAGTATAAACTTTATGGTTAAATATAGTTGCCATAAAAGCAAAAAGTATTCATAGGATAGAACCACTATCCCAACTCTTATTAACTTGCGATTGTCCTTAGAAGAGGAAAGCAGGAATGAACTTTTCATGGAAGGATAGAAAAGCTCATTTCCAACCTCTCCCATCAATTCCGTTTCCCCGTGGTCATCAGTCAAAGAAACAAACTCTATTTATTATTGCCACACGTAGCAAATACCAAATGAATAGTTGTCCACTGCTCCCAAGCCTGATCTCTGATAGCTATCTGATCAACTGGATACTTCAACCATGAAGATCTTTGAAAAGTGGCATTTAGCAGTCAGCAAAAGGCCTTAATTGGCAGTTCTGCAGTACAGACTTCTCTCATTGTTTCCACTCGCTTGAATGGCACAAACACATCCATTTACCAATTGCAGAGCAATTCAACTTCTTCCCAAATTAGTACAACTACGTGGCTGATAGACCTCAAAAATCACATCCAAAATAAAACAGAATGGAACAAAATCTTATTATAGAATGGAATGGGCAAATCTAAATTCGTACCTGTTGTAATTCTTCATCCAACTGCACCACCGATCTCTTTGCATGATGACGACCAAAATGCTGTTCATCAAAACCTTTCATTGCTTCCTCTCTGGAGCTTTCATGGGCATCTTGCAGAGATTTTTCTGAGAGTGGCAAATGCAATTTTGACATCGTGTCCCTGTATAGCTTCAAACACCGCTCAAGAATACCCTTGTTGAAAACTTCGACAAGAGACCCTGTGGAAGGGATCTCTCCTTTATTCAAAGCATCGAGTATCTGGAAAATAGAAGATTATAGTTGAGGAACTTGTAGACAGCACGTTAAAAAAGCTAACATTTCAAATGGAGTCAAAATAGTCTTTAAAATTAAAATAATGAATGGCTTACAAGCTCAGTGCTAATCAGATATAGAACATAAAATCAACCAAAGCCAAAAACCAACTCAATTTTCACATATAAGCCACATAAATTGTCATGTTTCAACCCTGTGCAATTAAGCTTGATATTTCTCAAAGCAAAAGACCGCCTCCTTTAAAATGGCCTGATTTCATAAAGTTACCTGCTCCAGAAAAGCTACAAATTCCTTTCCATTTAGATGCTTTCCCTGCACAATCTTTGGGCGAGTGATTCTAGCAACAAGGGCTTTTAATTGCTCCCTTCTCTCAACATATGCTGGGTCCAGTTGACCATCATTCATGTCACAAAGCTTTGTTCGCTGGAGATGAGGCTGTCAATCCAAACCCAAAAATTGGTTAAGGCAAAGATGCAAACAGAAGTCATTTCCACAGAAAAAAGAAATGGCTCAGATACAGTATATGAAGATCAAAATAAAAGCATCTCTCTTTTTGTTCCAAGTATTGTCTTCTTCACAACTCAATGGCGCATTTGGTACCTAACCACCTTGATGATGCAAAAGTGGTCTATCCTTGGAAACAAATATGTTGAAAAAATAAAATTGATCAGCATGTATATACAGGCATTTCAACCCCATTAAATGGTCGAGATCAGTTGGCCAATGCTATATCTGCCTTGCTATATAAAATAGAATGACTGCAAGTTCCCTAACTACTATTTACATATATGAATTGCACTTTTTAATTTCAAACCAATCAAATCACATATTTTGGGTCTGAGGCACTTCTTTTTATTTATAACTTTGTAATAGTAGTTATAATAAGTGACATTATGTTCCCTGAATGTAGATAGAATGGAAAAAGTGCCTGCAGGGCGTACCAAATCTTGGGAGACATTTACATGGCAAATCATGATAATCAAACTTTACTTCTTTAAGAGAGAATCATAAGAATTTTATATATACCATTAAATCCTAATACTCTGGTGTTTCGGTCCATTTTTCCAAGCAATGTTTTTATACATACATTTATCTTTTCCATGAAACAAGTCCAATGGCCATGGGATAAAATAAGGATGAACCATGCAGGTTAGGCACATTACATATCCATGTAATTGGTCCGTGGAATGGAAGGAATATGTTTCAAATAATAAAATCAGCAACAATGAAAGCAAGCAGAAACAGAAGACACTATTGACAATACAAACAATTAGTATATCATACTTGAGGTAAGCTAAATGCGGTACTGTTGTCACCCATGATAGCCAATGAATCCCGAATCTGGTTAACCTGAAAAGAAATTACAAATAATCTCCTGGCCCCACAATCATAAAGGTTGAAGACGTCAGAAAAATTGTAAAGAGAAATTACCAAGTTAATATTTTTATCCCCTGCAAAGTCAATAAAGCAATCATTATCAGTGCTTTATTCAAAACTAATTCACTGAGAATAGCAATCATCTCTTCTGCAGATGTGGCTAGGGAAGAAACTAACCATCTTTGTTAGGAACATGTTGAAGTGCCTCATTCACCATTTCTTGCACTGACTTGCCTTCTGCCAGCAAAAGAATAAATTAAAAAAAAACACCTTTTAGCTCCCTTGCAAATGCACATAAGCAGAATGTTAAATTGAGAGATTCGCTGCACCTAAAACATCAACAAATCACAAACTTACTCTCGTGAATTGTGCAGCACTTTCATGAGAAGCTTAGGAAAAGAATAAATACTTGGTACGAAAGTTTTAGCCTGATATGTTCATGATACTTTGTAAGGGATGCTTTAATAGGTACGGGTAATGTTGGAGAGGATGACCTTATGGTGTCCCAAAGTATTCTATTGTGGCCAAGCTAGACTTTTCCAGAAAGAAGCAGGCAGGTAATATAAACCTACGACAGGGATCGTAGGAAAGCATCTAATCACTTACGCAGAAAATCACGCTGAATAAGCCACAAAAGTTTTGCTGGTTCAAAAGCAACATCCTGGCCCTATAAAGCATTTTCATTATTCAAATCAGAAAAATAAATCCGAAAATAGTATAGAAGAGGGAATATCATAAAAGTGGCTTATTAATTACCTTCACTCTATTCTCCATTAGGTGAATATCAAAATTCAGAAAAACTAGTGTTAGTAACATAGGAGGAATAACTTTCAAAAAATTAAAGGTGTGATCTTCATATGATGAACTTAAAGGATAGTGCAAGGATAAACCTTCCGTAAAATTCTTCTGCAATTTCGACAGCAAATGACAAGCGGGATATGTCAGCTTCTCTGATCTAAAGGGTACAATGAGACACATTTAGGTCTTGCCAAGAGAACCAATGAAAATGATGCAGCTTGAAGAAAAATGTCGAATAACTTGAAGGCAAAAATGATAATCATTTACGACTTTTTCGTTCTATCATTTGCAAAGTTATTTTTTATTTTATCTAGATCTTATTTTCAAGCAAATATCGATAAGGAATCCAAACAGTCAAACAAAATATAATGGTTAACAGCATATAAACTCTAAGTTTCATTTTTGGAGTTGGCTATTACAACAGGAAATGACATGCAACTAAAATTTTACTTTAGCCATGGCCATAAAAATGCATCTTCCACAAAAATGAAGATGCACCGCACATTCTCCATCCAGATATATATTACACTATATACAAAGAGAATCAGATCTCGGTAAAATGATTTTCCACTTTGGTTGGTGAGAACCCAATTAGCATGATTAATTATATAGTTGGATAGCTTTTATTTATAATTTTTAAAGAATGTATATAATACTAGTAATATGCAGGCCCATTTTTGAAATAACATTAATAAAGATAACTTATTCCACCATTGTTTATCTACTAAAATTACACCTCATAGTAAACGCTTCTTGCCAGGCTCATAAGTATATGATAAATGTGCATCTAATAATAAATGTAATCATCAGAAAACACTTGATATCAACCTACCCCCATCATCACCATACCATTTGTAAGTCCAACAAGATAAAATTCCATACAATTGATCCAAAAGATCCAGCAGATATGATTTAAGACTAAGAGTTACAGGCAAAACAACTAACCGTCTCTGGCAAGTTATAAATAAGCACAGAACTCAAAATCGTTGCCAAGGCAAATATCCTGAAAAGAAATTTATTGCATAAATACCTAACTGCAATCTCCAGAGACAAGTTAAAGGCCAAATGCAGAAAGCATGCTTACCTATCATCATAGACATTTGACTTTCCAACGCTTTCAAATCCCTCTGTGTCGAGATATAACACAGATGTCTTTACTCCGTTAATTTCCATCTCCACTGGAGCTCCCCATATCCAAATCCCTGTAAGACAAGGAATTATGGCATAAATCTAGTCAAGTAGTTGCATGTTTTTCTGTCCTAAGTCCACACCTTTGGTCTTTGTGTCTCGCATATGTCCAACTCCAAAACCTGATGGGAAAAGTTAGCAACTAATCAGTAGAAGTGAACCCACTCACCCTATTTATAAGATATTTGACCCTCACAGTAGTAGCACAGCACCTTCATAGCAAGAAAGGGAAAGAAGTTGATTCAGCAAGAAAGATTTTCCAGAGCGGTATGGACCAATAACCTGATTATACAGCCAACAAACTGAAAGTCAAGAACTGAAAAAGGAGATTGGACAATGCTTTTCTTCGTATGGTTATCCACAATAGAAACTATGAAACCAACTTTGTGAGCATGTGATCAAATAAGCAAATCACGCAAGCAGACATAAGTGACATCGAAGCAAAATGCTCTGTAAGAGTTTCTCCCCTATTAGAAAAACCAAATTCAAGAGATATAAAGTCTATATAACTAGTTGCAACTTGTAAATGCTTAAGACATACAGCAACAGCTGCCACAGGATTCGTTATTTGGCTGATGGCTTTCAGGCCCTCACTTGAAAGACGAAGCTTTGTATGGCCTGGATCAGGTTCAACTATAGGAAAGCTGCAAGTGAGAAAACAAAAATATATATTTAGTTGCACAAAATAGTCATCAACTTTTTCAAAGTGTCTAAAATATGAGCTGAAATGGAATAATCATAAAGACAAATATGTCACCAGAGACAGCAGAGGTGAGACAAAGCAGATAGACAAATAATATGAAACGGTTTAAAGACATTAGTTAACTGGCTAAAAGCATGAAAGGCCAAGGCTGACAAGCAAAGATAAAAAACAAATTGACAAATACAAGGCAGAGTTGAAAGATGAAGTGGAAGATTCTTGTGTTTTATCAAATGGGTGAACTTTGAAAAAAGATCTATAGTTCAGAAATTGTGTTGACTATGGCAGTTCATAGGAAAACTGTAAAACAGAACAAAACTTTTCGCAATGTTGCATCATTGATGTTCTTAAATTCATATAGGTATACTTGAGCAAGAATAGCATGGGGACTAATTTATCAGTATGTGTACCATAGTCACCCAAGTTGAGTAATGCAGCACCTGTCCTGACAACAACAGAGAAGCTCAATGCCGGTCCCTAGTCTCTAGAGAAAAGATTCTCACGATAAGGCCCTAAACATACCATACTTTTTTATAACCATGCCAGGAAATTATTAAGTTGTTTCAAACAACAAATCGCAAAACCTGACTAGGTGGTCTTCTACATGGATCTCCAATTTCGTGCCCAAGTCTGTTTAACTAGAATTCGTCACTCCAAGTACCAAATTGGGAAATTGCAGGATTGATTACTAGTCACCAGCCCGTATGAAAAAAGTGATCGTTGATGAACTGTTGTTTAACTTAAAGCTCGTTGTTCACTGCAGGACTATAGCTCGCCTTAAAAACAATCAAGCACTTCAATACACGGACAAAGGAACACTCCCGTCAATTTACGACGAAACAAACTTTAAGCATCAAAAATAATTTAGCATAGAAACAATCAATGAAATACGGTTCACGACATAAAATCTTGTAAACAAGCATTTGACGATTATATATTTCTACAAAAACAGAGCACAAAGATAATAAAAGTGACGGAAGAACCATTAAGAAACTCTTGGCGTCACTTACGCTTGGTGTAAATCGTGAATCGGAAAAGACTTGTATGCCAAAAAACAGAGAAGATACAGAATAACCAAAACCAAATGAGAAATCTTCATAACTTGGAGACGGCCACGGATCGTCGGCACTTAGTCTAGCCAATGCAGCACGGTCTCGAAGCTCCAACACACGAAACTGTATGGACAAGGCAATCTACGCCATGAAAGGAGAAGACTTAGTCGAACGAATGGGACACCAAGAGAACGGGATCTCGAGAGACCGCGAAGAATGGTGTACGTTAGAAATCGTCCAAGAGAATTTGTTTTCGCATCTGCGGTTGTCAGAAGACAACTAGTACAGAAACTAGTTTTGGGGTGTGAAGCAGGCGATCCGTGCCCTGGGCTACGTCAGACTCGGATCGGAATTTACGATAAAGACCTTGATTTTCAAGTGGGAATCGAATGGTTTAGACTTTAGAGAACATAAAAAGGGCCTAAGAGTAAACTCATCGGATGACGAGACAGCATGCGAGTGATGGGTAAGAGGGAACCATAGATTGTACTGGTTTGACTTAACCCTTCAATGTCGTTGCTTAATTCGATAATTTTTTATTTGTATTACTTAGATCATTATATTTAAATATGATAAGTTATCCGAAATCGTGCATCTTAATTTAAAAATTAAAATGTTGTACAATTAACGGTCAAATACGCATACCTTTATTTAAGTTTGTCAATAGGTCGGGTCAGATTCGGACCGACTTAAACCCCAGTCATAGTAGATTGTGGCCCGGCTGGTCAGAATGGATCAACCCATGATCTAAGCTATAGCCCAACGGGTCACGGGTGGGTCGGACTAACCCAATCTATTAATTTTGTTTTTAAGAAAAAAATTAAAAAATGACGTCGCTTTAGAAGTAACACTCGTGACCCGCCTAATCCAGGCTAAAATCAAAATGGGTCATTTTTGACATATCTAACTTTGTCAGATTCAAATTTCAACAAAACCAAAAACAATATTCTCAATTATTTATTAAAATTACATGTGCTTTGCCTTTTTATTAATTATTAATGGAATTCTATTATTAAAATATATTTGATATACTCCATTCATTATAATAAAATAAATGAAAGTTTTTTCAATGTTTGATGAAGTCAACTCCAGACTTAGTCTAATCAACTGATGTCAATTGCATATTATATGGATAATTTTTGTTGGGTGTTAAAGTGTTAACCCATTGACATCATGTTGGAGCATACGATACAGTCAACACGACTCCAATGTGGTGGAGCAGTACGTGAAGGATAGCGAAGTAGGCATGTTATATTGTGACTTGTAAGGTATCTTTTAAAGTTGGTTATCTGGGACTGGGAGACCTCAGTTCAGTTTTTAACATCCGAGTCTTATTGCAAAACAAGGGTCCATGTACTTGGAACAGACAAACATGGACCACGAAATGAAGTGAAGACTAGAGTCACAGAACCATGTTCGTAAATTGGGCTGCAACACTGCTCCCATGAGGCCGAACCTACAGAGAAATAATGGACTCGATCAAATCTGCTCTGATTATGTCCACCTTATCCCATAAAAAAGAATTATATAAATAAAAAGTGAATGATAAATAAATTTAAGATTTATGATTCTTTAATTTAAAGCTTCGAGTTAAAATATAATTTCTCTAATTATGTGTGGACTTCATTTTTTATTGTATTAAGTTTTCGAATTCACACAATATTATGTAAGTTTCTTAGTAACTTCTATTGTATATAAACTCTTATTTCCACCTCAATTCTCTAGCTTCTTGTAATTAGTGATAAAATAATTTAAAGATATTTTTATCAGTTGGTTGTAGTTAGCGATAAAATAATTTAAAGATATTTTTTATCTTGTACATATTTAGATATATATATATAACAATTTCAATAGGATAATTATACATTACACATGAAGTTATAACGAGATTATAATTATGAAATTTATATTGCATTTATGTAATATCCCTAAATGGTTCCTAGCCATTATTTTATTAACATTGTACATTAATAAAACATAAAAGACTAGCAAATGTTATGTTTTTCCTTACGAAAAAAGTAATCGATCTCATAAACTAAAGTATGGATATAATTTAACAAATGCAAAGGTGCTTATTAGAGAATAAGTTCACTGAACTAATCTTATATGAGAGATTCATTTGGAACATTACTTGTATGTCTATGAAAATTTTTATTGTGATGATTGTATAAGTGATCATTTAATTTAAGTTTTCAAAGATATCTTGTATAGGAATTGTTATGTTTTGATACTACTTATAACATATTCTAGTCAAGGATAGCTCAGATGGTAGTCATTGGATATAGCATGAATTATATGAAAGTAATTGAATGATCAAGATAGGATTCATCACCCTAAAGTAATTAAGGAGAATGTTATGTTGTTCTCGAATAGTATTGATTTGAGAAACCATTGGCCAAGGTAGAATGACGTTTTGTAAATAGCTTAAAATGTTATTAATTGAATCAATAGCTAATGATGGAGAACTAATATGATTAGACTCAAAATAGAGTAGACAATATTTTCATACTCTATGTCTAATCGATGAAAGGATTGAATTATTCAAAAAAATCATGTATGAAAAAGTTAGTCAAAACTACTTTGACATTTTTAAATATTTAGGTATTTATAATGTGTTGCTAGACACCAATCTTGATATATGAATATAAATTGTTCAGTTAAAGGGTTAAAGATAAATTAAAGAAGTTTAATTTATCTAATTCTAAATATGATTTAGAGGTATAGTTTGTTTCTATTGCCAACATATTTGAGAACCTAATAGATCACACATAAAGATATTTTAATCACGTTAGACTTGATTGTAAAGGTTGAGAAACTTTTATGATTAAATATGAGACATTAAATATATAAAAATCAATATGAGATATTGGATCTTATTTAGGCATAATTAGTATTTATTAGAATTATTTGTAATTCTAATTAAAGTTTAATCGAAACTAGAATTTATTTTCAATTAAATTACTAAAATGTCAAAAACATATTATACATATGCTTACGTTCAAATGGAGCTAGCACTCTTTGCATAACCCTCTATGTAACAGTTATAGAGTTTTCTCAACTTGTTATATGGATATCGTTAGAGGCCGGATACTTGTGTGACTATAGTGATTAAGTTGAGCTAGTTTTAAAAACTGTTTGAATAATACGAAAAGAATAAGATTAGTATTTGGACCAAGGTATTATGATTCTTGATTTATTATGATTTATGTGTTAATAATTTTATAGAATTTAAGTGATCTTGGCTTTTGAAAATTCAAGCGAAAAAGTTTTGTAATTGTTTCACCACTGGTGAGACGCCATAAATGCAGGAATAAAAACATGGTCGATGGAACAACATGCCCAGAGAATGCCAAGGGCAAAAATTATCTAGAAGGAATGGCAAACAATGACAAAAGTAGAACAAAATCAATAAGAGGCGGTGGAGAAGAAAGCAAAAAAAACTTAACTAGAAAAGCATGGTTCCCACAGGGACATGTCTCAGTTGGCAGATGTTGTGCGGCGCGTGCGGTGCATGGGCCAGAAAAAAAGATTTATGTTTAGCGCGTGCACCACATGCTCCAAAATCTTTCTATCTGGAAAGTTCCTAACAAGTGCACTTTTTTAATTAAATTGGATTAAATTTCTAGCAAATCTAGAAAAGTGTTTTCCAACT
>JANQAP020000277.1:2855396-2868839 GCA_026874005.2 Erythroxylum coriaceum | reverse complement strand
TTCAGGACCCCAGGTCCCTCTAGGACCTCTAGATCCCTTTTTAGTTTGTTTTAAAAAAACAATACATGTTGCGGCTCTGTGGCCACTATGACTCCACCGTCCATGTGATCTTTTGATGGAATGTGGGTGACAATTACAGTGTCAAAGAAAGTATATGGCGAGAAAAATGAAAAAGGCGGGCTATGCCAATACTAGACTAGTCTAAAATATGATGATCCACAGGCATTCCTTGAAAATCAAAACTTTTTAACTTGGTAACTATTCTTTGAAAGATGGAAGTTGATAATGCGCGCAGAAGATAGCTTTTTGCCCAATATACGTAACTTAGCTTCATCTTTTATAATGTTTATCGAGTTGGGTACTTTTCTTCTTAGATTAGTAGGGTAAGTGCTATATGAAACTGGGTTAGAGTGGGTGACTATGGCACTGGAACTTTGCATATATGAAAATTATAAGCAGTCTAGTCTAGATGGACGAGTTACAAAGGAACGATCATATCTTCTTGTCAGTTGCAACTTACTTTCAGGGCCCTGGCTTTGCATTTCTGTTGGCTAACAATGATCTTTCAATCAAGTGACAAGTCTATGTCCGAAGGGAACTTCCCAGAGAAGAAATTAAAAGAACTGATTTTTATGTTCTGACGCGTTTCCTGTCATTGTTCTATTTTCTTGGTAACACATAATTTATGTCCATTATACTTTTACACGTTCCTCATCGCCAGGATTCAGAAAAATATATCCATTAAATACCACCAAGTCATTCAACAACTTGAGCTCTTGTTGGTATAGAGTAGTAGTGATCGTAGACTCAAGAAGAAGAATAACATGTTTACTCAGCCTTTTGTGTGTGGCTAGCTCAACAACTTTCTTTTCCCAAGGTATTTGATATTGGTTTATTTATTAAGGTCATTGATTGTACTTTTAATGAAAATTATTTATGGACATTCCTTTTCTTATATATATTTAAATATATATTATAAAATACGTAGGATAAATGTATATTACAAATGAAATTACGATGAAATCATAATTATAGAATTCATATTATACATAATTTCCAAATTAAATATTAATAGAGAGTAAAAAGACTAATACACATTATATTTCTACCTTATGAAGGAGGTAGTTAATTTCATAGAATAAAGAATAAAAATACTTAAACAAATGTGTGAGTACTTGTTAGAGAATAATTTTATTAAACTAACCCTATATTGGAAATCTATTTAGAATAGTACTTATATATTTATGGAAATTCTCATTGTGATAATTGTAGAAGTGATCCTTTGACTTGATATCACTAAAGTATCTCATATAGAGATTTTTATGCTTGGATACTAGTTACGAGTTATGACATACTTTAGTCAAGGATAACTCAGTCGGTAGTGTTTGGATATAACATGAACTATATAAAGGTAGTTACGTGATTAATATAGGATTCATCACCCATAAAATAATTAGGGAGAATGTTTCGTTGTTTTCAATTAGTATTGATTCGGAAAATTATTGGCTAAGGTACAAAGGCAATAGTTTTCTGATATCATTAATAGAATCAATTACTAATGATGGAGAACTACTATGATTGGACTCAAATAGAATAGATATTATTTCCATACTCTATATCCAATCCAAACATTGTATGATAAAAAGATTGAATTATACAAAAAAATCACGGATAAAAAGATCAGTGAAAACTACTTTGACATTATAAAATATTTAGGTGGCCATGATATATTACTAGTCGCTAATCTTGATATATGGATATAAATTGTTTAATTAGAGAATTAAAAATGAATTAAAGGAGTTTAATTTATCTAATCTTGAATATGATTTAGGGTTATAATATATATCAATTGCTAACATATTTAGAAACCTGATGGGTCACACATAAATAATGAGTTAAAGAGAGAAAGGATGTCTTAATCAAGTTGGATTTGATTGTAAAGTTTGAGAAACTTTATGATTGAATATAAGGTATGTAATAAATAAGGATCCAATACATTTAATTTGGTTTTTAGTCACAATTTCAACTAGGGTTATGGAATAGAAGTTAATAGTGTAGAATTATCAAGAATAAGAAGAGACAAAGACAGAGATAAAAAAGCTAGAAGAAATCTGGTTATTCATTCGTTAAGTTCATCACATCTTTTCTAACGACTATGATAGTCATTAGCTTCTTTACACTTCATGTCGTTTTATGCATTTCATATTTACATGAGCTACACAACTACATTTAAATCCTATAACCTCATTTGATCTAACACTATCTCAATCTTCTTCTTCAATACTTCATTGAGTTGCAACAATATCTCTGTCCTCGAGAACCTTATCCACAAGGTTAATGTGAGCTTACCATTGCTCTAATTCATACAAAAATTCCCAAGTAACATCATTAACATCTTTAGACCATTGAACCAAAACTTGAACAATATATTTATTTTGTTTCTGAACCATACGACGATCTCTAATAGCCACAGAAATTTAATGTTAGATGGAAGAGAGACTAGAAGCTGCAATATGTTTCTTTAATTGAGAACAATGAAACGCTTTATGTATTATGGATAATGCTGGTAAATCCAAACAATAAGCAACTAACCCACATGTCGTAAGATGCAAAATGTTCCAAACTACAAAGCTAACAATTTTTGGTTAGCTTAAGCTTGAACACTATATTGTTGATAAGGTTGTAACTTAATATAAACCCAATCATTAACTATAAAAACACAATCAGTTCTACATTTATTAACTAATTGTTTCAATTTTATTTTGAGCATGTTGGATATGAAATTTAATCAACTGTATAGCTTCTTCTTTATCCTCAATGACTAATCTACCATCAGTTATTTCGAATCTCCAACAAAATATTAACATAGGCTAGCAAGGGTAAACCATGTAAGGCTTTGAAATGAGAACAATTGAGTGTTGAATGAAAGGTGGTATTATACCACCATTTCACAAAAGCCGACCATTGACTACATTATTGAGGAAAGTCGCCCACCATGTTTAATAAGTAGGTTTCGAAGGTTTGATTTAAAAATTCTATCTGGCCATCTATCTAAGGATGATAAATTGAGGATAAAGCTAGCAAAACACCATGCATTAAAAAAAGTTCTTGCCAAAAAAGTTCTTAATAAAATAGTGAATAAGGATGTGATAGAGCCATGAAAATGATCATATTTTGTAAATGAAGATAACACTACAATTATTAGATTTAGGTAAACCTGTAATGAACTCTAAGCTAACAATTGTCCGAGCTTATTAAGGAATGGGCAAAGGTTGCACCTTTCCTAACGTCGCAACAATTTCATACTTGTTTTTTTGACAAATTTCACACCTTCTAATATACTCTCCCACACATGATCTTGAATCTTTTTCTAATAAAAATACAAAGCTATTCTTTTGAAATTTGCTAAAAATCCTAAATGTCGTCTAACTATAGAGTAATGAAATAATGATATTATTTTCTGTCATAAAGAAGGCCATTTCCATAACCAATTTATCCTTCCATTACAATAAATCACTATTCTATATATAATATCAATTATAAATTGTACCATGTTTCATATTTTCTATCAATTGGGAAATGGTGGCATCATTTTGTCAACTTCTTTTAGCCTTAGTCATTAATGCACTTTTTATTTGAGAAACCAACATAGAATAAAGTTCACCATTACCTACTTGAGACAAACCATCTACTTCCATGTTCTCACTTCCTTTTTTGTATTTTATTTCAAAATCAAATCTAAGTAATTTAGGCAATCATACTTGTTGAAATGGTATTGTTATTTCTGTTCCAATAAATATTTCAAACTCCTATGATTAGCCTAAACAATGAATCTCCTCCCTGTAAGATAATGAGACAAATGCCTTATTTCTATCATTAAGTCCATTATGTCCTTCTCATAAGTGGATAGATGTAGGTATCTATCAAAAAGAGCCTTGTCACATATACTAAGGGATGCCCCTCCTCTATTAAAACAATACGTAACCCTTCTCCACTTGCTGTTGTTTCTATTACAAAGATTTTACCAAAATCTGGTAATGCTAGAACAAATGTTAAAATTAAAGTTTCTTTGAGTTTTATGAAAGCAGCTTAAGCTTGATCCTACTGCATAAAAACATTTTTCTTCAATAAGGTTGTCAAATGTCTACTTATTTCACCAGACACCTTAATAAATCTTCTATAATATCTTGCTAGCCCCCAAAAACCCCAAAGTTGCCTTAAAATTTTTGGAACTAGTAATTGTTTTACAACTTTAACATTAAGAGGATATATTGAAACTCCCTAAATTGATATAAAATAGCCCTAAGTAATATACTCTTCCTACAAGAGAATTTTGATCTCTTCACAAACAAGTGTTGTTTTGTTAACATCTACAACACCTGCTCTAAATGTTCTAAGTGTAATTGCAAAGAGGAACTATACACTAGGATATCATCAAAAAATACCTAAACAAACTTGGTCTGGAATGGTTTAAAGATTTGAGTTTGTAATACTCTAAAATGTAGCTGGTGCATTAGTTAGGCCACCAAGAACTCATAATGCCCTTCATGAGTTCTATACGTAGATTTTGGATGTCTCTATCAAACATTTTGATTTGGTGATACCTTGTTCTAAGATTAAGCATAGAAAAAAATAGAAGCTCCCCCGCCCACTCCCAATTCATCCATTAACTCATTAATTAGTGAAATAGGAAATTTATCCTTCACATTACACTTATTTAAATCTCTATAATCCACACATATTTGTAATATTTGATCCTTCTTTTTCATAAAATCACAGGTGTGAAGAGGGACTAACACTCTCTCTTATTAGTCCTTGCTTTAGCATATCCTTAATTAATTCCTCAATTGCTCTCTTCTACAACCCTGTATACTTATATGGTTTTACATTTATAGGTTCTGTCCCTTCCTTTAAAATAATTCGATGATCATGTTTCCTTTTAAGAGGAAAGCCAAATGGTTAAGCAAAAAAGTCTTCATATCACTCTAACAATTCTTATATCAATTGCTGTTGAAATACCTTATTTGGATGCTCCATCCTCAATACTTCTATAATTTACATTCCACAATTGATTGATATATTCCATTTTGATTGGTTTCCTTGACTCATCAGGAAGAATTTGCAGACTACATCATTTTGCTTTTCCAAAAGTTCACTAGAACGCTATTTGTCTTTCTCTTCTTACCCTGCAACTAGCTTCACTCTTTTTCCATTCCAATCAAATACCATTATTCCTTCTTTAAAGTTGCACACAACATCATTCAAATTAGCCAACCATTAAACTCTCAATACTAAATCACTTCCCCATATATTAATGACCAATACCTCTAATTGAAACCAATGGCCATTCATCATCCATTTCACCTTCTTGCATTTCTGTCCAAATTTTTAAGCCTCTACCTTCTAATCATCATAGGATCTATATTCTCCAGTATCACCTATTCTTTCTTAACCAAAGCCTTGTCAATAAAATTGTATGTACTCCTCCCATCAATGAGTATGTGAACGATTTTCTCATTAAATATTCCATTTACTTTCATTTGTTTGTAAAAAGTGTTAATAGTACTTGTTATAGCCTGCATAGAGATTGCATACTGATGGTTAGGTATCATTTCCTCCTCTTTCTCGCTGTATTCCTCCTCCTCCTCTTGTACCACATATATGTGAAACTGTTTTTTCTTACACTTATGTCATGGTGTAAAATTTTCATCACACCAAAAACATAACCTATAGCTCACCTTTAATCATTCTTTTTATTACTAGTAGCCTTAATATCATTACAAGATGTTACAAGTTTGGGTGATAATCTAGGTTGACCCTTCATTGTTGAACTCACACCTTGCACCTCGTATTGAGAATTTCTTCATTGCCTTTTGTAAGCCACTGTACAATATTGGAAAACTAGCCCATGCTTTTGAGGAGCTTCATAAGTTTGTTGAAGGATTTTAGGATTAAACAATTTAACTGAATAGTCTATCATTAGCTTCAGTCCTTTCAAAAATAAATTGACCAAATAGGTTTCTAATATCACTAATTTGTGTGACAAGAAACCAAACTTAGTTCAACATTCATTCACAAATGAAATTTGTTTAAACTCTTGCAATTCACCCATTGAGTCTTCAAATAGGACCTCTCCAAATCTATTCTTAAGAGTTATAGGATAATTTCCCTAACTGATAGGCTCCATCCTCAACTTATACCTTAACTATAACTGATGCCAAGATAAAGCTTCCTTACTTAAATGAATAGCTACTATTCCAACCTTTAACTCTGCAGGTGTTCTATCCATCATAAAATACCTTACTTTTAAAGACCCATCTCCTTAATCCTTCTCCATCAAAGACCGAGAATTTGATCTTGCTAAATCTAGTGGGCATGTTGTACCCATTTCCTCTTTGGAAATTGTTGTCATGCACCTCCGGTATCCTCTTATCATCCTCCACTGATCTGTAATTAGCATTTCTTTCTACATGTAACCGCATTATTAACTCCTTCAATTCTTCAATAGTTTCTTTATATTTTGCATCAAATTCCAAAATCATGCTCTTCAAAATTTCCTCCATTGCTCTTCGTTCCTTCCTTCAGTAGTGGTATCAGAGCATTGATTTTTAATAGTAATTTCAACTAGCACTATGGAATGGCGATTAATAGTGTAGAATTATTAAGAACAAGAAGAGATAGAGAAAAATACATAAAAGCTAGAAGAAAACTAGTTATTCATTCGTTAAGTTTGTTACATCCTTTCTAATGACTATTATAATCGTTAATTTCTTTACTCTTCCTTCTTACACGTGCACCCTTACAATGATGCTATTTTATCCATTTCATATTTACATGAGCTACACAATTATGTTTTAATCCTAGATCCTCATTGATCCGATGTCATCTCCATCATCTTTAATACATCATTGATTTGTATCAAAATCAATATAAGATATTGGATCTTATTTGGAGATAATTAGTATTTAATTAAAATTACTTATAATTATAATTAAACTTTAATTGAAAATAGAATTTAATTTCAATTAAATTACTAAAATATTCAAAACTTATTATAAATATGCTTAAGCTCCAGGAAAGCTAACACTTCTAGCCTAATCCTCTGTAATAGTTATAGAGTTCTCTCAACACATTCTGTGGTTGAAAACTATTGAGATTATGGTGGTTAAGATGAATTGATTTCAGAAACAGTTTAAGTGAAACGACAAGAAAAGGATTAAGCTTCATAATAAGGTACGAATTACAATTCATTCTTTATTATGATTTATACGTTAATCATTTTCTAAAATTTTAAGTGATCATGACTTTAAAAAATTAGACATGATCTGAACCTACCCCCAATTTCTCAATAGTAGTATCAGAGCCATCTTAAATTTTGTAACTTAATTACACATTAAATTTTCATAGATATTAATTTTGAAATTGACATCCTAATTATATATTCAAATTTGGATATGATTTAAAGTTTTTATACCCAAATAAAATACTTTGAGAAATTATATGTTTCCGTTGAAGTCTTGTGAGATGAAAAACTTAGCTCATGGCACTGTAACCCTAAGTCACTATAATGACATTACAATTGCTTGGATTTTGTTTTCAGTGGATGGCAATTTAAGGTTGTATCACCAACGCTGAATTTTTGTTATGTTGTGAATATTGATGGAGTTCTCGAACACTGCTTATTTGTGAAAAAGAATATTAATTGGAGGTTTTGGGACCTCTTGTGGGTGGTTTTCTTTGTGAATCTTGTCAACAATGAGGGCTTTGAGTATTTGTTGTGTTTATTTATGTTTTAGGTGTCAGTGTTAAGTTGTTGTTGATGAAGTTGCATTATAGGATTGCGTGACTGGTTTGGTTATAAGCTGGTAGGCATCTTAAATCTAGAGGAGCACGAGATTGACGTAGTTTGGAGAAGACTTAGATATAACTAACTCCTAGGCTAGCAGCTACTGTTCCATGACTTCAAAGAAGCAGTGTCTACGAGGTAGACAGGTGACGATGGAAGAAGACATCACTAGAGGCTTAAAGGAGCTAGCAGGTCACTGTTTAGACTACCGCCAGCAACAAGTAGACGCAAAAGCAGTGTTGGAAAAGGAGCAATGGCAGCGGCTAGAATAGGTTGATGATGAGCTTCTCGTGAAGATGGTGAAGTGGCAACTAGTGTTGCACTATGAACGGAAATGACTTCTTGCAAAGATATATCTATTGGGCAGTGGCGGAAGGAAGGCTATGTTGGGAAATTGGGACAGGATCCAATCTTGACTGCAACAGAATAATTACAAAAAATTTTCGTATTTTAATTTCTTAAAAACCAAGATCACTTTAATTCTATAAAATGATTAATAA
Source organism: Erythroxylum coriaceum (assembly GCA_026874005.2). Lineage (NCBI taxonomy): Eukaryota > Viridiplantae > Streptophyta > Magnoliopsida > Malpighiales > Erythroxylaceae > Erythroxylum > Erythroxylum coriaceum. The sequence continues at coordinate 2,860,493 of JANQAP020000277.1, read as the reverse complement.
TTAAATCATAATAAAACATGAATCATAATTCGTACCTTATTTTGAAGCTTGATCTTTATCTTGTTGTATCCCTCAAACTATTTTCGAAACTGCTCCATCTTAACCACCATAGTTGCACAAGTGTTTAACTTCTAACGATATCTGCATAATAAGTTGGGAGAACTCTAACACTATTACAATAAAGGGTTAAGCAAGAAGTGCTAGCACCATTAGAGCTTAAGCCTATTTATAATAGGTTTTGGACGTTTTAGTAATTTAATTAAAATTAAATTCTAATTTCAATGAACTTTAATTAGAATTATAAATAATTCTAATTAAATGCGCCAATTATGCCCAAATAAGATCCAATATCTCATATTGATCCTTATTTATTAAATATCTAATATTTAACTATAAAGTTTCTCAAACTTTACAATCAAGTCTAACTTGATTAAAATATCTTTGCTCTCTTCAACCTGTTCTTTACTTGAGACCCATTCGGTTCCCAAACATGTTGGCAATGATTATAAATTATAATTATAATTCATAATTAGAATTAGATAAATTAAAATTCCTTTTAATTTATCTTTAATTCTCCATTTAAACAATTTATAATCATAGATTAAGATTGACATCTAGCAACACATCATGACCATCTAACTATTTAAGAATGTCAAAATAGTTTTGACTAACCTTTTTATGCAGGATTTTTCTGTATAATTTAATCATTTCATCATATAATGTTCCGATTAGACACAACATGGAATTAATATCTACTCTTTTTAAGTCCAATCATATTAGTTTTCGCTATTAGATATTGATTCAATTAATGACATTTGTAAACTATTTACAAAGCGTCATTTTACGTTGGCCAAGGATTTCTCGAATCAATACTAATTGAGAACAATAGAACATTTTTCCTAATTACTTTAGGGTAATGAATCCTATCTTAACACAATTACCTCCATATAGTTTATACTACATCCAATAACTATCAACTGAATGACCTATGATCAAATAGATCATAAGTAGTATCAAAACATAACAGTTCCTTTACAAGATAACTTTTGAGATCTTAAGTCAAATGATCTAATCATCACAATAAGAATTTTCATAGACATACAAGTAATGTTTTAACTGGATTTCTCATATTAGGTCAGTTCAGTGAACTTGTTCTCTAACAAGTACCCACACGTTTATTTAAATATCTTCATACTTTAGCCTATAAAATTGATTACTTCCTTCATAAGAAAAAACATAATTAGTGCTAGACCTTTTATGTTCTGTTAATGTACAATCTTAATATAATAATGATTAGGGACAATTTAGGGATAATACATAAATATAATGTGAATCTCATAATTATAATCTCATTATAATTTCATTTGTAATGTATAATTATCCTATGAACTTTATCGTAAACATCTAAATATGTATAAGATAAAGAATGTCGTTAAATAATTGTCATTAAACTACAACCAAACCAATTGGCTGTAGAGCATAAACTAATGGCCCAAAGGTGGTGGCTAAGGTTTTTCATCTTAGAGTTTAGGGTTTCCTACCTAGAAGATGAGGAACGCTCAAAGACAAGTTTAGAAAGGTTTGTGTTTGGAATTTTATATAAGCTATCTAGGTTTGGGATAATGAGAGGAGTTTGGACAATAAAGTAAGATTTCATATGTAATATCCCGTTTTCCCATACTAAGGGTTAGAACCCTAGAATACTGTACATGAGGAATATTATTGAGAAATTAGGAAATGAGTTTCATGCTCATGCATTTCGTTAGCATACACACACGCGCGAATTATTAATTTCTTTTTTATATACATATTACAAAGACTGTACATGCACTCATTTGACATATTTTGGGGTATAAATGATTTTAAAGTGATTATGATGTGAAAGTGAGTTTTATGTCTTGATTTTGATTGGGTGAGTATAATGATTGATTTAGAATTTATTTGTTAAAATTTGAGAGATTTATGAAATTATGGGTATTTTTGGACTAAGAAAATGCCAAGTGGCAAGACAAATTGATAAATAGTAGTAGAAATAAGACAATTAGTAGTGGCAATTATTGATAAGTGACATTAGGATTTATTGATAATTGACATTGAAAATTAGGAGACAGTTGGACTGAAAATTGGGAGAAAATGGACTAGTTACTAAAAGACCCATAAGAAACCATAAGATTAGGACATGTGTCAAGTGACAAGTGTCATGCCACTTGTCACACATCCATCCCACGATATTTTCCCAAATGAAAGACCATCTCATTGTCTTTCACTTGTTTCTTGCTTTCATCTTCTTCATTACTTTCTTCTCTCTTTCTCTCATCTACGACACTCTCTTCTCCTCCTCACCACGTTGATCTTTGTTATCATCTTTCATCACTAGCTACTTCAAGATCCTTGTCTTCTTCATCTTGTACTAAAAACCTAATCTAAACCACCCCTAAAAAGTTGATGATCACATATGCATAGAGGAGCTAGGGTTTCATGATGATTGAAGAAGTTTTGAGTTAATCAAGTAAGTAGCATATTGTTCTTCATAGCTTGCTTGATAGATATGTTTTTGATGATAGTTTAAGAGGTGAAATGATTACAAAAATAGTGTTGAAAATATGTGTAACGTGGATGGAGAATGGGTATCTTCATGGGTTGTTTAAATATAAACATATATGATGATAGTTTGAGATTAAATGATAATGAAAATGGAGTTGGTTTATGCTAAATTGTGGATGAAAAATGGACATATTTTTGTCTTGTTCTTTTTTATGTTATGATGAGTAATAATTCATAAATTGTTATAGAGATATTTTTAAGGTAGAATGATCATTATAATGGTGTTGAAAATTGATGAATGAAAAGAGGTGTTTATGACCTAATTTTTGTGTATAGGATGAGTGCAGAAATTTTGATGAAGGAATGATATAAATATGTTCTGTTTTGGGTATATGAGAAATGTGATTATAAGTTGTTATATGGATAAAATAGAATGGGAGTTAAGGTTTAATAAAGGTGAAAGAAAAGACTAATAAAATGTTCTTAAAATGAGAAGAACTAAAATAATAAAGAATGATGATGATATGTTCTTTTTTTGTATGATTAATGAACCTTAAGTTATGAGTTGTCTTATAAATGGTATTGAGATGAAATAGAGGTTATGAAGAAATGATGAATTATGGAGATGATTTGTTCGATGTATTATGAAAAAGATGAAGTATGGAAAGAGTTAGGATTTCATGAATGAAAGGGATTAAGTAAATGATGATGAACTAATTAAGTAGAGTTTTGAGAGTTTTAATGCAATCAATATGGTAGTTAGATTAGCATGAAGTGAAGTTGCATTAATGAGTATAAATTCTGGAAAAACTTGAAGGGTAAATGATGTTTTAAGTAGGTGAATTTCGTAGAAAATTGGGGAAAAAGGAACAGGGCACGATCGTGGTATAGTCCCCATGACCGTGGCTTGGCAAATTTAAAGTTTTCTCACGATCGTGACCCTCACCCCACCATCGTGGCCAGTTGCACTGGCTTCTGTCACGATCGTGAGAAGGTACCCCACGATCGTGGGCTAGCATATTGAGTAAAATGTTGTCTTTTAAGTGATGTTTGAAATAATTAATGCTAAGGTACTTCGTTATAATGTATTTAGGGTTGAATGAGGCCTAGAACGAACCTAGTTTGATGATGGATTAGGTGATTAAAGTGAGTAAGGTGTATTAAGTATAAAAGAATGATTGAATGATGATGTTAAATGATCATGAGATGTGAATTAAGGAAATATATCCAGAATAGTCAAATTGAGCATGCATTATACATGATACATATACATATACATATGTATATGAATGAATGTTTATAGGATTGTGCAAATTAGTAATGTGTGTAAATGTGTATTGCATGATATAGAAGCGCAAATAGAACGTCTGCATCCAGACATTTCCAGGACATTGAGGCAATATCTATCTGGAGTATACTGTGAGTAACCTAGATGTTCTCACTAGACTTGATTGTAACTGCTTAAATTTTAATTATTGAACTGATAACCATGTGTACGTAATAATTCTGGACATTGATGGTCCGAGGAGTTTAATAATTGGAAATGTATTAGAAGTGCTTCATTGAATGTGAATGAGAAAGAAATAATTGTACTCAACATGATTGTTGAATGTCGGACTTAGGTCTGATGAAAATGTGAAAGTGATGGTACATAATAAATGAAAGTGAATGATTACATATGACTTGATAATTGATGCATTTCATTACATGATATACATGATAAAGGCATTTGTGACTAGAATAGCTAGTGAAAAGGAGCTTAAAGCTTAGAATGTGTATAAGAGCCACAGGCTCACTAGTAAAATGAGCCCGGTATCTACAACGGATACAGGACAATTATCAATGAGCCCGGTATCTACAACAGATATGGGACAGTTAAAAGGCACTTGGTCACAACAATGTAATAATTAAATGAGAGTCACATGTGCATTACATATACATTTTGAATTGTATGTTTTAAATGATCGAGATGAATTGTTTAAATTGTTCTAAATGAGAAATGTGAATTAAGTGAACAAAATGATATTTGATGTAATATGATGATTAGTGAAATGATGTGCATTATGTGATGATATGAATTGTCTGTGAACTGTTTATGAGATTTGATATGAGTGAGTGCATCAATGATGGTTCGCTCATTGAGTTCGCAAAACTCATCAAAATTGCAACGTGACTTTTCTGGTATGAGAGAGGAGACCTAGCTATTAAGACGTTCTAGAAGAAGTTTAGTATTGTGTTTTTGGATTGAAGAAATGACTTAAAGGTCGGTCAGCTGAGTCTGTGGAGTTTAGATCAAATGTTTTTATATAGATCTCATGTCATGTAGAACATGTTGTAAAGTTTAGTAAACAATCAAATGTTTTTGAATAGTGTTTATATGTGTAGATCTTGTAAATGAAAAGCTATAGTGTATTATGTTTTATTAATGGAATGAAGAATGAATCTTTTGGATATATTGTCTTTTATGAATGATGCTATAATTAGTGAATGTGATTGCTCTAGCGCGCCGCTTTCATGGAGTGTGTGCCTGAACATCCACTGGATGTTGGAATT
>JANQAP020000277.1:2817530-2832829 GCA_026874005.2 Erythroxylum coriaceum | reverse complement strand
AGTAATAATAACATCCACCATTTACTTACTCGGGGGTCAAAACAACGAAGCTTTGGTTTACTTTCATTTCTCTTTCTACAGTCTTACTCTCACTCTAAACCAGAAATATGTCTTTTACAGCGTGGAAACAAAAAACGGGAATATTTTCAGGCCAAAAACATCAAGACATATATCAGAAGTTAAGAACAAAATCAGAATCCAATTTCCACACAATTACCCAACGTAGGAAATCCACGTTGAAACAATCCCAAAGTAAAAACAAAATAAAACACAAAAAAATGATGAAACCATTATTAACACCGAAAATCAATTTTGGAACAGGCAAATAATAAAAGGCCATAACCTTGCTCTGATACCAATTGAAAGACATTTATATATTGATTAATAACACTGTAAACCAAACCTGAATCCATGATGGTTGAAGTTCTTGACAACATTTTATTCCTTCTCTTCCTATCACCTTACAATTCTTGTGTTTCACTATTGTTAAAAACGTTCTATAATGTTTCAGTTAATTAAACCTGAAACTGTTTCTACAAAATGTAAAGGGGGAGGGAAAGGGCTTAGGCCCATTTGATTCTTATAGCTTGTAGACCCATTAACATCATACTGGGTTCCTCTTAATTAGAATCAATTCATTATATATTACATGGGTCACCTTACATTAATCTAACACAACCTACCATGAAGCTCAATATATATATTCTTTACTTAGACTATTTTCTTATTTCTTGTCATCGTCTTCGATACTATTTGTTCTCATTCCAATTTAAAGCAAAGTTCTCATTTTATTACTTATTCTCACTCCTATTCAAACCAAAGTTCTTACCCCTTTTGTTACTTCTTCAATTCCTCTCCCTATTTCTTATAGTTCTAACCTTTTCTTCTCTAAGAGGCTCTGCGTTTTTTTATCTGAACATGCAATAACTGAATAATTTTGTTCTTTTCCCTTTGTTATTTTATTTTTGTTTCCATTTATTAGCGAACTCTATATTGGTAGCAAGCTTTTCTTCTCTAACTAATGTTTTCTTTAGTTGTTTTATAGATCAAGTTATGTTGGAATAAGACATGGTTCAAGCTTTGGGACATTTAAAACTTGATCAGTTTGATCCCGGGCGACATGAGCTACATTTGATTACGTTGAAGGCCAAACTTAGGTCACATTATTGGGAGGATAGGTTGGCCAAACCAGTACTGAAATGTTAATGTTCCTAATTGTTACTAATTTAAAAAAACATTTATGAAAATGATTACAATGATTTAAAATCTATATCGTTCATAAAAGTGAAGGTTATTCATCTGATAACCACCAAATTATTGTTGGTATTTATAAATTGGTGGACAATAAATCATTGGTTTTTTTATTACATATAAATTTGAGAAATTGATTACCTCCCTTACAAATTAAAATTGATATAGGAATTCAATTTGATGTATAATGTGACAAAGTGTAATTATAGAAAATAGTAATGGGTTAATGGGAGACACTCTCTCTTCTCTCTAACTCTCTTACTTTTTTCTTTACTTCTGCCTATCCAAAGTCCCAAACCATCTTTTTCTTTCTTTTTTTAGCCTGTAACCTATTGATTCTTTTTCCACACCTCTCTCTTTGATAGTTCTTTACCATTAGAGGAAATGCCTTCTACTTCTTCTTCTTCTCATCTTGTTCCATCTCATACTACCATAGAAGATAAGCGTTCTACTTCCTTGAATATTGATCTCAACTCTAACCTTGATTTCCTCTTGTCTATTGTGGTCAAAATCAGCTGAAGCTATAATTGTTTCAGATGAAGTACTAGGTGATAAAAGTACTCCAAACACTGGAGTTGCCTAGAATAAGGTGGTCGGAGATCCATTTACTTTTGGCAAGTTCCAATATGTTCTAATAACCCAAAGTGCAGATTTAGTCACACCTCTTAAGGAGGTCTTTAACATAGGTGTAAAGAAACGATAGCCAGCTCTTGTGGGATTTTATTTTCTAGAAAAACAACTATCTTTCCTCAAGTTTTACAATAGGCAAATGCTAACTAAATAAGGTATAGACTGGAAATTATTTTGATTAGTAAAGAAAATTTCTTTGTCTTCAAGTTCTTAAGATAAAGTTAAGAAGATAATAGAGTTAGGACCTCGGCACATTCAGAGGAGGCCACTGACATTCAAAAAATAGAAACCTAGTCTTTCTTTAGGTAAAGCAAGGATGAGGACCATTCTAATATGTGTAAAGTTCTATAGAGTCTCCCGAGAGATAGGTTTTTAGAAAGCTTAAGTTACATCAGAAGCTCCCTTGGAAGACCATCGAGTTTAGATGAAAAATGAAAGCCTCAAAAGAATATGATATGTTTAGGTTTGCATCAAATTGGAACTAAAAAATAACTTTTTGATTCAATTATAATTAAGAATTTTGATGAGGAAGGAAATATGATAGAAGATTCCAAACCCATATTTTATTTATGAAGACCAAAGAAGAAGAAACAAGTGAAAGTTTGAAAACCTAAAGGAAAAGAGGTCACATTAACCATTAAAGAGTTAAAGAAGGAAACTTAAAATAGCATTGCCTCAACTTAGCCTCTATTACCCCTATATAAGCAATCAGATGTTAGAAGCACTCCTCCAAATAAACTAGAAGTGGACATGAATAAAATTGATCCTATAGGGGAATCAACCAAGTAGTAGGAAGTAATTATGCTAATAAAAACAACAATAAACTGCATGAAGTGGAAATTGCTCATAAAGAAGAGGAAGAAGGCACCAATTTTGAACTACTAAGTAACAACTTAAGCTTAAAGAGTGCAAACGAAATAAACTTGGAAATAAGATCTCTTAGCTAATTGTAAAATGACCTAATGATTTCTTCTACAAAGAAAGGAAATGTGGATATCTGTACTAACATAAATAAACATGGTAAGATTGATCCAAGTACTGGAAAGGATAAAACTAGGAGGAAATCAAGGAAGAAGATATCTGGTACATCTCTTCTTTAACAATTATGGTCAAATGGAATGTAAAAGGTCTGAATAACCCTAATAAACAATAGGCTCTTAAGGATTTCCTCATTCTAAAGAAGCCTTATTTTATTTGTTTGGTTGAAACAAAATAAAAAATGAATAATTTTATAAGAGTTTATGTCTTTTAGCAATCATGGGGTTCTCTATAATAGGAGAATTATAAACTCCATTGATCCTCAGGTTTTTAAATTATAAAGCTAGAGCTTTAAAGAGTAATAGATCTATTATATGGTTCTTCTTATTCAATCCTAATTACATTGTCATATATACCGTTAACCTTAAATTCTAAAAAGGGCAACTTTTGATTGAATTAGTATCCTAGCAAGGGATTTTAATTTCACACTCTCTTCTAGAGAGGTTTATGGCCTTAAGTAGAAGATGAAGCATGTAAATGAAGATTTATCCAATCTCATTAGGGATCTTGAATTGGATGGCTTGAGATATATCGGTAATTATTTTACCTAGAATAATAGATAATTTAGGAGTTAGTTTTTGCAAAAGAAACTCAACATTGTTCAGTGAACTCCATTTGGATGACTATTTTTCCTCTTAGCTCTATCGAATTTTGCAATCATTTAACTTTTAACCATACTTCTATTATAACAAAAGGAAAACCCCCTTTTAGATTCTTCAATGCTCTATTGAAACATCCAAACATTAAATTAGTAGTCTTTAAAGGCTTGAACATTGAAGTAGTTAGATCTTAAGCCTTTATATATATCTAGAAGCTAAAGGCTATCAAGTTAGAACTTATCCTTATTCATAAAAAGAATTCAAATCCTTTGCATATAGAGAAAAATGCATCTTTCACTTCCCTCAACAATTTTAGGATCTCTTGGCTTTGAATGTTGTTGATCCTTCATTCATACTTCTTAAAACTTCAACTTTAAGACAATATATGACTACTATAGATGGCTTTTATTCCCAATTGAAGAAGAAATAAATAATCTTCTAGTTAGGTGGTATAGATAGGAATACTAATTATTTTATATTTCCATTCAAGATAGAAGCCAAAAAGAATAAAATAGTCTCATTACATAATGCTAATGGTATAGATATTAATGAATAAGAAGGATCGAAGGATTTGGCATATGAGCACTTCAAGAAGTTATTGAGAAAAGAATTAGAGGTGAATTCTTTACCTAAAGATTTAAAAGCTTACCTTGCTGACACCTTTCCCAGTAATTTTGAATATGAATTTACTAAGGATGCCATTAGATAAGAAATAAAAGAAATGATGTTCAATCTCTATACTAATAGAGCCCTTAATCGTGATGGATTCAATGCAAGATTCTTTTAAAGCACATGGGAACTAACATATGGTATGGTTATCAACTTAGAAAGGATACTTTTGTAGTGGTCACTTATTATCTAAGTTAAACAATACTCATATTACTCTTATTACTAAAGTGGATAATCCCTTTATCTTGCATGAATATAAACCTATTGCATGAAAGCCTTTGATAACCATAACTGGGACTTCATCACCAACAACATAGCTGCCATAGATTTTCTTCCAACATTCATTAAGTGGATAAGAAAATGCATCTCCACCCCTAACTTTAGCTTATTGATTAATGGGTAGCCTACTAACGTTATCAAAATCACAAAGTGAATCAGACAGGGTGATCTAATCTCACCTTATCTATTTGCAATCGCAATGAAAGTCTTCAACATAGTCTTAAAATGGGTCATTGAGAAGACCAAATCATTCAAATATCACTCAAAGTGTAAGAAGTTCCAGACATCCAATCTATGCTTTGCGAATGATTTAATCCTTTTAGCAAATGTGAATCCTACATCAATCAATGCTTTAATGTCAGCTCTCAAAATCTTCAAAAAGCTCACATGCCTAGATATCAATTGCTAAAAAAGTGGCTTATTTCTTTCAAAAAGGGCCAGCCATTTTAAACATAGCATAAATTTGATTACTAGCTTTAAATTGATGATGCTAGCTATGATGTATCTTGGAGTTCCTGTTTCCAACAGCAGATTGACCTGCTCGGAGTATAATTTCCTCTTTGATAAAATTAATAATAGAATCTCCAATTGGATGAGTAAGAATTTGTCAGTAGCTAGTTGAGTTCAAATAATCTCCTCTGTCTTCACCTTTGTGAATTTGCGTAAGGCTACACATATAGTTTTACCAACTGTTGTAAACAAGCGTGTTAATAGGACTCTTAGGAATTTTCTATAGTATGGAACTAATAGCTCTAGAAGCAAGGCTAAAGTAAGATGGAGTAAGGTTTACATGCCAAAGAATGAAGGGTACTTAAAATTAGTTCTCCAAAAACTATGAATACGACAATGTTGATTAAAAGACTATGGAGATTATATAATGAGAAGTAATCCTTATGGTCTAAATCAGTGCATGGATACTATCTTGGATCCAATAACATTTGGAACTACAGCCTACCCCTTTGGAGCTTCTTGGATTATGAAGAACATATTGGCAACAAGAAGAAAAATCAGGCTAGAATTCATTACGTGATTGGTGATGGGAAAAAGTACCAGTTTCTGGTATGATAACTATTTATCAGTTGGTCCATTACAGAATCAGCCATCCATAAACACCTTAAAAGCAATGATTCACAATGAGGATACAGTGTTGATGCACTTTATAACAAGTAGGTCTTTGACATTTACCCTCTACCAGCGCACATCAAATAGGAAATAAAGTACACACATATGGACGAGGAGAATGACTATGTTATATGGAAACACTCTAGTATAGGAAAATTCATAAACTCAACCTGTTGAAAATTCTTAATTAGCAGTTATGATTCTACTCAATGGGCCAAAGTAGTATGGTTTAAATATTATAATCCCCGAGTTTCAACAATTCTCTAGATGGCTATGAAGAACAAGCTACAAATAGTCGACAAAATCTCTAAATATATGCAAATTCCTAATTAGTGCTCATTGTGGAAAAAACTGAAGAGAGCATATAACACCTATTTTTACTTTGTGAATACACCAAACCATCCTAGATCTAACTTCTTACATTATGTCAAATCCACAATGCTCCATATAGATGGAATATGATTGTAGATTGGTATACTGCAATTTGGCCTATAAACAAATTCAAAAAGTGGTGTTGTTGTGTAATCTTAACCTTTATTGTGGCTACAATTTTAAACAGAAGGAATAGAAGAATATTCTAGGATACAGAGAAAAATATAGAGACTTTTCATAGGGAGATCACTCAACAAATCAAGCTACACATCAATGTATTCAAAGACAAGTTTAGTGACAAGAGTTACTTTAAACAAACTTGGAAACTATAAACTGCTAGTCAGTTGAAGAGTGTCATAGATAACATTCTATAAATGTGCCTTGTATTCATTTGTACTTCTCCATAACATACCATGATCACTTTGTAAATATCTATCTTTTGTTCATCTGTACACCTCCATAGTAGGAATGGCTTAACATGATGATGCAACTTTGTTGTATTTTGATTTTGTTAGCCTTAGTGACCTATAATATTTATCTTTTTTTATAAAAAAAGAGATTTATAAATTCGTCTAAATAATTTTAGCATATAGACTTAAGAAAGTGATGCCAAAGATCATAAGTCCTTATCAAAGTGCCTATACTTATGGGAGGATCATTAGAGACAACGTTTTGATTGCTTAAGAGTTTTTTAAGAGATACCATAATAAGAAAGTAATTAAGACCTATGTGCTAAAGATAAGTTGAACAAGGCATTTGACTCCTTAAATTAGAAGTATTTATTTAGCTCCATTTATGTTATTGAATTCCCTACTTAGTTCATTAATTAGATAAGTAAATGTATCTGTTTTACTTCATTCTCAATATTTGTGAATGTTAAACTAACAACAATCGTTAAAGATGTTAGAGGACTAAGGTAGGGTGATTCTTTGTTACCCTACTTATTTGCCCTTAATAAGGAAATCTTCTCTACGTTAGTAAAGATAATTATTTCTAAATAACTAAGGTTTAAATTTTATTACAAGTGCAATAATCTTGGCATCTTCAACCTATATTTTATAGATGATTTACTATTCTTTTATGGGACTACTCTAATTTCAATTAAACCTTTGAGCTTTTTAAATCCTTTTTAGGTCTAATTTTTAGCCTTAACAAGGGCTCTTTCTGTTTATCTATTAGTTCTAATGTCAATGTAGTTCTTTTAGCAATCTTTAAAGGTCTTAAACATCATTAGCTTCCTTTCAAATATCTAAGGGTCCTTATTGCTACAAAGAAACTTACTTACTTATATTTCTCCCCCTTTATACACTCCATATATTTAAGCTTGAACAACTAGTACAATAAGGCTCTCTCATATGTGGGAAGACTCTAACTAGTTATCTACCTTTATTAGTGCTCACAGTTGGATATTCCAAAAGAATCATGAAAACCATTGATAAAATTCTCATAGACTTCCTCTGGAATTGATAAAGAAGCCTTTTAGGTAACATCCCCACTTCTTAAAAGGAGAAAGCCTTGGTTTATCAAATTAAACTCCAAGACATATTAGACCTTGAGACAAGTTCTACTCAATAGGGACTTGGTGTATCATTTTATCAAGCACAAAATAGGAGATGGTAGAGATATACTCTTTTAGTATGATAACTAGTACGTTATGAGAACCTTACATAATTTGAAGGACTTCTAAACACTCAAAGAAATCATCCCTATAAATACAAACGTACAAGTGTTAATAAAAGACAATGATTGGTGTCAGCTAGCACATTTTACTAGAGGCTTCAAGAAAATCAAAGAAAAGATTCCTTATTATTTCCCAAATCCTCTAGATATGATATGATCCATTAGATACAAGATAAATCAATGAAGTTCATAAATTCCTCATACAAGGAATTCCAATTGGAGCCTCATATAAGATACCATTGAAGTAAACTGGTATGAGACTCTAATCTTAACTATCTAACTCTTTTATCTTATGGAATTCATAAATCCATTGAAGTTCTCCATAGTGGACATGAAATGTAATCTATGCCAAAATACAATGAAGATTTGGATCATCAGTTTTTCAATTGCAATTTCCTCAATCTTGTGGACTTCCATTGCTAATCTCTTTTATCTTTATTGCCAAATTTTCAATTGGACCAATGTATAATTCCAAACTAAAAGTGACCAAAGGATGCTTAGATTAGCACTTAGAGCCCTGGTTGATTACATATGGCATGAAAGGAACATGAGATTATACAAAAGGGAGGAGACCAAACTTAAAATCACTACTTAAAGATTGCTACAAAAATCAGAGCTGCTACAATTGCCAAAAACCTCACAAGTATCATGAGCCCTAGAATTATCAACATATGGAAACTTTAATAGCCTAGTACTTAAACCTTCTTTATCTTTTGAGTTGTAAACATTGTTAATATTGGAGCTTTTCTATTGAAATTCTTTAATTATCTTTTAAAAAATTGTAGTTATGATTTGATGAAAATGTTGATTGAGGATATCTTTAGTTTACCCAAAAAAAAAAAGATTGGGGATGGTGATTTGAAAGGAAATATGACTTGGGCCCAATTGATTCTTAAGTATTTTATGAGCTCATATGAATTGAGCCTTTTTGTTTTAAATAGGCTTTATTGTTTTGCCTAGTTATTTTTTAAGTCATTATATTAATAAAAGCCCCCTTTTCTCCCTTCCTCCTCTTTCTCAATCCTTCATTTAGGCCATTTAAATTAATCATTTAAATAATCACATTATAAAATAAGAAAGAAAATAAGTTTTAATGTTTGTTTTAAGTTTGGACTCATACTAAACAATTGAGTACCAAACATAAGGTCTTATTATTTAAAAATGCATAATTTGGTATAAGCTTTTAAGAACTAAGAGGCTATATGAAAATTTATTTTATTGTGAAAATATGTAATTTCTAAAAGGTCTGAACCTAAATAAAAACAAATGTTACAAATTATAATATATAAATTCACATGTATTGTGCTAAGGCCATATTCATATTTCTTCTTTGGATTGTTATGAGTAACTTCTGTGGGCTTTCTTTTAACCTTGACTCTAGCTTCATAATTCTATTAGGTTATCTTCCCTTGACCCTCTAGAAACACATTAATGGAATTTAATAACTATATGTCAGATAAAACAAGTCTAAGATAAAATCGATATACTCAAATGCATCCATATGTAGGATATCAAAGATAAAAAAATGATCAAGGGAAAACATACAAAATTCATAAACAACTAGGTTCACGTATAATATCATGCTATTTTCTGTTAAAGTCAATAAAAACTCTTGAATCATGAACAATTTCACAAATGCCATAAGAAAGATTAAAAATAACATCTCATCACATTCTGCATTATGAATTTGGCTTCTATAAGTATAACTTCTTAACTAAACTTTAGCATATTTTAAAATTTCAAGTCACTCTTATCCATACATCTATTAGCATTATCACAAATAGATTTTTCAAGAAATTATGAAATATGATATTAAAAAACTAATTTTATGTGTTTTGAATAACGCCCAATGAGTTACGAAAAGAATTTCCCAATACTTTAGTACTTAAACATATGCATATAACCTTCGAATATGTAAATAAAAAACTTGAGATGACATTATCTTAATGTATTCAATATATTAGAGAGAAGAATTTAATGATAAAGAGAAAAGAAACTCAATATTAAAGCAAGTTAGGCATTTAAGCTATAATCTAAATAGATGAATTAATTCAACAATGTTTCATTACCATATAAAAATGTGCATAACATAATATAACATGAAATGAAAACCTTAACAAGTCATGGAATGTGTCAATAATAATTTGAATTCAAAATATTAGTTATAAATTACTAAACCAACTTTAATTGGTGATTATTCTTCTGGGCTTCCAACATAATTCGATGTTTAGAACAATTACTTTTTTTACTAACATCAATTCAAACCTAGTAGTTATTTATATAATTCAACTGAAGTAACAAAATGCATTAAATATAATAAAGCAAGAGGACAAAACTTCTAAAACTATTTTTTTCACATTGTAAACAAAATTTATAAAAACAATCTAACTAAATCTACCAAAATATTTAGGATATAGGAGCATAGACATGGAATTAATAATTTATAAGAATAAAGAAACTAATTATTGAGCAAATGAATAAACAAGTTGACACTAGAAGTTCAAAACCACTCACCAAAAATCATATGAGAGCAAATCTAAAAAATAGGATAATAAAACAAACTATGACCATTTATATTTTGATAAAAAGATAGTTGGTGGGGCTCCCATTAATCAACACTAAATAGCTGGCAAATGAGATACATTTTTTAAGACAGTTAATGAACATTATAGGGAAACCATAAGCCTCCAGTATCTTCCATAAGAAATTCTAACACACACTATCAAAAGCCTCGTGGAAGTCAACTTTGATAGTGCAATTGGGAGTTGAATTAGTTCTAAAGTAGTGTTTTATCAGCTCTTGCACAATTAAAATGTTTTCTCCAATTTGTTTGTTGCAAATGAATGCATTTTGATTATCACTAATGAGTGGAGTGATGCCCTCTTTAATCTAACTTCAAGGATCTTAGAGATTATTTGTAAAGAAAATTTGTACAAGCAATGGGCCTGAAATCAATAAAATAGAAGGGGTTAATTCCTTTTGGGATTAAACACAAAAAAGTTTTGTTGGTTTCTTTGAGCAACACTCCATTGGAGAAGAATTCCTTCACTACAATTTTGACCAAATGACTTGTTATGGCCCAAGACTTTTAGTAAAAGTAGCCATTTAGTCCATTTGGACCAATTGCTTTCATACCATCCATATTGAAGACATCTTCTTTAATCCCCTGTCTTCTACAGATTTAGTTAACCTTAGTTCTTTTAGCTCTTGTAACTACAATTTCCTTACCTCACTAGCTTTTGCCCAATTTATGTTTCCAAATCTTTCTTTCATTGTTGGATTGAGTCTCCTTTGTGGCTCCCTTATTGGCTTAGAATTTACTTCTAAAAGAATCCTACATATGAAAATTGCTAAACTAATGCCTTTTATGTTAACTAAGTTCTAATTGACTACAGTTTTGTACTCCTTTAGGACTGTTACTAGCCTTTCTTCTTGTCCTTTTTTCAAACTTTTTTGGATGATTGTAGGTAGTGACTACCTTTCACATAAATAGACATACTACTGGTGATCAGGTAGGGCTTTCAGTTTTATCTTTAGAGCTTGTAAGATATAAGGCGATAATTTCTTATGAGTTATAGTAATTTTAGCTTTTAAAGTTTGAATTTATTAGAATAACTGATAATGATTCTGCAACTTCACAAGTCTTATCAACTTGCTTATTCGCTTTTATTTTAACATTAAACTCTAACTCATCGTCAAATCTTTCTTCTTTAAAAATATCTTACATAATTGAATCCATAATATCCATATAATAAACTGCCTGAAAATCATTAGGGTACTTCTTTGCCTAAAAATACTAAACTTGACTATTTCCCCATCAAACTTAATGGAAAGAGTTCCCTCATCCATATCCAAATTTGTCTTAACCATCTTCATGAATGACCTTCCTAATAAAATATAAAGCTGAATGTTATACACTATCTCCATCCATTTTTAAGATGAAAAAGTATATTGGATACACTAAACCATTAACTTGGACTAAAACATCCCCTATAACACCAATTGGATGCACATAAGAATGATCAACTAACTGAATAATCACATTAGTTTCTTTCAAAATTTCAGATATAAAGCTTGATAAATTGAGTATGGAATGAAATTAATAGAAGAACTTAAGTCTCATATGGCATGCTCAATTTTCTTATCATCAATGATACAAGTAAGTATAAAATTACTTAGATCTTTGCATTTTTTTAGTAATTTTCTATTTATCATAGTTGATACATTCCTAACTGAAATTATTTTCTTCTTGTCCTTCAGCTTCCTTTTATTTGTGCATAGCACTTTCAAGAACTTTGCATATTTTGGAATTTTTTTTATCGCTTCTAGAAGTGGTATATTTATTTCTACCTTTTTAAAAGGTCTTTAAGATCTCTCTTTCGTATTGCGCTTCTTTTGATTTAGCCAACCTATTAGGAAAAGTAGGTACACGTGCATTAGTTTATATTGGTAAAGACAAATAATCTTTTACCTTTGTTGAATCTTAAGCTTGAGATTCATCTTTCTTCTCTCCTACTTTATGCTTTTCTATATCCATCAGCAAGGAAGATTTGGATTGAATTTCCTTTCCACTTCTCAATGTCATTGCACTTATATTCACCTTAGGATTACCACCATTTATGAAGGTAGTTTTACTAATACTTACACTTCTAATTTACTAACTGAGGTGAATAATTGAGTCATCTAATTTCCTATCTTTCCAAGGTTTGTTTTTATTAAATTGTGAAAATTTTAAGTATTAGTGATAAGTGCCTTAATAATTTCGTCCAAAGACATACCTAAAATTGAAGATTAAGATTAAGAATATATAAATTCTTGAGGTTGTCTGTTCAAATTGTGAGGTTGTTATCTTTATTGCCCTCCTTGATTTCTATGGTTAAAGTTTAGATGATCCCTCCTTCCTGGATTATAATGATTAGAACAAGTGTTATATTTCCATTGAGGTTGACTAAGAAATCCCCCTATTGCGATAGATTTTTGAAGGGAGTCTTCTTATAGTGGGAGGCATATATCTGTAGGATGCCTAGGGATTGAACATATTTCACACGTACGTAGCGATTGCAATTGATCTATAGCCATATAACAAACTAGAGCAATTGAATTCAAAATGTTATCCTGAAGATAAATATTACTTATTTCATTCAAGCACTTAATAGCTCCATCTACCCTTGTTCCAAACTGTTGGGAGTTTTTGGCCATGTTTAAAATTAATTGTTTGACTGCTTTTGGTGTTTTGCTTTCTAAGCTCCTCCATTAGCTGCAGCTACCATCCTCTTACCCACTGACAATAACCCTTCATAAAATTAAATCAAAAGTTGGTCAGGAATTGGATGGTGTGTGTAGCTAACACGTAACTTGGCTACTAATTCTATTTATAACCCGAAGGCTATTGGAATAGTTATTTATTTAAAATTATAAACTTTTTTTTAATGCCTACCTTGTTGCTTTAGCTACTCGTTTTCATGAAAAAATACTAGCTAGGCTACTTAGTTGAAAGACCTAAAATTATGAATGAACGTGACAACATGTAGGGTGATAAACTAACACTGAATCCTAATTAACTTAGCCAAAGAACCCAGATAACTAATTTTGTGAGCTAATGAATCTTCACAACCTAACAGATTATGTTTAAAATTAAATCAATGTCATTCCATCTAAGCCATCGATATATTCACATAATTCACAATATGCAACCTAAACACAATGACATAACAATATGAAAAATTCACACTTAAAACAAAACACACAACCCTCCCTACACTTGAACAACACATTGTCCTTAATGTGAGAAGGAGATAAACAAACATAAATGCACATAAGGGGAAATGAAATAATTACGAAAAGCAAAAGAACAATATACTAACAAAAATGAAAAAAAGGGTTAGAACGCGTAACCATCATAGTGACTGAGGTGGTGATGTGTCAGAGGTGGAGACCAAATGCGTTTGATGCCGAGCTGGCTTTCCTATCTTATAGTTGATTCAGAGAGAGTAAGAGAATTAGTAGGGCAATGCATTTCGAATCATTGATATTTATTTATGGAAATGAAACAACTTTAATTGCATAACAATTTAAATCTACCTTAAACATGCTAATTTATGGTCATTAGCTTGACCTTATACTAATGGAAACTCAACCAAGATTAATTATGAGCGGCTTGCTTCCACCCTTTTCATTCAACATCAGTTTTGTAGCCCGTAAGTAAGCTACAAATTACAAAATGATCAGAAGGACAATATTGATAAAATTATGAAAACCAATTAAGCTCAGTAATGTCCTTTTTTCGGGTGAATTGTCAACAAAACAGGGAATAACAAACTCCCTGAATCTTCTGTGGAATCTAGCAGTTTGACCCGTAAGAGGGTGAGTTGTTCTCTTCTTGGTTCTTCCTCATTCGCCCTCATCTCCTCTTCTTCTTTAGCTTCTTGAACAGAGACTTCCATAGCTTCTTCAAACTTGATGTTCGTTTGTCAACTGTTCTTCATCCTCCCGTTCCTTCAAAGATTCAAGCACATCAAATTTTTTGAATGAGTTACCCTCCTTTGGATTCTTTAATACATCATTCATGTTGAATGTCACTTAGTAATCATTAATCTGAATGATGAGGTTCTCTTTATGGACATCTACCCAAGTTTTTTCGAAGTTCAAGCATGGTATATTAAAAACTGATGGATAATAGGGAGGTTGTCATTCTTTTCTTCATCCTCTTTCTTCATCTCTTGGTCTTCTACAAGATGGGGTTCAATTTTATTTTCCATTGGTTTTTCTTTATAATAGCCTTATATTGCTCTCATTGATGTAATTCCATATTGCTTAAAGATTCTTCCACACTTCTTTTACAAAATTCACGGGAAAACTGTCTCACTTGAATCTCCAGGTTGTGAATAGAAGAGGCATGATTCTCCATTACTTGATCAAATTGCTCTTCCAGTCTCTTCTGGGTCTCTTCCATGTCTGTTAGCTTATCCATGATTTTTTCAATTTGGAATCCCATAAACTGGACTCATCTTACTGAAATCCTAATAGGTCTTGATGTCCCATGGGAGTATTTAAATTTTTATACCAATAGAAAGCTGGGTGGTTCTGCCCTTGAAGTGTACGTGTTCATATGGGGATGATGATTCTCCCAACTAAATTATAGCTTATTGAAATCTGCAAGAGTCCTTTGCTCCCTATAATATGTATCCTCTATGATCGTTCTTTTCTTCTCTTCTTGATATCTAATTATCTGGATTCTCCATCATTGCCTGATGATGTCCAAATTAATGTGTTTTCAATTTTTTGCCCAAACTTCCTACAGTTTGTTTTACAAAATATGGTGAAAAGCCCTTAGACTACAAGAATTAAACTAATCTATGCCTCCCTGACAACGACACCAAAAACTTGATTGTGTCGTTCAAGCTATAAATTTTATAAGCCCTCAAATATTGTAAGCGCACAAGTCGTGATTGTAGTATAAGAGCTGTTGATCCCACGATGAGGGGGACTAATCTAATTCTACGTTATCTAAGGCCAACAATATATGAAACTCAAAATAACAATGCAACGGAAAGTAATCACGAGAATTGAATTCAACCACTTAAATTAGAAATTAAACATGAAAGAATTAACAATTAAGCAATATGCATTCATAATAGAAATTAACCTAAGGAATTTACC
>JANQAP020000277.1:2781340-2791745 GCA_026874005.2 Erythroxylum coriaceum | reverse complement strand
TTAATGATCTCAGCTATCGCAATAAAATGGATGTCAATAGCCTATTGGATTACCCGGGTGAAAATGATACATGTTCAAAGGTCCAGAGCTTAGAAGAAATTGTGGCTACTATCCTTGAAAATAATGTTGATGATGAATTTGAAGACGATACAGTACCTTTGGAACCAGTTACACGTAAGGAAGCACTTATCACGTCTAGAACTCTTTACAATTTTTTGGTGCAGTTCGAGAACACAACACTAGAAATTTTGGATGCAATAAGAAAAGTTAGAGATGAACTCCAACTAGACTTAAATTTTAAGAAAAAATAAACAACACTAGAATCATATTTCACTAAATTGTCTTAGTTATGTTTGTGTAAGTTTATAGGGGTATTTTGAAAATATATTATCTTATTATCTTATCAAAATTTGCTAAATTTTCAACTGGTCCAAGTCGAGACCGGAGAAAAATATTATCTTAGAGAGTTTATTAATTTACCGAGTATCAATTTAAAGAGGTTCTAATGTATGTATAATTGATGTACTATGATATCTAATCTCTTTTTATTGGATTTTGTATTTTAGATTAAATTATTGTATAAATAATAGTTCAAGCATATGTAATACCTAACTTAATCACTTGTTTATTCATTTAAATCACCTTTTAGAACTTACATATAAGATATATCATATAGACATTCATGTTTTAAGCATTGAGCTCTCATTTATCACTTTAATAAATCATTTAAAACTTATCGTATCTTCAATGTTACAAAGTAATTGAGGTGATTATATATGGATGAAGATATCTCGCATATATATGAAGTATTTCTTTTATAAGAGTTGAATGTTTACCATTTATCCAAATATTGGATCTTTAATTAGACATTTAATCTCAAAATTAAGCATTCTTATATTTTTAGAATTGAATTTTCATCTAAAATTCATTATAGAAATTGGTGTTTAATACTTAATTAGTCAATTAAACATATATTGTATCAAATACTCAATAAATATGAGAAACGAGTGATAACAAGTACTATAAATATTTGTGTAAAAGAAATAAAATAAAATGAAAATTAAATTACAAAGAATCTTAATAACCTAATATGTATACAAATCAAACAACAACAACAACATTCAGGGAAAGTTCTACTAAAACATAGAATCTAGAGAGGTCCAGTAATACGCAGTCTTATTCCTACCTGGTAAAAAGACTATTTTTGATACATATAATGCAAAATAATGATAATACAATAAATAAATAAATACATATAAATAAAAATATAAAAATATGTAATACAATACATAATACAGTTCATATAGAATATGGTAAAGATTAAAAATAAAAGTACAAGAATAAATACACAAATAAAAAAGACAAGTACAAGAATAAATCAAACCAGCTATTACAAAAAAGGAATTAGATTAAGTAAGAAACTACTAAGGTTAAGTAACTAGGAGGGAAGCACTACGTAATCAAAATATTAAGGCTAAGTATAAAATGAAAAACTCAAAGAAAAATGTTTAAAAGACTTGAGAGAACTAGAAAGACCTCTCTATGTGAGATCCTTTATCCGTATCCTATTACGCCAAAGTTTTCTTTTTTAGGCCATGTCCTTGATAAGTTCTAACAAAGTTGTGTCATTTTTTATTACTTCCCTCCATTTATTCTTAGGCCTTTTTTTCCCCTCTTACAATCTCTAAGTACTATTTTCTTGCATCTTCTCACTGAAGCTTCAAGGTATCTCCTTTTAACATGTCTGAACCACCTAAACCTCGTCTCACTTAATTTTTCATTAATATTAATCACTTTTCATTTCTCTCTTACCAATACATTCTTGATCTTATCTCTTCTAGTAAGGTTATGTATCCAACGAAGCATCCTCATCTCTGCCACCATTAGCTTATGACTATGCACTTGTTTGATGAGTCAACACTCTATCTTATATAGTGTGGTCGGCCTAATAGCTAAGCGATATAATTTACCTTTAAACTTGAATGACATCTTTTTGTCACATAAAACTCCTAATACACTTATCCATTTAAGCCACCTTGTAGGAATATACTTGATATTCACTTCTCCTCAAGTTACTATATCCTATGCAAATTATACTAGGTACGTATGTGCTTGGCTTTGCAATGATACTTAAAGTCCTTAGAATGCACAATTGTTTCTTGCCTATCACAATGTATCGTAATATGCTTAATAGTATCTATAGTGATTTTGAATGATCAATGAAATACTTAAGTCATACAATGTCTTATATTACTATTGAAAATGCTAAAGACTTAACTTCTATTGTTGATGAAGCAATATTCATTTTCTTTTTGCTACTCCATAATCTTGTTTTATTTTTAACTAAAAAAGCAAGCCAGAAGGTAGATTTCCTATCAACTATATCTCATCTCCAATCAACATAAATATATTCTTTAAGATGCGAGTTACTTCCTTCACAACACACTATCTAATCTTTGTTCCCTTTTAAATACCTCATTATTCTTTTCATTACTTTCTAGTGTGTTTTTTCAAAATTCAAATGATATTTTATTAATTGTCCTAATAACAAAACATATATATGGTTTCATATGCAATATATTGCAAGAATAAAGAAATTTCTTAATCTCTTCCTCTTCTTATAACTTCTAAGGACACTATCTATTACTGAAGCATTCACTTTTAACATGACCTTCTCATTTTCTGTAACTCTTTCTTGAAATCAATCCAATAGATAAATAAGCATAAAGATATTAAAATAAACATATCATTTACACAAGACAATCACCTCGTGTGATTATCAAATAATTTCTTTTGATCTTAAGAACTAATTCAATAAACACTTAAATGGGAGATTCATAAAAAATTATTAGATAGTGCGTTCAAATAAACAAATTATTAGATAAATAAAGTAAATAACTATATTATTTGATTATGGAATGGTGGAAATTAGGAAAAGCAAATATTAATAAAGTAGTCCTTTTTATAAAAATGTGATAAATTTTGTTAGGAAAAATTTATAAGTAATCTATATAAGTAAATATGTGTAGTTAAATAGTTAATGCTTAGGTCTTGATCATGAAAGGTACTGAGTTCAAATCCTTTAACCATCCTTTTCACAATCTTAAATTGAATATGCATTGACCAATATTTTAATTAGTCTTGGTTCATTTTAAGTAAACTTATGGGTTCAACTTATTAGGTTGGACCTACATGACTCATTTTCCTTAAGACTTATGCAATCCATATTGTCTGAATCCATTCAATCTAAATAGATAAGGCATCTTTGACTTATACGAGTCAGACTGAAATTGTCCATGTGAGTTGCGGTTAAGTAGCCTAACTAAAATAGTCCATATTATCCTTTACTAATTTGTATTGAGCAAGCCCACTATATAAGCTCAAACTTGTAAATACTAGTCCAATCTATTAGTTCTTAATAAGGCTAATTAAAATAAGCCAACTAATTAATTAATATTATCAAATATAATCCACTAGTGTTTAATGAGATTTAACAATTAAATTAATTAACTAAAAATACAAATTACTATAAATGGCTCATAAGAGTGCTATTATATAGAGAGAATTCTTAAGTGATTTTCCCCCTCTTTAACAAGAAATCTTCTAAGAAATAAAATTAGATTCCAACTATCTAAGAAGAATTTAGATTAATCTCAAATAGGAAACTTGATTAATCTTTAGTTGAGACTCGACTATCTTGTTTGGATGAATTATAAACCTATCTTATTCATAAACATCATTAAGACTATTAAATAGATTTCATCATAGTAAATCTAAAATTACCAAATATGAATCATTAAACTAGATTGGATCAAATAAAATAAGTCCATCTCATGTGTTAGAGATGTATCACATTGTTTCAAATTTTTAACCTTAATTAGAATGTCACAAAGTCTATAACATTGCAAATAGTAAATAACTCTTAAAAAATTTTGGTTTTGTGTATAAGAAATTTTCAAATAACCTAATTGAGTTTTTTTAACGATATAAGAGTACTAAAACAACTTAAACTAAAGTAAAATGACTTAAATATGAATTTATATCAAGTATAAAGATCATAAATATGGTTTTTCCAAGTACTATATCATATAACATAAATAACATAACTTTGACAATATTAGGAGTGTGTAGTTTGAATAGAAAAGTGTGAATTGAATTGTTTAATCATAAGTTCAATAAATATCTCGGTGGAATTCATTAATATTATAAAATCCTAATATTTCTCTTATAATGCCCATATATTCTAATAAATCTTGAAATTATTAAAACATAGGATTAATGTTGTGTGGGCTTTGCTTTAACAAATTTCCCCAATTGTAAGGTGAGTTAAGCCACTATAGTATAGTAAAGTTAAATTGAGGGATTAAGACCTATTGTTGTTATTAGGTATAAGTTTACTACTGTTCAGGTCATACTTTTAAAAGTTTTAAAAAAGAAAAGGTATCTATTTGATTAATGTTGGAGCTAGGCATGTCAAAAGTGGCCTAGCCCCAGTCGGCTCGCTTTTGGCCTGCGTTGACCAGGCTACGGGTTGGGTTGACCGGGCCATGGGTCGACCTCCGTTGGCCTGTCCAGTCCGGCCCGTGGCTCGTCAGTTATTTTCAAAACGACGTCATTTTGAACATTTTTATTTTAAAAAATACATAACAGGCCACCATGTCGGCCTGCCGAGCCACGGGCCACCATGGCCCAAGACCAGGCTGACATCCCTAGTTGGAGCTCCAAGTAGTAATGTTCACAAGATTTTTGAGTTTTATCTAAGGACAAACTACTCATACAATAAAAATGACTGAAAAATTACAAACACATGATTTTAATGTGAAAAACCCTCCAGTGTAAATGTAAAAAATTACATAACAAATTGGCAATAAAATCTACTAAATCAAATAACAAGATACAAATGATAAAGGTTTCAAACTCTCTCACTTAAGAACACCTCACAAGCTAACTACAACTAATCTAGCTCTTTTAGTTTTCTCTAGAGCTCTCTAAAAGACTTTTGCTAACTACCTATAAAATTAAGTACAAGTTGATATATTTATATCAATACTACTCTTAACTAGTTATAGATATCAATTTTTAAGAACATTGTAATTGATGAATGTTATTTGAACTCTAAAACTCATCTTTTGTTGAGTGTTTCTATCTCTTCAAACTTTTCTTTAAATCTCAAAAGGATAAGACTTTATATCATTCCTTTTGACCCAATA
Source organism: Erythroxylum coriaceum (assembly GCA_026874005.2). Classification (NCBI taxonomy): domain Eukaryota; kingdom Viridiplantae; phylum Streptophyta; class Magnoliopsida; order Malpighiales; family Erythroxylaceae; genus Erythroxylum; species Erythroxylum coriaceum. The sequence continues at coordinate 2,786,535 of JANQAP020000277.1, read as the reverse complement.
ACACAGCTAAGGCCTCCGAAGTTCAGATTTAATGGAATTAGTCAAGTGAACATCCATAAAATGGGGCTAGACATACAACAGTCTCCCCCTCTAGCTCATTTTATAGGATAAATATAACACCCTATGAATCACTTGTATGTTATCCCAGTGAGCTTACTTCAAAGCTCAAGCTTGCACCCGAATACCACCTTTGTTAACATATCCATGTCATTTTCATCTATGTGAATCTTATTCAACCTCATTAGTTTCTTTTCAACCATAGATCGCAACTAATGGTACCTCACATCAATGTGCTTAGCACAATAATGATGCATGGAATTTTACTCAAATCTATATCACTTTGGTTGTCATAAAAAACGATGTATTCATCTTGTTTTAGGTATGACTCTTACAAAAATTGCCTTAACCAAAGCATCTCCTTTCCAGCTTTTACGGTTGCAACATATTCTACCTCAGTAGTAGACAAAGCTATACACTTTTACAACTTAGATTGCTATGAAATAGCCATTCCCCCTAGTAAATTTAAACAAATATCTCGAGGTCAACTTTATGGTATCAAGATCGCAAGCCATGTCTACATTTGTGTATCCTTCTAGAAATGGGTCACCACCTCTAAAACTTAAACACAATCTAGAAATATCTCATAAGTACTTGACGATCCACTTAACTGCTTCTTAGTATACCATTCCCATATTGGATAAATATCGACTCACCAAATCTAAAAGTGTGTGCAATGTCCGGTTTAGTGCAAACTAAGACATACATCAACGAACTGACAATAAAAGAGTATGGAATAAAGGACATACACTCTGTTTTGCAAGACCCAAATCTTTTATGCTAAAAGACTTGGATAAGTCATCCTTTAACCTATATATCATACTAGCATTTGGTCGAACTATTAACATATCATCTATATATAAGGGAAGGATAATAAAGTTACCACTGGGGACTTTTGTAAAATAAATATAAGGATAAACTAAAATTGTCTTGTAACCACTGCTCTTTATAAATGAATCAAACTTTTTATGCCACTACTTTGGTGCCTGTTTAAGCCTATAAAGACTCCTTTTTTACTTGCATACAAAGTCCTTTTTCTTTTTGACTTTGAACTCCTTCGGTTGCTTTATATAAATCTCCTCATCCAAGCCACTATGTGAGAAAGTAGTCTTCACATAAAGTTGCTCAAGTTTAAGATCCAAATTAGTAACTAAGCCAACACAATGTATATTAACATCATCTTAACTAGTGGTGAAAAATCTCCTCAAAATCGATTCACTCTTTTGATTATAACCTTTTATTACATCCTCGCCTTACACTTCTGTAGCTTTTCACTATCTTTCTTTAGTCTTGAACACCCATCTATTCTTCAAGTTTTCTTACTTTTAAGAAACTTCACTAACTCTCAGGACTCATTCTTCTTTAATGATTCCATCCCCTATTGCATTGCCTTAAGTTAAGAATCTTTATTTTTGTGCAGCTACACTTCTTGGAAACTCTGTGGCTCTCCTTTAGTAGTGAATAGGAGATATTATGAACTAAAGTATCTTCTTAAAGGCCTCTTCTCTATTTTGAACCTTTAAAGTTGGACATCTTCCAACATTCAAGCATGTTACTCCATCTACTCATAATGCTTATGAACTCCGTCTTCATCATTTATAGGATGTGGTTTATATGAGTCATTACCATCAAGTTTCATGTTACTCCATCTGCTCGTAATGCTCATGAACTCCTTCTTCATCATTTATATTATGTGGTTTATATGAATCATTACCATCAAGTTGCCTTGAATCTTTATCATCATGTTTACCTTCTTCACTCGTAGTTTGATCAACAGAAGTAAGAACATGGGATATGTCTTCGTTACAAAAAAATGAACTGTTGGATGTAATCTCATCTTCATTAATGAGATTTGCACCTATCTCATATTCATAGAAGATTAAATCCCTACTTCTAACAAACTTTCACTTTTTTTAGTTTTAGAGCCTATAACCAACTCCTCATCACCATATCCAACAAATACATAAGGAGTAATCTTGTAATCCAACTTTGATCACTAATCCTTTGGAATGTGCTTAAAAGCCTTGCATCCAAACACCCTCAGATGTGAATAGTTTGGATCCTTCCCTCTCGACACTTTCTTAAGAATGTTAAGCTCCAAAGGGACTAGAGGATTTTTATTGATTACATATATTATGGTTTTGATTGCCTCACCCTAAAACGAATTTGGTATTTCTCAACATTCAAAGTATACATTGAACCTTATCCACAATGGTTCTATTCATCCTCTCAGCGACCACATTATATTGTGTGGTACTATGTTCTGTCTTCTCATTTCTTATACTATATCATATATAATAGTCTTCAAATTCATTAGGGGTATACTCTCTATTGTTAGTTTGAAAGCCCCTCAAATTCCTCCCCATCTCCCTTTCCACCATGGCACAAAATCTTCAAAAGATCTCTAGCACCTGACTTTTTGTTTTTAGTATAAAGACCCAAGTCTTACATGTAGCATCATTGACAAATGTAACAAACTACTTGTTACCACCCAAAGACTCCACCTCTATGGGATCACAAAGGTCAAAGTGTACCAACTCTAACTTCATCTTCCTCTTTGTAGAATTCTTATTGAAAGACACTTGATGTTATTTTTCAGTCACGCAATGATCACATTGGTTGAGAGAAATCATAATGTTTGTAGGGATAAGTGATTTTGTAACTAGCAACTTGACCCCTTCTCACTAACGTATCCCAATCTCTGTTGCTACAAATCCTGTGAAGTATTTTATTGAATAATATGTAATTCTCTAGCACACACATTTAAGTGTGTATTATATAAAGTGTAGCACAACTTACCATGTGTAACTGTTAATAATCCTTTAGACAATTTTTTACCATCACCAAATATGTGTTGATATCCCTCTTAGTTAAAACATTCGTAGACAGCAAATGGAGATGCAAGTCTAAAATATGTCGTATACTTCTTAAGGTCAATGTGCACCTAACATTTGTTTATATTTGGATGTCTCCTATGTCGATGATGCTAGTGGAGGTTTTATTGCTCATCTTCACACTTTCAAAATCACCACTCCTATAGTTGGTGAAATACTCTCTCCTTGGAACATAATGATAAGATGCCCTTATATCAATAAGTCACTTTAAAAGTGGGTGAGTAATATGGAGACACTCACTGGTTGCATAAATTAATAACACGTTATCATCTATACTTGATGTCATTGTTATAGTGTTGTTATTGTCCTCATCCTTTTAGTTGTCTTGCCTTTTCTGTCCTCTCTTACACTTGTAGTAGAATTTCTTTATGTGACGAGGTTTGGTGCAGTAGTGACACGTCTTGGTCTCCTTGCTATCTCTCACCTTCTATTTGTTCTTCAACTTGCCTTACCTTTGGGACCTCTCCTCTTACTTCTTCCTTTATTTTTGACCACAAGAGCCTACATATGGACATTGACTTCTTTCCTCCTAATCTCTTCATTGAACATGCTCTTTTTGATAACATCCAAAGAAAGCACACCATCTAAAGGGGAGTTGCTGATAGTCATAACCAAAGTTTCCTAACTATTCTGTAAAAAACTTAACAGGAACAATGTGTGTAACTCATCATTAATGTATCACCCACTCCCAGAGGGCATATTTTCGAACACACAAACAGTATTCGAGAGTACACTCTATAAGGGTGGTGTGTTAGGACGGTCAGTCAAACTCAATACAATTTTTTTAAAAAACAACATGCATATTACAGAAAACCAATAATCAGTTTCGGCCCATTTTATTCATAAACATCATAATCACAATTTTTATTACACTCATCAAACATTTCCAATTTGGAAAGTCATTACAAAACAGAATTATTCATATACACATGGTACAATATTTGCGAAATACATTCTTTAATACAAAAATAATAGAAAATATATAAAAAAGCGAACTAATCCCGACCTCTGTCTTTTATCTGAATGCAGTGGTTAGAATCCAATTTGTCTAACTGGAGATCTCCTCTGAGCCTAAAAGACAAAGTTGCAATTTTGATGAGTTTTGTGAACTCAGTGAGTAGGCCATCCTCGATGGCTCACTCATATCACATAACACAGCAATTCATATACTCACATAATTCACCTCACTTTATTAATTCATCATGTAGCATTAATTAATACTTTATTCATTTATTTCACATTTCACATTCGGAGTAGTCAAATAGTTCATTTTGATCATTTAAAACATACATATCAATTATATATGCAATGTTCATGAGACTCACTTCCAATTGTTATTGTTGTGACCGAGTGCCTGTAACTGTCCCTTATCAATTATGGATGTTGGGCTCATTAATAATTGTACTTTATCCGTTGGGGATACAGAGCTCATTATACATAGTGAGCCTTTGGCTTTTAATCACTTTATGAGCTTTAAGCTCTTTTTTGGTGGCTACTCCGGTCACAACAGTCTTTATCTGTTCATGCATTCATGTAATGAAATGCATCACATTCACATATATTCAATTAATCGCTTGATTTCAATTTCACATTCACATTCACATTCACATTCATCATCGGACCTTGGTCTAGCATTCAATATTAATGTTGAGTATCACTTATTTCATTCACATTTACATTCAATGAAGCACTTCCTATATGTTCACATTCATCAAACTCTTCGGACTATTAATGTCTCGAATTATCATAATAACATTCACATAAGTAATAATGAAATACAAAAATTTAAATAAAACAATCATTTAAAGTAAGACCATCTAGGTCGATTCACAGTATGCTTCAGATCAGCATTTGCTTCCATGATCCGGAACGTCTGAATGCAGATGTTGAATCCTGTATATCAACTTCACATTGTACACACATTACTAATTACACAATTACATAAACATTCAGTTGTACACATATATATGTGTGTAATGTATAATGCATGCTCAATTTGACTATTCTGGGTATTTATCCTTAATCACATCACTTGATCATTAACAACATCATTTGTGTATGTCCAGCTTACACTTTCGTAGATCACAAAACTCAGTTAATTTAATAGCATCAATCATACATCTATCACATACATGCTTTCCAATTCTTTTTCTAGCATTATAAGATTACCAAGTATTCAATTCTCATTCACCTTTACTTAATATTCATCACTCATCTTAATTGAATCACTTTAGCCATCATAGG
>JANQAP020000277.1:2694428-2709547 GCA_026874005.2 Erythroxylum coriaceum | reverse complement strand
CCTAACTTCTCTAATTGGTCTCCTCGTAGACCCGTTTCCCTGATCCGACCCGTTATGTGGGAACGGGATGTTACACTACCCCCCTTTAGGGCTCAGCGTCCTCGTTGACACACCGGTTCGGGTACTAACTCTGATACCATTGTAACAGCCTTAGACTACCCGCCCAGAGATATTGTCTGCTTTGAGCTTTGGCCCGGCCAAGTTCTCATAGTTTTACTCTTCCCACTCCTGAAAAATGCGTTAATGAAGGAGAGGTATCCATACCTTTATAAGGCATACTTCGTTCCCCTCTCTAACTGATATCGGATCTCATATAATTACATAAAGAAGTATTATTCGTTTATTGTTAATCTATAATTCAGGCATGCTAAATACGAATTCTTTCAGAATTTGTACTTGACTTATTATCGACGATATAAATAAGCTTAAAAAAACTTTAAAAATGAAATTCTAAGCTACCAAAATGTTAAAATGTGTAGGAAAAAGAAATTATTTGATTTAAGCAAAAAGAAAAATGTAACCTACAAAGGGAATTTGGAATAAAAATTAATACAAAATGTAAAGAAAGTTGGAAAAATAGTAATAAAATGTGTTTGGAGTTGTTTTTCTCTTGAGGATTGTCTAAATATTGTGTTTTTGTATATGTTGCCTGTCCTCTTTATTGTCTAAATACTGGTGAATTTATGATCCTTTTATCCTTAAATAGTTTTTTGTTAAAATTGTCAACTTTCCTATATTTTAGCTAAGCAGTTGTCCTTATCTCCTTCACGTCCATATTTTAGATTTCAGCCTCAAGTAACTTCTTAACTTCCGACCTATTTAGCCATGTTTTTATTAACTAGCTCCTACCATTTTCTCAACTTCTATATCCTAGACTTCTACAAATTCAGCATATTTCCTCTCACATCCTTCATTTTTCATTGCCTAAGAATTCTTTAGCTAAACATTTATTAGGCTTCCATTTTCGGCTAACTTTATTTTATTGAATGGCTTTTTAGGCCAAACGGACTAATTTATTTTAGGCTATCAATAATTACCCTTGCGTGTGTTTGGTTGAGCAAACCAAACTTATAGCATAGAAATTCCCATAATCTTCTATAAGTTGGACTTTAAATGCCATCCTAATGATTTTATAGATTCCAAATAAAATTCTTGAGTTAGGCCAAGTAACGTTACCTATGAAAATTCTACTAAATTCTAAACAATCTTTTATAGATAAGAAACATCATATCCAAAGATTGCATTAAGATCTTTTAAATTTGAAATCTCTATTTCTTTATCTATTAGAGAAGATAGAAAATCACTTTAAATTTCAAACTCTTGTTATTCCTTTAAGATTCAACCTTTTTTTCATTATAAAATATCCTCGTTACTTCTTCACTTTGCACCTTAACTCTCAATTACTCTTTATCCTCTTTTTTTTTACTTAAATATTTTCTTCTTGCTACAACCATGACTTCTTCCTACCATGCTTCTTCCTCTTCTTCAACTATCTCTACTGAACTAAATGCCACCAATGCATGCTTCTAATTATGGTACTTTCTGAAAAATTTCCTTTGATTTCTTTTAACTTCACTTCTTTTCGGCAACGGTTGAGTTTGAAGTAGTTTAAATTTCATCTAAGCCTTTTCTTACCTTCATAAGAATTAAGTGAAAGAATTCTCAAACTCTAATTATCTCTTTAAACCACTAATTCTAGCAATTGAATTTTCGTTTTTAGAATTATAGAAGGCTTTCCTCATTATGACCATAAATATGGTCTACCTCTCACTATTGGGACTCTTTAAGCTGTTGATTCTTCTTACCCATCACTCTCCAATTTGGGGAAAGTAAGTCAAAATTTCCTCTTTAATTTACTCTATTTCAGGCCTTCGAATTCTTAAAACTATGGCCTAAAATGTAGATCAATGGGCTAAATAGGTAGATATATTATATCCATCGTATCATTCAACTTGGAAGAGCCAGGACCTTCTCTAGCTAATAGCCCTTTTCCAAGAATTCTATCGAGTATCAACACCCATCCTTGTATTTGCAATTTTGAAATTCTAGAGTCCTTCTTATAATACCTTTATATTTCCTTTTGATTACGATTCAATTTTATTAAAAGATATTTTCTTTTTCACTAGGCTACCTGTAATCGAGGAAGATTTTGTTTGCTTAATTGAATAGATCTCTAGTACTTTTAAATTTTCATCTTATTATGAGTTGATAAATAGTTAGTTTCTTCAAGAAATTCTATTTTTGAAGAAGAATATGTCAAATTTATTTAAGTTTTGATAAATCAATTTATTTTTTATCCTATTAATGACAAACCTACTTTGAAATTCCTTCTCTTTTATAAAGTGTTGGCTTCTGATAAGTTCTTTGCTTTAGACTTTATTTTCTTGGTGTTTCTTTATAGCAACTTAAGGATATGCCTCTTCAACTTCCCTTTGTAACATTTTAACATGTATATATGGTTTGTCTAACTTTAGACTTTTGTCTATTTATCTGAACTTAGGGAAAGAGAAGGCATCTCTTCTTTTGACTTTAAATTTTTTGATTTTCTTGGTCTTCGTCTATTCACTAGCTTTTCTAATAAATATCATGATGACATCTTTAGTATTTTGTGTCTCTAAAGTCTAGGTTTATAGATTGGTTGAATTCTTTTGAAGATTTCTCCGAAAAGTCTTATTGACCTACAATTTTCAAGACTTTTGAATCATCTTACTTGGCTGTTTATTAGAAACTTTTTCTTATTTATACCAATTTTAGAGTTTTCATTGTTGGTGATGATAAAGTCCTAAAAACCTTACCCTTTTATTTTGACCTCGAATTTTGAAATATATCTCCTTTACTTTTGAAGTAAGCAACTCAACTTTTTCTAAAAATTTCTTTTGTTGTATATTTTTTGGACTATCCAATAGGACTTTTTTTCAAGGTAAGTGCTATGAACAATAAATTCTTATGAATTTTTTATTATCAATATCACAATTTTCAAATGCAAGATTATTCTTATTAGAGTTAATGACATAAAACTTACCATTTTTAATGGTTAAAAAGTTTTTAAGAGTCTATCACCTTATCCCGCTTCTGTCCTCTTTAAGTATATTTCCACTTATTTGCATATTTTCTGTGACAAGTAAAGATGTCAATAGATTGAGTTAGGCTGAGACTAGCCTGACTTCAAGCTGAGTAGTCCACAGGCTGGAGCTGGCCGACCTGTGGCCCGACCCAGCTCATCTTTATTTTTATAAAAAATTATAAAATAATATCGTTTTTGTCATTCTGGTCAAATTACGGGCTCAATCAGGTCCGGCCTGCTTATAGTCAACCCTACTTTAACTTGTGCCTCGATCGGACCGAACAATTTTAACCCATAACTTGATTAGGCTGGGTCAAAATTAACATAACAATGACAAGAAAGTCACAGGCCTAACAAGACTAGAACTAGTAATCATGTATAGCAAGTCACATGATTAGACCAAATACCGAACCAATAAAAGATGCGGACGAAGAAATTATTAACCGTCTACGAACTTATCGACGCAGTCCCGTTGATCTTACCTCCTCCCACATGAGGAGCAACTAACAGCAGAAGCCAAATGAAGGCCAAAACTTCAAGCGAAGAATGTGTAAGCATAAAACCCTTTCTTAAGTTGAGACTAACGGCAACCGTCACTGCCGTCGTCAGTTTTCGTTCCCGAGTTCACTTAGCTCTAACTCACCGACAGCCGAGATAATATCAGTCTTCGACTTCTTTTCTCATATTCTGTAGCAGACCATCTTCATTTTACAGGGCTTCTGTTTGTGATTGGTGGTTTGTTTGATTCGGATTTGGTGTTGATTCTTTACTTCCGTTAAAATTCATGGAATTTGGAGCCAATGAAGCTCTGTGTGTGTGCCGTGCATTCGTGCTGTAAAAGGGTAATTAGGATTCAGGGTTTTGCGGTTTTTGTTGAAAATGAAATCACACTTTTGGGTATATTTGAGGCTTTGGGTTTGAAAATGACACCTTTTGGACGTTGTAGGTAAGCTTAGGAGGCTATTTGAGGTGTTACGGAAAGCTAACGGGGCAGAAGAGACGAGTAAAAAAATCAATCCTAAATCCTTAAATCATGAATCCCTCTGAACTGCAGAACCTCAACGACTACTCACCGTCCTCCACCACCATCAAATTCGATCATCCAATTCCCCTCATTCGCGGGCCCATTCCCACCACCTACCGCGACTCACCTTCGTCCGGTGAACACGTCCTTGCGTTCAGGAGTCCAGACTCATGGGCATCGGCATACAAGGCTTGTCAGTCTAAAATCACTGATCAGTGCGAAGGTGGTGCGAGGGTTGGCTGCGCCATTGCGGCATCGGAAAAATTTAAGCCTCCATGGTGGCGCAATCTGATTGGAGGAGCGAAATTGGAGGACTTGAAGGAGAGAGAGAGGTGCGAGGAGCGAGAGATGGAGGAATGCATGTCGTTAGCGAAGGAGAAGTGTGTCGGCTTCGCTTCCAATAAGTGTTGGAGGCCTTTTAATGATGCGAGAATTGTGGTGACGAAAGATAAAGTTGAGCGTTTGGTAGTCAAAAAGTTGGTTTCTTTGGTTTCACTGCCGGAGAGCAGTAAGTGGGTTGGTTTGATTGGAGATGTTGTTAGTGAAATCGATGTCACAAATCAAAGGGCCAGTGAGTTGCTGGCTGGTGATGTTAAATATGAATGGTTTTTTTCAGCAAAATTAGAGAAGCAATAATGGAGAGAGTGTTAAGTTCAAAGAATAATATAGCTGGTGGAATTTAGGTCAAATGAGGAGTTGCTTAGATCTTTGATAATTCTTTCAGCTTGGTTCTGTTGATGATGGGATGTTAGAGAGGTTTATCTGATTAGAATGGTTCCTGATGTTGTTTTTAGAAGAATGATCTACTTGCAGAAAATGGCACTCATTTGAGTGCATTAACATTTTTGACTCGCATCGAAGTAAATTGTTGTTCCTTCTTCCTCATTTACTTCAGCTTAAATAAGTTGATGAGAAAGTCTTGGTTTTTGTAGGATAATATGATCATGTGCCATGTATGTTGTGACTCTTGTGAGGACTTTTAGTTGTTTGACACTTCACCGCAAATCTACTGGTGCACCATGCTATGTCTTGGGTGATTTCAATTTCTTGATTTAATCAAGCTGTTATTGGGTGTGGCTATTATGGTTGGGTATCTTTGATGCCTTGTGAAAGATGAATATCAACAACCATGTCAAGTTCGTTCTTCTGGATAACATATCATCTGTGAGAATGAATGGTTCAAGTTTGGTTGACACTACTCACGGTGAGTTCATCACAGAAAGTTATCACCTTATTCTAATGTTCCTTGCTTCTTAGACACAAGGTCTTTATCCTCTAATGGATTGCTCTATCTGTTGCCACCCTTGAATACTGCCACCATTAACTGCATTACTGCCATCCTTGCTGGAAAACCTGGAGAGAATCTTTTGGACACAATGAATGCATTATTAGTACCATTCTTAAAATTCAACCACTTTAGGCTTTAGCAAAGCGGAAGCCAATGTCTAAATCATGTAGCACATGCATTGCAATTAACATCACATCACCCAGCTCCTATTCCACCCAACTTGAGACCATTGGCGGTCTTAGCACTAGTATGTTCACAATTTTCACCCAATCCTGTTTTTTTTTTATAGTTATGTGGCATGAAATTTTCTTCATTTTTCAGGGAGGAGGGCTTTGTGGATTTGTGCCAATGTGCATTTTATTTTTAGTCAGTTCCATGCATTAGAAACTACGAATACTATATTGGCAATCACAAATCTTGAGCTCTTTTTGGTGATCATATCAATCTGTCTGACTCTCTTTGTTGTTTCATTGTTGTTCACACGTCTTTTTCCCTGGTAAAATCCCACTATGAGCAACATATGTTTGCCTCTTCAAGTTCACTTGTGTTCCTCCAGATAATATTCCGGTCACATTCACTGGTTTTCAGTTTGCGTCAAAGTTTCTTTCGACTTCTCAGAGGAGTTGGTTTGATTTCCGAAGGCATTTTCCTGAACACGAAGAGTTTTAAGATAGAGATAATTATCCGAGCTGGTTGTATGATGGCAGAAGTGCTTGAGCACATGTTTTGTACAAAACTGTTTTTCTTCTTAATTCTTTTGCAGAACCATTGAGATCAGGATCCTTGTAAAAACTGCTGCTTTTTTTCTTCCTTTTGTTTGGGTTGAGACAGTGAACGACATGGAATGATTCGTTGTAGAACTCTTTTGGTTAAGCTTTAAGAACAGGCCACAACTTGCAAGCAGTGATTCTGTGCTTGGAGCAGCTGTTTGCATGATGTTCTATTAAACTTTTCGGCATGTGGTTGACTGGAGAGAGTGAGTATAAGGTCTTCAAACTTTAAAAGGGTGAATGAACTCTGTTGGTTTCAAAAAAAACATGAATCAGCAGCTTTTCTTGTTTTCTTTTGTGGCGTCTCAAAGACAACTCATTTGGGGTTCCACCTGTTTAACCCATCAAAAGTGGGCTGTAAGGGTTACTAGTGTAGTGGTTTGGTTTGCACAATGTCTAGTCTAGGATTTGAAGCCTAGAACCACAATATTTTCAGGCTTGGCTCAACCATTCTTCAATTGTCCATCAGGCTCCGCTCCATAATAAGGCTGGACGTTAAGGTGGGCTCGATACCTTCTTTAAGAACAGAAAAATACCGAACAGAGAGACACAATGGTAGGAATATGAACTGCTCTGTTCTAAACAAGCCTCACAAAGAGGGACAATTGTAGTATTATTACAGGACGATGGTAAATTATTATTGCATTAATTATAAAAACCCAAACTATCGTCAATTTATCAATTATAATCTAAGCTTTAAAAAGTAGCAATAAAATGTTTAAAACTTTCAATTTTTTTTCAATTCTAACCTGATGTCAGTCTCATTATTATCTTCACCGACGTGGCACTGCTACATGCCAATAGATCTTCATTAATCAGACACGTCAGCGTAATTAGTAGAAGTTAGTCTGATTAGTGAAACAACATCGTTTCATGATAAAATTGAGATGATGTCGTTTTAAACTGAGACAGTCATACCCTGTCGTCGTTCTCAATCTGTAACTTAAATCCCTAATTTTTCTCTCACTCACATACAAAATCACTCTCACCCTGTCATTTTCACTCTGTAACCTAAATCCTTAAGTTTGCTCTCACGCACTCTCACTCTCACCTCGTCGTTCTCACTCTGTAACCTAAATCCCTAAGTTTGCTCTCACTCACTCACTCACTCTCACCCCGTCGTTCTCACTCTATAAGCTAAATCCCTAAGTTTGCTCTCACTCTCACTCTGTAACCTAAATTTGTTTGTTTTGGTCGACGCTCTTACCTACACTCTCACCATCTTCTCTTTCAGATCATAATGTTGTCATCCTTAACACATCTCTCATCGTCGGAAGCTCATTTTGCCCGCTCTCAGCCCTTCTGGCATCACATCGTCAGAAGTATGATTTTTCCCTTCTTAACAGTCAGTCACGTGAAGGTTAGGTTTTTATTTCTTGCTTAAGATTTCATTGTTTTCTTTTATCCTCTGATAATGTTTGATGTTCCGCTAGAAGGTGTAGATGTAGCTATTTTGTTTTTATTATGTCTCCTGTTCTGTTAAAAGGACTAGATTTCATTGTCTTTTGTTTTGATGATGTAGCTCTTTGTTGGGTGAATTTATGAAAAGAAATCACAATAATGTTGCATTTAAGGTAGTAATCAAATATTTGTACGATGATACTGTAACAGGATAAAGAAATATGGGCAGAAATAAACATTAGACAACATTTTTATGAATGCGTTAATACAAAAGTAAGTATTTCAATTATTTTTTTGGCAATGCCAATTGTATAAATTCATGTTAATCAATATTCAAACTGAAAGTCTCCTGTAGGTACTTAGTATTTGTGAAAGACACGAAAGTTTGTTTTTGTAGGAAAATATGTCAAACAAGTTATGCGTGTTAGGGTAAGAGTCTTATTCGAAAGATGTATGGTTGTTCACAAAAAGTAAGTATGTGTAAAAATATATCTGCATAATGCAAATTTGTCATAAGTCCTAATATTTTGTTTATATCTTTATTTTGTAGGTTCATGCGATTTTATAGCTTGGGCGTCAAATGTAAGTATGAAAAAAATGGTGGCATTGTAATAGTTAGAAGAGCAAATGTAACTATTATGATTATTAAGACTCTTTTGTCTTTTATTCAATCACCTGCCACTTTAATATTCAGTTGTAAGCTTTTCATGTTGTTAAGGAAAAGTTATGTGCATAAATAGTTATGAAGGAAGGTTGGAAAGGGTGATAATGAGTTGTTGAGGTGTATGACTAAGCTATTTGAAAATCGATAGAAGCTATTTAAGAATCAGTAATGATATAATCATAACTAATTTAGGAAGAAATCGTTACAATTGGTTGATTGGTTTAAGCATTTCCAATCCCTGACCTTTGATGGATCCTTATATCTAACTGTAGCATATAGATTGATTTAAGATAAAGAGATGTTATATCAATTTGTTAATTGCCTAGAGGATCAGAAAGTTAAGTTAGTTGTTTTATTCTTAGTCAATGATGCTAATAATTAGTGGGATGCAACCACTTCGCTTAAGATTTTATGGGAGATGGCACTAGAGAATTTAATAACTCAATGCAGATACCCATGAAATTAATAGTCAGTGAAAGTTACAAAGAAAAGAAAGACTATCACCATTGACAAAACTATTAGTATATATAGGATTACTAATAAGACAACCCAGTTGAAAGTTTATCAAATCTAAGGTTGTGACATAATTAGACTGTTTGACCCAACAAGCTAAGTAAATGTCACAGAGTAACTAAACTATTGGAATCCATCCAATAAACTGAAGGCTGGAATGAAAAAGCATTTCTATCAATTTAACCTTTGAACCCTGTGGCTCAAGCAATTTTGGCAATTAATTAAAGTTGGCAAGGAAGATAACAAATCAAAAGGTAAAACAAGTTAAATGGCAGGTTAATAGTATCATAATAGTGCCAGCGCATTAAATGTCAGTTGTAGAAACTAGTCATAAATAAGTCATAAATATACCAACTCTCTTGCTAAATGTTTGTAAAACAATCAAATTATCATGCTTTTTGACCCATTTCATTCTAGATTCCAATTTTCAATATATGCCTCATCTAGCACCACTAAAACTAGAAGCTCAAGTATCTTCAAGAGGTCTTCATCATTTATGACACTGCCATACAATAGAAAAAAAAAGGTTACTTCAACTATAAAAGGAGCTACATTATATTATAACAGTGTAGATATTCACAATTATATGCTTGGGAAACATGCAAATGTCATACAACCTAACCACATTATATACAAACTGGCCATTACTGAACATATTTTCAAGAACTGTTTCAATACTAAGGCAAGAGGGGGTGTAGTTGGCAATTGCTTGGTGAGTTCCTTCACTTAACAAAAATAGAAAGCTTATGAAAGCAGATACTAATTACCAGACACATAAGCAATATAGCAATTGACATCCTAATGCTAAATGTACATGCTTGTAAAAGCTCAGATGAGAGTTGTGAATTGGGTAAACACTTGACATAACCAGGACAGAGTGATTAATAAGTTGGCCATAAACCTGATATTATTGCTTGCACTTCATCCCAAACTCAGTTTTAGTAGTTGTCTTAGCAAATCCCATTAAATTACCTCATAACTATTTACACTACAATCTACCAAAGACACAGAATTCTCTTACAAAGTTTGATTTTGTACAAGATTAATCCTAAACATAAGTTCCAAAGAAATGGGAACAAAAATTAAATAATAGCACCGCAATAACTAAATAACAGTTGTTCAATTTTACAAACCATAGCAACTGTACAAAATAACAACAACTGTGCAACTTAAGATTTCCTAGTAGTAGATCTTTTAAATGTTAGTTTGATCCTCCTCCTAGGTTAAGTTGTATTAGTAGTTGTACTTTGGGATGCTTGAGTTGTTGTTGTGTTAGTATTAGGAGGTTGTAATACTTGACATTCACTCCCACCCATCTATTGAAGTATAAACAACCAATTGTTTAAATATTATAATCTCCCTTATAATTACATATAAGTAGTATAAATATGATTTTAAATGACTTACTATAAAGTAAGTATTCCCAGTAACTTCCCCAAATGTTACTCTGTATCCTGTACTTGCCTATAAAAACAAAAAAATTATAATGTTATATAAGTTAAAAAAAAGTTTAATTTTACACTTAATATTAACTATCCATTGTTGTCTCTTTTCTTAATATAGAAGATGCAGTATTTAATCCTGTAAATACTGATTATGTCAGTTTTTGTACTAGACTATGAATAATGGATGAAAAGGCTTCAGTTTTTGGTGGGCTTCCTCTTTTTCACATCATTATACACATTGAAGATAAACATAAAGTTAATATACTGGATGAATAACAAGACATTTGTTATACAACTAAAATAACTACCTTAACAATTTTAAGTTGCCTCGAAGGTTGATTCTTATTTTTGCATCTTATTATATTGTGACCAATTTCACAACAATGATGGCATCTCATAGCTACTCCAATCTTGCTTAATTTGTTGGAATTTCGAGGTTCTTCGGTGTGATCACTTTTTCTTGCCGTTTTTGGTCTTCCAGGCATCTTCTTAATTAGTGGAGATAATATTGACTGAAGATTTCTAGTGTTTGGCCAAAACTTAGGACCACTAATGGGTTCCAAAACATACTAGTAACTATTCAAATAATAAGCACGTTTATAACATCGATTCACATAAGCATCCATATCCTCCCCTTGATAAGATATACTAGCCACAACATGTTTACATGGAAACCCAGTTAAATCCCATAGTCTACATTGACAAGTTTGTGCTTGCAAGTCAACGATGTACTTCTTTGTAAAAATAGTGACTTCAAATTTCAAATTCCCATTTGTCCTGATCATACAATGTCTTACATTTCATTGTGCTACCTCTATTTTCTTCCTCACTCTAAGACATATATCATCAGTGCACTCTAACATCATATCCTTTTTTTTCATGTATTCAAGTTATTAAAGAAACTCGAATGTCTTCTAACATATTGATCAAGCTTTTGGTATGAAGTTTCACAAATAAATCTATTAAACGTCTTTGAAATATTGTTATGTACTATTTCTCACTTTGTTTTTGTGCTGATAAAGGCCTCACAAATGTCTCTTAATTCCTAATTTTAAAATCCTCATAAGCCTTTAATGACAAATTCTTCATCTCCTCCATTACCTCATCGAAATCAACTTTCGTTATGAAATTCAACACTTTCTAAAATAAGGTCCTATATGTGTGCCCTTTGTAAACACTAAACCAGTTTGTGTACACACGACAGACACATTTTTTATGTTCAACTTCTGGAAACGAATTCTTTAATGCTTCCATTAAACCCTATAAAGAAAGGTTACATAAATTAATAAAGTGTTGATCTCATAAACAAATGAACATCAAATATATGGATATTTAAAGTTTACCTTCTACTGATTGCTTACAAAAGTCCATGAATTTCCACTTATGTCGAGATCTTCAGCAAGAATGCTAAAAAACCAATTCCACAATTGATAATTTTCTTCCTCAACTATAGCCCAACATATAGGAAACATTTAATTGTTTCCGTCACGACCAACAATAGATAATAATGCATTACTAAGGAAAGTTTTCAAAAAATATCCACCTAAATTAATAATCTTATTGCATCCACCAAGAAAACCATACTTCAATGCACTAAATCATATATAAAATCTTTTGAACATTAGTTTCCTAGCATGTTCATCAAAATCAGTTTCAATAACAAATTTTCCATCTTTGTCAGCTCGTTTTCACAATAAATGTTTTCTCATTTCCAATCTAACTAGCATACACCCGAACAGGACAATGTGCATCACAAATTGCTTCCATTCTTACACTAGATCTCGCCATTGAAACATTATACCTATTTGTAATTGCACACTTCCTTATAGCTTCCCTCAATTGCTTCTCGACCTTAAATTTCATTCCAATTTCAAACTTAAAATCGTACATTTCAACTTTTGGATTAAAACTAATGTATTTCTTCTTTGGTATCAATGCTTCATCATCACTAGGAACTGGTGATTGAATTTCATCATCACTGTCATCATAATCACTATTTCCCCAATATGAACTTCCTTCTTCTCTTCCAGTATCTTTAGAATGATCACTAACTTCATTAAAAATCTTTCCACTACCACCAACACCATCGACAACATTGTTGTGTTCAAACCCACTTTGTAAAGTCTTCCTACATCTCTTCTCATTTGTTCTAGCAAAAACATATTCTTCATCATCAGTTCCAAAGAACTCCTCATTAACTAAATTAACTCCAGAATCACTATCTTGCATAACAATGAAGTCATCATCTTGCTCCAATTCAACTTGGAACAACCCCTCATCTTGCTCCAATTCATCATCAGAGTCTGACTCCTCACCATCTGTCGTAGGATTCTCATAACCATGATCATTGTAGATTTCAACATTTTGATAATTCATTCTTCCATTTTTTGGAGCATAGCCAACATTTCCTTGTCATGCTCTAAGCTTAACTCCATCAAGCTTCTAATGGACTCATATGGAAATTTGTAAAACATAGAGATTACTCTATGTCCTTTATCTTCAAAATTCCTTTTTAGAACTAGCATGCTTAGTTCATCAATACCCATATCCTTTTTTCTTTTAATCTTACCCCCCAACATATTTATTTTCCTTCCTTTCCAACACTCCATTATAATAAAATCCAACATTTACCAACATCTGCAAAGGGAAAGTGTGACTAAATACAAAATGATAAATATTCCAAGAAGAAAAAAAGAAGCAACATCTAACAAATCTCAAATTGGGAAAATTAAAAATCCTACAGACAAGTAAATCATACTTAACATCACCATTTTTACTCCTTATCTTCTAATCTTAAAGTACTCCAATTCTATATACTTTGTATTGTCTACGTTCTTTGTGTTCTTATATATGAGTCATCTCCATTTACATTGTCTATAAGAAGATTCAATTTGTCATTTAGGTACAAAAATAACTTATATAATTCTTCTTTGTATCATTCATTATATGTGGCTACCTCACCATATTATGTCATCTTGTTTAGTTGGTCGACATGACAAGTAATTAGTTAGTCCATATTTTTGTTTAAGAGAATAGGACAACTGAAAAATAAATGATCCAATGTCTCCTTTTGATTATAAAACACACAGGTTTTAGTTATGTTTAAAATTTTCTATAAGAAAGCTCACGTAAGTAGTCTGTTAGCTACAAAGTAAACACCACTCTCAGATTAGACTAAGGAAACTACACAAGTTTAGACCAAAGCGTTCTAGGATGAGGTTGGATAACAACCTTTTTACATGAAGAATTAAAGTAGCTTGTATGAAGAATTAAAGAACAGGACACATAAACAAAACAGAAATAGTTACATCATCTACACCTTCTAGCAGAACATTAAACATTATCAGAAAAGAAGACAATGAAATCTTAAGGAAGAAATAAAAACCTAAACTTCACGTGGTTGACTGTCGAGAAGGGCAAAATCATGCTTCCGGCGATGCAATGCAAGAAAATTGACAATAGGAGAAATGTTAAGGACGATTGGGTGATCTTGAGTGAGAGAAAACTTAGTATAGGTTACAGATTCTCAACGACGGGGTGAGAGAAAACTTAGAGATTTTAGACAGATTAAGTGAGAATAAAGGGGAGGAGAAGTCTTCTCTAAGTTTTTCTGAAACAACGTCATTTTACTACCATCAAGAAATGATGTTGTGTCTCTAATGAGGCAAGCTTCCCTTAATAATGCTAACGTGTCTGATTAGTGGGAGTCATTTGACGCGTGGCAGTGTCACGTCAGCCAAAATAACGGTGAGACTAACGTCGGGCTAGAATTGAAAAAAATTGAAAGTTTGGGCATTTTATTGCTACTTTTTAAAGTTCAGGTTATAATTGAAAATTAAGGAAAGTTTGGGCTTTTTTTGGTAATTAACCCTATATATACATGGTTAATTACAAAAAAATTCCAAACTTTACTCAATTTTGTAATTATAGCCTGAACTTAAAAAAGTGACAATTCAATATTTAAACTTTCAATTTTTTCAATTCTAGCCCGACGTTAATATCTCCGTTAACGTTGTTGATGTGACTTGCCATATAAGACAGAAATCTTAAACACTTATGCACATAAGACTTAATTAAACTAACTAATTAAGTTTCATTAAGTTGTTTAACTAAACTACGTCATTTTTAGATAAAGAAAACCCTAAATCAAACTCAATCCTCGCACCATACTCAGCTTGTGTAAAGAGATTTAATTCAGATTTTTAGAAACTTAATGAAACTTAATCAATTAGCAGGGACTGTTTGATTGCGTTATTCATAAGTTATACGGCAAAGATTGGAAGTAGCAGTTGGATGAGTTCCAGTGTCGAAACCTTAAAGCCGTTGTCATTGACTCGTCGTCAGCCCTTGAGTGCCTTCACAATCGAATATCAATGCTTTAAGTGGTTTCAGAGTTGAAGATCGAGTTTGGGGATGATTCCTTTGGAATTCATAAATAAACTATGATTTACGACAAGGAAATGTTGTTTGATCCCTAGGCTTGGGAGTTTCTTAAGTATCGGGTGATTGTGAAATAGTTGATCCCTAACGACAGCACAAAGTCACACACAATGGCACTAGCCTTCAACCAAGAGGGATTGAACAAGCTAAAATCACCGATTGTATTATAGGAATTTGTGAATAATGTTTGGTTATTTTTAAAGTGTATATGGTGGGAGAATATGTCAAGTGCGTTAAGAGGAAGTCATTGCTTGATGTTCCTTAGGAGAAATTGAAGAGCTTAAAGGGTTCTTTGTCTTTTTCTCAGGTGTCAAATTTGAATGAGAGGAACAACAATAATGACAAGTTCTATGAGTCAATGGATTTGGAAGACATTGAAATGTCGCTCCAGAGCTTTCTTCATCTAAAAATAATATAGTATAGTTAAACAATTGAATAAAACTTAATTAGTTAATTTAATTAAGTCTGACGTGTATGAGTGTTTAAGGTTTTTATCTTATGTGACAAACT
>JANQAP020000277.1:2553566-2573938 GCA_026874005.2 Erythroxylum coriaceum | reverse complement strand
AACATCTCTAATTAATAACCCTAATTTCTATTCATGCTTGCTAAATTAATGACTAAATTCTAAGAAAATAAATAAAAGAAATCAATGAATAAATAGATAAATAAAATAAAATAAAATAAAAAATAAAAAAATTGGGGTCCAACAATATCCCTTTTGAGTAGGTGAGTAACCAAGGAAAACACATTTGATGGCTCGGGGGTCTAGTTTGTCTCTGTATTGTCTATGGATATGAACAAAGGTAGTGCACCCAAATACCTTAGGTGTAAGGCCACGTGATGTTCTGAAGTGTGGATAGAACTATTTAGAATGTCTATGGGACTTTTGTTGTCTAACACATGTGAGGGAAGTCTATTTATCACATATATGGCAGTAAGAATTGCCTCTCCCCAATAGGAATTAAGGACATTCTCTTGAAAGAGTATGGCTTAGGTGGTGTTGAGCAAGTGCCCATTTTTCATTGCAGCTACCCCGTTTTGTTGAGGTGTGTTAACACGATGAGTCATGTATAATGCCCTGTGATTGAAAGAAGGATGACAAAGTTTGGTTCAAGTAGTTTTTAGCATTGTCTGTACAAAAGCTTTTTATTTTGACCCCAAATTGGTTTTGAATCATTGAGTAGAAATTAGGTATAACAAGCCTAACATCAAATTTTTATTTAAGAAGAAAGAGCCATGTAACCCGAGTACAATCATCAATTAAGGATACAAACCAACGAGCCCCAAAAACATTAGTTGTAGTAGAGGGACCCTATATGTCACTATGAATCAAATGAAAATGATGAGAACTTCTTTTATTGCTAATAGGAAAAGATATCCAACTATGTTTTGCCAATTCACAAACATCAAAATGAAATTCTTGGAACAAATGAGGAAACATGACCTTTAAAACCTTAAAAGATGGATGACCTAGGCGCAGGTGATACAACCAAATGGCATCTTTATTTGAGGAACTAAGAAATGACAAAAACAAGTTGCTTCTAATTTTTCAAGGAAATTCAAGGTGGTAAAGACCACTTCTTTCCTTAGCAAGTCTAATCCTCCTCCCCGAGTCCTGATCCTGAAAAACACAATAAGAAGGAAAGAAAGTAGCATAATAATTAAGATAATGGGTAAGTTTTTGAATGGAAAGAAAGCTAGCCGCCAATTTTAGTATATAGTGGACTTTTTTAAGAATAAGAGTAGGTGTGATGTGTACATCTTTGAACCTTGCAATGTAGCTAAAGGGCCATTGGCTACTACAATCTTTTTGTTACTTGCGCATGGGGTATAGGTGTGGAAGAGTTGAGATGTGGGTGTCATATGGTTTGTAGCACCGGAGTCTATTATCCAAGAGTTAGTGTAAGAAGTTTCTAAGGCAGTCATGCAAAAAGGAAGTAGAGGTTTACCTGAAATAGCCAAAGAGCAAGCTTTAGAAGGACGTTCAATAGACCCAGCAAGCTTCTTAGCTTTTCAATTTCTTCACTATTAAATCCCATGTTGCTTAATATTCATCAGTTTTAGACTATTTTGTCATATGTGCTTGAGACCTCTATTGTCCCCCACGGCTTCCCCATTCTCAGCTTCGTGGCTTACCATGTAGTTTCCAACAAGTTTCCTTTATATGCCTTGATTTCTTACAGTAAGTGCACTGGAGATTGTCTTTATTCTCATTCCCCTGGTTTCTCTACCAGGATTTTTGGACAGATCATTATTTCCTTTCACCTAATGATCTGTTTTTGCTACTAAGGTTGACCTTTCCATAGTTTATGGTTCAAGCATAACACTCCTTCGACTTTCTTCTGCTCAAATCAATGAAATTGTCTCTTCTAGAAACAGTGTGTCCCCTTTGCCAACGATTTGGATCCTAACCTGATCGAATTTAGGATTCAATCCGACCAAAAAATCATAAACACGATCTTTTGCAATGAAGTTCTTCAAGACGGTAGTATCCTCAAGGCATTTCATCTCAAAAACTCGGTAATGGTCAACTTTTTGCCACAGATTCTACAGTAGAGTTGCATACTCAGTGACAGATTTATCTCCTTACTTAGTAGCTGCAGTTTTGACCTTGATCTCGTACACTTGAGCAACATCACAAGCCTTCGAGTACGTGCGACGAATGTAATCCCAAATCTCCTTCACAATGACCAAAAACATACTTGTGTCACTGATCATGGGATCCATGGAATCCCACAGCCAGGACATTATCATGGAATCCTCCTCATCTCATGCTTCAAAAATTGAGTTATCCTTTGTCAGTCTTGTTCCAAGAGATGACTAAGCTTCCCTTTGCCCTTGAGATATATATGGACAAATTGAGATCATTTGAGGTAGTTCTTCCCATTAAGCCTATAGGAAGCCCGAATATTTTGCAAATCTCCAATTTTCTGATTAGAACTGAATTCTTCTGAAGGGTTAAAAGCAGAAGTTTGGGAGGTTGACATGATGAAGAAGGAAAAAAACGACGCAATTAAGGCTAACTAAACAAGAATCAAAGAAGGAAAGACAAGGAGGATTGTAGCAATGAAGGCTGGAACACACAAGAACAGAACCAAAAAAGGGTTCGAATTATGCAGCAATGAAGGTTGCTTGGAAAACAAAATCCCAGAAAGAGAAACCCTAGAGCTCTGATACCATTTGAAAAAGAATACTTGTTTATTCTCTCGTTTAAATAGATAGTATATAGTATTATATACGAAATTACAAGAGATAAAATAAGAAACTAGATCAGATCCTATATTAGATAAACTATCTAACTAATCCCTTAAATCAAGGGATCTTAAACTTATTCTTCTAATATATTTACAGCTAATGTATATCTAAACAATGCCTTATTAAATTAAATGACCATTTTCAAAGCTAAACTAATTCCATCAAAATTTTGTCATTGACACATTCACACATATGCAACAAAATGTTTACACAATGTCAACCTAACTAAAACTAACATAATATGATATGCGAAATTCACACAAATGAAATGCACAAACCTCCTCACACTTAGAGAATACATAGTCCCCAATGTGAGAAAACAAACAATACATATAAAAATAAATAACAAATAACAGAAAGTTTAGAGCAAGAAATTACTCATGGAGATGGACTAGGCAATGGTGTAGGTGAAGGAATTTGAACTCCTTGAATAACGAAGTATTTCAAAATCTTCTTTGTGTCGCATTGTTATCTTCGTTGTTCTTGAGCCATCTCTTTCATGTGTGCCTCCATGGTATTCATACGCTCCACCATAAGCTTGTTTTTTTAAACCAAATTGAAGACTTTCTCCCAGCCTTCCTCTTCATCATCCTCCGTTTCTTCACCTGTCGAGACCTCAATTTGTTGCTAGCTTGTCCTATCCTGTATTTCACATGAGCTTTGGAACCAATATCTCAAAGTTTTATGTGATGGACCACCAAGATCTCAGTTCACCTTAAGTGAGTATGATTAAGAAATTCAGGAAAAAACAATAATCAGTCCCTCAATAGCTACACCCTAATGAACAGCAAGCGCGATAACAAAATATTCCATTCCAAAATTGCTACTTTTCTTGCTAAGAGAAGTAGTTAAAGTATGAAAAATATAAGTTGACGTACAAACTTTGACATTATTTTCTATTCACTAAAGAATGAGCAAGTCTTTAATAGAACATTTGTCACTTTCAGATTTATCAAAAATAATGACACATAAATTTATGTAGTAACATATACTCAGGACTAAGAATGACACATTTTTAACAACAAAGTTATCTAATCCCATTAATTGCTTCAAATATCTCTTAAACACGAAAATCGTGTTTTTCAATTATGTTCAACTAGTAGAGTTACGGCAAACTCCTATCAGTTAGAAGCCCCATAAATTACTAGCATTGCCTATTAATCAGCTGCAAAAGTTGACAGCTTCAAGAGTAGGCTGGTAAATAGAACAGAGAAAGGAATACTTTCCCATAGGAACAGAATTCCAATGAGCTTAGGCAATGAGAACATACCCAAAGGGCCCCATGGAAGCCAAATTTTCAGGCAAAAAGACTTCCTAATCACCAGAAATCTCCACAGGAACAGATCCCACCATCAAAATGATGAAATCTGTTGGCATCCCTCATAACCAGTTTTCTACCGAAGAACTTAGAAACTAGCTTGCAGAAATTATGGCAGTCGCCACAAACTCGGAGGTTCTTCGAAATTCTAATTGTGCTTCCATCCGCAGTAGCCAATAGACCATATGTAATTGCTAATCTTTCACTATGCCCATAAAGCATCTGAACTTTTTCTTCTTCTGGTACATTATGTAAAACAAACTTGGTATCTGCCACATAGCCTCCTTCTCTCTTCAACTTCTCAGTGATTTGACCTAGTTTTTGGTAGATCTTAGATGATTCTGGGTGAGACTTGTCTCTGGCAAGAAATGTGTGAACCTGGTTTCCAACTTCAATCCAACTACACCCGGGGTTTTTCTTCAACCCACTTCCCTTCATTCTTAATCTTACATCTTCTACATCTTCCCACTTACCACGGGCAGCAAAAACATTGGATACAAGAACATAATTTCCGGCATTATCCAGGTTCAAATCCAACAGCTTCCGTGCTGCGATTTCTCCTAGTTCTTTATTTGAGTGAACACGGCAAGCTCCAAGGAGAGCACACCAAATTTCAGCTGTAGGTGCAATCCTCATGCTTTTCACAAAGTGATATGCATCCTCCAAGTGATTTGCACGGCCAAGAAGATCAACTAAACAGACATAATGTTCAGGCCATGGCTCCAGCTGATATTTTGACTTCATAATTTCTATAAATCTTTTACCATCATGAGTTAGTCCTGAATGACTGCATGCATAAAGAAGTGCTAGAAAAGTAATATGGTCAGGACTCACACTTTGCTCCTCCATTTTGTAAAATAATTCAATAGCTTCTTTGCCATGCCCATGCAATCCATTAGCATTGATCATGGTTGTCCACAAAGGAAGGCTTTTAGATCTGGTACTAGTGAAAATCTTATATGCTTCCTCTAAGTTTCCACAACGAGCATACATATCCACAAGAGCATTTGATAGGGAATCATCGAATATCAAACCTTTCCGAACTATATAACCATGAATCTCTTTACCTTTTCTCATGGTAGACAAACTGGAAGTAGAAGAGAGTAAGCTCAGCAGAGTTATTGAATCAGGCTCAATGCCATTATCTATCATTGTATAAAAGACTTCGAGCGCTTCAATTGCCAACCCATTATGGACATAAGATGATATCATGCTCGTCCAAGAGACAACATCCTTACATTCAATAGACTCAAAAATTCGAGCTGCATAATTGATATTTCCACACTCTCCATATGCATCTACAATCGAGTTTTGTAGCACGAGATCACATAGACCATGCCTTATGCTGAAACCGTGAATCTCTTTTACTTTTAGGAAGCACTTCAATCCACTGCAAGCTAACAAGATGCTTCCAATCATGTTTGCATCTAACTCCATCCCGTTAATCAACACTTGCCTTGATAATTCTAAGGCCTCTATATAACAATCATTTCTAGCATAACCAGCTATAATAGTGGTCCAAGAAATGAAATCTTTACAAGTAATCTTAGCAAAAGCATGGCCTGCATAAGTCATACAACAACATTTCGCATACATATCTATGATTGTATTCCCAACCTGCGAATTTGAATCAAGCCCAATCTTTATTGTATAAGCATGGATTCCCTTTCCATTCAATAAATAACCCAATCTACCTGATGCTGCAATGATGCTTATTAGAGAAACCTGGTCCGGTTTTAGACCAGCTTCTTGCATTTTATAGAAGAATTGTAAAGCTTCAAAAAATAAACCATGTTGAATGAATCCCGTGAGCAAGGAATTCCATGTGACATCATCCTTCTTGTGCAATTTATAGAAAATTACCGCAGCCTCCCTCATTTTTCCAATTCTCACGTACATGGATATTAAAGCATTGTGTACATAAACATCGTTAAGTTGATTTGATTTCAAAATAGAAGCATGAATCTCCATACCCAGTTCCCTAAAAGAAGAATCCTTGCAAGCTTGAAGAGCAGCAACATAAGTGTAGGTGTTTGGCAGAAAACCTGTGTTTCGCATTTCCCTAAACAGTCTCAACGCCTCGATACTTGGCCCATTAATTGCAAACGCAGAAATTACAGAATTCCATGACACAACGTCACTTCTTTCATTCATTCCTTCAAAAATCTTCCTTGCTCGGTCAATATCATTGCACTTGGCATACATGGCAACAAGAGAATTAGAAACAAACACTGAAGAATCATACCCACATTTAATCGCAAGACCATGAATCTCAGACCCACAGCGAATGTCTTCAACAGCACCACAAGCCTTGAGGACACAAGGAAAGGTACAAAAATCAAAAGGAACACCGAAAACCCGCATCCGCCTGTACAATTCAAGAGCTCTTAAAGGCTCTTCATTAGAAGCATAAGCACCGATCATGGAGTTCCAAGTGAAAACATTTCTTTCGAACATTTCTTCAAACACCTTCTCCGCGTCCGAGATTGACCCGCATTTCCCATACATGAACACAAGCTTAGTACTTAGAAACACTGAACTAGAAACAACGTTATGCTTTATCATATGGGCATGGATTTGTCGGCCTCGTGACGCAGCTTTACTGATCGCACAAAGCTCAAGCAACGGTGCGTAAACATCGTCCGAGTCAAGCAGATACAAGTTACTTGTGTCTGAGAACAAAGCAGTAAATGAGCGAAAAGCCTCTTGGAGATTTCCTTTAAGAGAAGGAAACGTGAATTTGAGGACCGTGGAGGGTTTAGGGTTAGTGGTTGTACGGGTTTGGATGGGTTGAGTGAGAGTGGGAGTAATGGAGGAACAAGGAAGTAGTGACATGAGAGGTGTTGACTGGATAAGCTCACAAGCAGTCTCGTTCTAGACATGTAAAATTAACTCAAAGAACCATTTCTGAATCTATTAAAAGAAAATGTCAGCTTTGACTAGAGCATTCATGATCCTTGATTGACAACATAATTAAAATACTGTTAATAAATTAACTGTACCTAGTCCAAACGTAGACAGAATGATGAATTCTCTAGCCACATTCTCTTCTATACAGCTTTCATTAGGAACTGTTAGTAAGCTCAATCTATGTACATGCGCATAAAACCAATTGATGATCTCAATTCTCATGTAAAACTAAATAACTGTGTCAACACCAAGCACCTAAAAAATACAAAAGTATGGCCTTTGACGTTTGCCTTTAGAAGCCGCCTCTGACCCCAAGATTCCCAACTTAACTTTGGTTGTTTCGTTGTTTCAATAGAAACCAGGTCCAGATACAAGATGTTTGGTCTTCCATGCTCTCCTGGTTCAACAGCTCGCCAGCACTGTTTGTCTGCCTTTCCCACTTCAACGTATCATGAAGTTTTGATCCTCTTCCGTTGCCAGGGACAAACTGACATATCCCACTAAGGGCGAGTTTTCACATAAAAACACTAACATAAACATTATTTCCCATGTTCACCCATGATTAAACGAAGCCTTCAAACTCTCATCTGCTAGTGTCCAGGAGAGCAGATGGCCACCAGAATCCCCAGTTAGGAACTGCTTCAGATCACTGCTGAGATGAAGTGCAGTAACTGGATGCTTATGACACTTCAATATCTTCTGGAGTACTAACCTGTACTCTGGTACCCTGTTACCTAAATTCAGTACACCTGACAAACTGCTGGCTGATTTATTCAAAGCACTCTCTTGAGTAGACACATGAACCATTTGCCACACCTTTACAGCCCCACTCTGGTGACCTGTTACATACCAGTTTGTGTCCAGCCAGTCTGAAAAAGTGCAGGTTGTCACTGAGAGAATGGAATCAGATGGCAGCTGCGATGTATTAATCAATGCAAGACAATCCCCATTAATGCTCCAAATAGCAAGCAGAATTCCAGCCGCTGTCACAATCTCCCCAGTCAAATCATTCACATAAATTGCAGAAACTGGCGCTGGGAACTCTGGTAGTTGCCTGATGAAAGACAAGGAGCTGAGGTCCCACAAAATGACAGTGCAATCATCAGACCCACTCACAACCAGCATGTACGGTTGGCTAACATGAAGACATGTGATTTTGGCAGTGTGCCCACAAAGTGCCTTTTCCAACTGCAAGCGTCGTGAGACACGGGAGTTATCATTGCTAATTCTCCAAACACAGAGTAAGCCATCATCACCCCCTGTAACTAAAATTTGACCATCATGGCTAACACCAGTGCACTGAATCTGGTTTCCGTCATGAAGATTCTCATGTGTAGAGAGAAGTCTGTCTTGATCATAGGTCACGAATCTCAAACTACGATCCGAGAAACCCCAGGCAACATACTTGGTACATGTTTGAGGCTTAAGTAAACAGTTTGTCCCTACCACAAAAATTTTCTCATTGACAGTAACAATTTGCATAATCGCAGATGAGCTCTTGCGTACTTCATGCGGAACAAGATAGGAGGAGTACTTGAGTAGATGAGGGGGGAGCCTTCTGTTGGATCGCCTTTTGACATGAGGTTTGAGGAATAGCTGCTTGGGTGTTTGCCCAAAGTGATTGATTTGAGCTAAAATAGAGGCTTTCAGCGCAGGATCTGTAACTGAGTCTATATCCACACTCCCCTCATATGTGTAGTGATAGAAAACATTCACAGCTTCTTCAGCTGCCTGTCCGAGGAGCATTAAATTAAACTAGAATAATGATAGACACATTTAAACATATAGGACTAGTCAAACTCAAATTCCTCTACTATTGAAAGGATACATCTTGCAAAAATCTCACAGTTTTATTGTTTTCTTCCAGATAAAGTAGTAGCAAAAAGAGAGGAGATATACACATGAATAAGGGAAGATGGGGGAGAGAGAGAATCCAGCATACCTTCCCTCTTTGTTTATATCCAAAAATGAGGTCTATCCAGTGATGAAGATTTTCTGAAACATAATCAGACTCCAGTGCTTCCCTATGCTTCCTGATGAATTCTCTAGCACTGCCTCTAGCCCATGGAGGCAATATGACATCGCCAACCTGGAAAAAGGGTTGCCCTTAGATTGTTACCAAAACAAAATCAGAAGTAACAGGTACTGCAGAGGGTAATGAGTATTGTTTGATATTGAAGAAAGGAAACTAAGTGGAAAGAAGAAGATTCAACAACTTCTGATCGAACCAACCTTCTCTCCTGATTGTTTCTCCCCCAAGTCGAGATTGAACCTATTGTCCAAGAATTCTGGCATGTAAAAGAATTCAGGAATCAATTCCTTGACATCAGATGTGTTGCCCTTCCCTGCTGCACTTAACCAAGTATCTCTAACACTATTGAAAAGACGGTCAGCATGATCAAATTGGCCACCCTGCAGTTTCTGATTCTCTACACTAAATGGTGGCAGGCGTAGTAGATAGAACAGGACAATCCCCGCACTAGAATAATGAGAACCATAATGAAACTTCGGCACCTCAGGATCATCCCAACTGTTATATCTGTGTAAGGATAAACAAATGAAAAGCAAATAAGGAATGAGGAATTTTTAACAACAAATCCATGTGATTTGTATCTCATTATACCTTTTCTTAAATTCATCTTCCCCTTCTGGTGTTTGGCAGCCCATTGGTTTGTCAAGCTTACGAAAAGTTTTAGGATTGGTCAGGTCAAGATTTTCACTCTCATAATCTGCAAGAACCCAAGGAAACACTGGATATTGGGTGAGATCACTGTAGCCACGGCCAGCTAAGGTGTTGAGGTGCATTAGATATTGAAAATTGCTAATTTCTCCATTTTGCCACCTTTTTGAAAAGGATTTAGCCATTAACTTGAATAAACGACTGCCTTCATTAATTTCTTGTTTTGCTGAACCAGAAATTATGGGGTCCAACCTTTAGAAAGGACGAAATCATGAAATCAGGACAATAGGTTCAAATATTCAAGATAAGGAAGAAGCAAACCCAACATCAAAAGAAGCAGTGTAGCATGAGTAAGGCAAGTATGTATAAAGTAGAACCACACAAGAATGGAGAAACAAGTTCTGGAAGAAAATAAGCGCATCTTAGCAGGTCCACTACGCAAGGAAATTCTATTTACAAGGTTATTTCAGCACAGTCACAGAACAGTTTATACATAAAGTGACCTGTTAGACTACCCAAATAGCATAGTAACCCACATGCATTACATCAGCAAGACGTTCTGATCTTCCGTTTGAAAAGCAACTTCCCATAAATATTTCATATACTGTATACCATTGCATATATGTCCATGATGAAATTCACATTAAGGCCTTAATATGACCCACAATTTTCACGTGTTTAAGGTTCTTTCCTAATTTTAACCCTTCATTCACTTCAAATCATGTTCTAGATCAGCCATGCGATGGATTTATCTATAAACATAAACCCTAACAGTCTTTATATGCAAAGACCAAAGCTTACATATTGTAACTTTGCTTGACGTTACCAGCAGGCTTTGATGCTACTGGAACCTATCACATATTTTCCCAGGATAATTGGAAATAATCATCAACATTACCGGTATTTTCAGTTTTCATATCATCAGCAGTAATAAATCACAGATTCACCAGAGAAGAAGCTATAGCACCAAATCCATGTCAGTTATAGGGCAAAACGAACTAAATGGAGAAAGCTTAAACCTATCATTTTCATATAAAGATAAATGACAAAGAATAGAAGCAGTGGGAAGTAGAAGCACTACATGCTACTCCTTGGAAGATTCATTGAAGCCAGATTTTTGAACACTTCTTCTCTTTCCTTTTTGTGAAATACCAGGAGATCATTGCACCCATCCATGCTAAATATCTCAATAGCAACAGGACGAAGCTGGTAGTCACGTTTCAAAATCTCATGAACATTGTTGAGCTTCCACATATGCCAAGGATGAGGTAAATTATCACTGGTACACACTTTTTCCTTGCCCCATGCCCCACCACTATAAGCCCATGCCCTTCCTCCAACATATGTCTTTATAGTTGTGCTCCAAGATGAAGTTGATTTCGACTGGAAATCAATAGCGCCAGTAACATCCTTCTTTACACCCAAAGCCTGATCAATAACAGAGAGTTCATCTTTGCATTCCTTTTCACATATGCACCCAGAATCATCTATGTAAAAATTCTCGATTACATATAAAGAGATTTCCCCTATCAGAAATACACCATCATGTTTGTCCAGACCTAAAACTCGCTCGCAGTTATATTTAAAGTGGATCTTTTCAAGCGGTTCCAGATATGGTCTTATGAGATATTCACCATCATCATTAAGTTCCTTGTCTGACTTATGCTCCACAGCTTTGCCTTCATTGATCTTATTAGAAGATAATTGCCTAGGAGATTCTATTTCAGACTTTTCTCTTATGCTCTCTGACATTGGAGCAGAGACAGTACTGGACTTGACACCCAACTCAAGTGCTGAGTGAAGACTAGCATCATTCACACTGCTAGCTTTATCATCATTCCACTTGCTCCTAGCAAAATCCACTTGTCTGTCATTATCTGCTTCTTTGAAAATCTCCCCATACGTCTCACTCTCAACTCCATTTTGATTGGAACTGTCATTGAAGAGATCTAAAAAATACTCAGAGTCAGTATGAGAAGCATCAGGCACATCTTCATGTTTTCCCTTTGACAGCTCAAGTTCTCCCAGTTCAAATTTCCCATCCAGAACATTTCGAACAGTATTAATCTTCAACATAAAGCGCACAAGCTTTTTGCGCATTCTATATGGACCTTCAATGGGACAAAGCTGCCATTCAGTATCTTCAGTTACAGGGGACTTGAGCATTGGGAATATTCCCCGATCATGAACAAGTTGCTGAAGGAGGGTTTGCCACTCACTTTCAGCATGTAGAACCCAACCGTACTTATCTTGGCGAACAACTCTCAGCTCAGTGGACATCGCATCACGAACCATTTCCAAAGCATATCTCCGTTCATTCAATTGCTCCCAATGTTTTAAGTCCAACTTTGAAATATCTCGTAATCTTCTACTCATTTCTCTCTTACGACGTCCCTCAAGGCTGTTTATTCTTACACCAGGAAATTTTGCCGATCCAGTAATATACTGGACCCACATAATGGCTGCACACTGCTCCAATACTTTGTTGACTATCTGCTCCGAACCCTGAAGCCACTCAAAGAAAGCAGAAAGACTTCCAGTTAATAACCTGTCAAAACCACCATGTAATACATCCAGATTCTGTCCTTGATGAGCTTTAGACAGAAGCAGGTCTTCTAGTGCAGACCTGCGGTGCACCAGAAGATACTTGACAATGTCAACAGCCATGTTCTGAACATTTCGCCTATGGTCACACAGAAGAGACAATAGATTTACACAAAGGCAGCAATTTAGATCAGCATCCAAATTGATGGGACTGAAAATAATTCTCCTATGGGCAACTAGTAACTGCAAAACTGTTCCAATATCAATTCCTGATTCTTCTGGCAAATTGCTTGAGGATAACATCTTCTTTGATTCATTATGTAAACCCAAGTTTGAAAGGAGCTCATCTTCTCCAATGTCGCCTAAGAATGATGGAAGAAAACAATACAATATCATGCGGTTAGTGTTCTTAAGGAGTGAATGTATGTAAGCATCAGTTTGTTTGCTTCCTCGTGTAATAGATAAAAGACCCTTTCCTACAGGAGCGGCATTTTCAATGCGACCATCTTTATTTGCTAACTGCAGCATCGACAATAAAAATTCCAGGGTCTTCAGCACACCAGCTGGCTGAGGAAAAGCACCCATGTAGACGCGGTCTACTATCATCCAGCACAACGCATCTAAGTTTGATGACCATCGACTTTTATCTAGCTTTTTCTCATCTTCCTCATCATCACGAAGAAGACGCCTCTCTATGAAGTTCATCAGTCTACTAAGGCACAAACCCTGAAAAACTAGAACAGGCTCAGGGTCAATGTATAAAGGTGCCATTTCCAAAACACTCTCAATAACTAGTGATGCTTTCATTTGCTCAGTTATGAAATCAGAAAGAACTTCTGCCAAAAAATCCAACATAGCAGTTGCTCCTGCAGAGCATGGACCGCCACCATAACCAGAATCATCAATTTCAAGGAGCACTTTTGCACTGACTGCAAAATATGTTTTTGCATCAGATGGATATTGAGAACTAGACTTCAAGTCTGAAGATGAATCTAGTTCATGGGCTGTCACAGAAGATTCTGTGGAAGGAGAAGCATTTAATGAAGGTTTGGGTTCATAATTGTGTGAATTTCCTAGCCATGAGGTCAATGCAACAACTGGAGATGTAGACTGCACAAGTGGAATTTTTGAATTTGATTTCTCCGATATGATGGGTGAATCCAATATAGTAAGAGATGCAGAACTTTGATCCATGTTACTGCCAACATTACGTGCACTAATTTCATTTGAGGAGGCAGAGACTTGGTCAACATTCTCCGTATCTGGTTTCTGAACAACAAAGTCACCTTGCACCAGCTGTTTCAAAGGATCAGGGGAACTAGCAGCCTTGAGATCTGCTTCATTATCAGCAACGTAATTTTTAGGTACTGGCGTATCTTCAGAGCTTGTACTTGCATGACCCTGGGGAAAGCTCCCTATGCTAATTGAGGTCTTGGCAGATTGTTCTTGTTCATGAGGCAAACTGGAGAAAGTATTTTGGGAACTGCATGTATCATCACATTCATTCAAGCTCTTTTCTTCTGTCTTGTCAGAGAGTGCTCTTACCATCTTCACAGCATAAGTTGCCCTGTAAGAAAAGCATCATAACCCCTAAACCTCAAATAAAAAGATGGGAAATTAAATATAGAACAAACAGATGATAGAATTTTACTTGCTTAAATCAAGTACCTACGGTTGGTGTCAAGATAACTAAAATTCATCATCTGAAGAGGCACAAAGAAAGAAATACAAATCACAACAGACCATAAGAAGTATAAAGACAAACCTTATACAAGAGAAATAAAGGTCTGTGCAGCTTTCAAGAAATTCTGGCCTCCTACAAACAGCTGTAAACATTGGAGACATTTTTGCAAGATCAACCATAAATCTCAACACTGAAGTTGCAGTACTAGGAGCTGATGCCTCCCCACCCATTAAGCGTGCTGCATAAGTTTTGTGCATTAATGCTTC
Organism: Erythroxylum coriaceum; assembly: GCA_026874005.2. Taxonomy (NCBI): domain Eukaryota; kingdom Viridiplantae; phylum Streptophyta; class Magnoliopsida; order Malpighiales; family Erythroxylaceae; genus Erythroxylum; species Erythroxylum coriaceum. The sequence goes on along the minus strand of JANQAP020000277.1, from coordinate 2,559,846 downwards.
ACCTTGAAGCTCTCCAGCCATGTCTGCATTTCCCTCCACAAGCTCTGCCACAAGGCTAGCACCAACCGAGGAAAGATTGCCAGTTTGATGGGCAAGCATTGACTGCAAGCTTAACCTATCAAATGTAGATTTAGCCATTGCAATCACAGAATCCAATAACTCTACAAATTTCAACTCCACATAGCTTCCATCACTTGGCATCAGGGCATGAAAATCGAGCATGCGAACTTCTGGCAGTCTTGGATAAACAGGCTTTCCAAATATCAGACAGAATAATATATAATATATGTCTGGAGACTCATAAAAACTCGGGAGAACCCGCATCAAACCCTGATAACCACCACTAGTGCGGAATTTAAGAGAAAATGTGGGAGAAGAAGCAAGACACACCCCAAGAAGAGTCATGATCCATCTCATACTCGTAGGATGAACAGCTTCATCAAGAAAATATGTGATCAATTTGGATGAAACAATTTTATGCCATTGTTCAAGCAACTCTTCTGATTTTATGGTTACTTGTAAATCAATAAGCATCTCCAGCAGCATATTCCTCACAATTACATGCTTACCCATTGATTCTCGTATTACTCGATCCCTTGGTTTCAATTCAGGTGGATCAAATGACATAATCACAAATCTAACCACATTTTCAAGTTCAGAAGCTAGAAATCCATCTTCCAAGATGACCCCAAGCAAGACAACTAGTTTCTCTAAAACAGGAACCTCAACATCACCCCGCTGTAATGTCACTAGTAAATGTTGAACAAGGTTTATTCGACGCAGAACAGTAAGATTATGATTTCTATACCAGTGCATAGATACTAAATGCTCAAGGAAACCTAGCAGTGCAATTTGAATTGGGACTGGAGCTGTAACCCACAATGTCCAGTCCAACAGGACATGTTCAACCATGTCTGCATTAGACAAGACAATGCAATTTGAAGTTTCAACTGGTATATCAGAGTTTTCCAGCTCAGAAATATGACTGAATGAATCCTTTTGAGCAGAAAAATCATCCATATCACCATGAGATCCAATTGAAGAAACTTCATCACGAAACTTCGACAAGCTAAGGTCCTCAAAGCTGGATTCCTGAGAAGTTTCAGTAGGAGGCGTAGTTTGGACGTTTTCCAGTTTCTTTGGCTCAGCAAAAGAAGCTTCACATGCAGCAATTTGGAAAAAGACTTCCAGACATTGCATGTCAAAGAATGGCATTCTACGATGAAGAAATAAAGATAACAAATGGTAACCCCGGCATGTTTGCATATCTTTCACGTTCTGGGGATTCTGCTGCAGTGCGCAAGCCAGTAATATCAATGCCATGTGAAGCATGTCCCTTGATTCAGCAGCTTCAACAAGAGTCAGCACTACAGCTATCCCACCAATGGGACGGATAGTATCACCAATCACACATTGCCTACAGATGTGGACATCCCCATAGAGACGTCCAAATCGTGGTATACCTGGACCCAAAAAAAAAAAAAAAGAAGAAACATTCATGAAATAATTCTCAAGAGTAGCATCCTACGTTATAAAGATACCCACTACCTAAGAACATTGAAAAACACACAATCCAAACTGTAGTAACTCACCCCCGATAGGAGAAGCAGCAGCTGAAGTTGGATCAACCAAATTGAGCAAGGAGAATGTCCCAGACACTCGAATAGCTTCAGTGCATGTTCCATCAAATGCAAATATAAGTTTCTTCCCAGAAAGCTGTAGTGAAAGATTTGCTAACCTTTCCAAATCCCAAACAATTCCACTACCATCTGCCTTAGAATCTCCTTGCTTGCCAGCATTTTCAAGTTTTTGTGTATTTACCAATGACAAGTCATCATCCAAAGAATCTAAGATAGCCATACTACCACCACCACAAGCCTGATTGGGTACAAAACGCAAAAGATCCGAATCTTGGAAAAGCCCTCTATAGCCTCTACCGAGAATGAACATAAAACATATACACCCTGCTGTCAGCACCTCCTCAAAAAGATAGCAACAACAGAGTTTCCATGTTAAGTCACTAACTCTTGCACAACTCATAGGGGTTCCGATGGTTACCTGCAAAGGCTTCCCTAAAGGAGATGGAGAATAACTTAGTTTCCCTGTGTGTCTTAGCTTCCCATCAAGGTAAACATATGCAACACTAGCTTGGAATAGTCCAGCAAGAGCATTTGGTTTACTGTGAACAACTGCAAGGTGATGCCACCTCCCTTCTTCCAATTCTAATCCAGAGAAAGACAGGGAGGAAGAGTTGCTGGTAGCAAGGGTTAGAGAACCATCCTCCTGAATATAAAGTTCTGCATAGAATGTGCTCTCATCATTTGCCGTGCCAACAGAAAACATTCGAAGTGTATGGCGCTCACTGCGAGAACCATTAGAGCCACTCCATCTCTTAGAAGGACCAACTTCCAGTGGTTCTGTTTCCTTACCTTGTGACTTCAGGTAATTTTTAAACTGAAACCAACATATAAACGAATATCCAGCAGCAGGAGGCCACGACCTTTCCCCCAAAGAAACCTGAATTGAAGCATGACCCATTTTGCTCATGTCCATCTCAACGAATGGTGCCAAAGATACATTCTCCAAGGCTATGTCTTCCATAAGGATCAGCCTCTCCATCATATCAACAAGAATAGGACCCGAATTCATGAGCCTCATTTGTAAAATATATCTAATAATAAGACGAAGTTCGGAAGGAGACAACCTATTACCAGAAATAATAACCTTATTTTCCAACAAATAGATGTGAGATAAACTGAGTAATGTTATAATTCACACAAAAGGCAAATTGTTCTACCTATATGCTCCAAGAACTTCCACAATCTTCAATGTATGAGAAAGCAACGGAGATGAGCCTAAAAGGAAAGGACGAATCATCTCCAACAGAAGTTCCACACAACCTAGAGAGAATAAGAAAATGGTAAAGAAATTACCAGATAAGCTAATCGATAAAACCAAAAAGAATTGGAAGATTGCCAAAAATATCCATTTCTCACCCACAGAAGTGAGGTTTTCCTGGTTAAATGGCCCAGCCCGAGCAAGCCTATCAATGAGGTTTAGCAATTCTAGTTGCACCTTGGGAGTAAAGAACAATAATGAACGAAGCAGAACTCTAACGGCGCCAGGGTTGTACACTCGTTCCTTGTCCAGATCACAAAAACCAGATGCAGTTAAAAGAGAAGTAACTGGTTCAGATTCATTGACATTGGGTCCTACACTCTCTGATGAGGGTGGAAGCAAAATTTCAAGAGCAATCGCTAGCAACAACTGTATAACTTGCTTTTCACACTCAACACAAAGCAAGCCAGATTCAGATAGAAGATCATAAAATGTTTGGGACAATATAATAGAATGCACTTTCGTCCTATTAACAGCATTGCCACACACACCAGCTGTAATGAGGCGCATTAAATACGTGAAGACCTTCATGCAAACCACCAAGGAAGATTTTCCTGCCTCTCCTCCATCACCCTGGAAACTATGTAGTGTGGTCAGTAAAAGAGAAAACCCAGTGGCTTCACCAAAGACCCTCTGAGCTGAACTGTTAACTCCCAGTATGCGCCACAAGGCACTCATCATGTCACATTTAGCATCAAATTGAAGCTTATATTGATTCCCCACACCGTTAGTAACTATTCCACTTTTTAGAACTTCAACGAGAGTGCCTAATTCTTCAGGATGAGCCTGGAAAATGGAATCAAATGATCAAGCAAATTTACTCCAAAGAATAATCTAGCATCAGTGAGCAAGTGTCAAGAATTATTTATAAATGAAGTACATGCAAACGTGGCAAATATTTTAACATTTATAACTTCAAAAGCTAATCATCAAAGCACCAGTTGCAAAAGTCCAAAATATATGAGAACACAAAACTGAGAGTGGTAACTATGGATCCAAATGTTCAACACATGAAGATTTACAAACCTGAGCAACATCTTCAGAAATCAAACAAGACAATATCCGAAGGACACCAGGACGATGAACACTAGAAACCAGAAAAGGAAGAACAGTAGCTACACCATTAGCTGAACGAAATGATGCTTGATTGGCTTCAGTTTTCTTCACCAAAGAGATCATACAGTCCCATGCAACAGATATTGTGCCCTCAATTTCAAAAATAGGAAACTTCCCTGAACCAGATTCCATTAGCCTGGGTGAAGAGATAATAGCATCTTTTGTATCCAAGTGTTTCTTAAAACTACTCAAGCTAGATTTTTTATCCGAATGGTTAAAAGTAACACTTAGTTGCTCTTCTCCCAAAAGAAACTTGTGCTGCTTTAAATCATCTAGCAGGACTTCAAGTACGCCAACTTCTCGAAGCACTTTCTTGTATTGTTGATCAAATGATAGAAGTTTTACAAAGAAAGATAGTATTGTATGCTTCAGTTCTGATGTTATTGGCTGCTGCAATAAGCAACACAGAGAGAGTAATTCCTGCTCGGGGACACAATTCACCACAGTCACAGCATATTCAAGAATTTTCAAGATTATCTCTTGCAATGATGCTGGAAAACCAGCCATATTTAGGACTAAAAGTGGAACTATTCGCAATTGCTGACATAGTGTGTAGTTTTCAATGTGACTGGAGAATATCTTAAAGATTCTATTCAAAACTTCTGCCTGCAGTTCCCTATTATCTGCCTTGAGAAAAATGTTCTGCAGCATCTGAACTGCCTCAAGGTCTTTTACTTTACTGTTGTCTATATCCCAATGTTCATCAACAATCCGATCAAGAGATGGTGCAGGACTTCTGCTACGGCCACCAACGTTGGCATGAGAAGATTTAGAACCTTTGTCCCTAGAAGATCCTATTGGTTCAGCTAGACCAGTTTGAGCTAGACTAACAAGAACATCAAGCAGTCTAGACAGAGCAGGAGATAAGTTCTCGAAGGAGGGGTCCTCGTTCTCTGTCCTATCCTGTCCCTCGACATACTTCATTGCGTCAGAACCATTGGAAATCTTATCTTGGTCAGAATTGATCTTTGAATGGAGAGACAGAGACACCTGGTTTAGTCGCATGGCAGACAGAACCAGTGCAAACTGAACAAGAAACTGATAGCCATGGGCATTGTGTATATCTTCTCTGAGTCTGATACCACCAGCCTCTACAATTCAAGGTTGCACACATTTGAACATGTATAAGAACATTTAAGGTTACTAAAGTCTTAAAACCGTAAATGATACGTAGGCATTCTATTAAATTTTCATTTGAGCACTCAAGAACAAACAAATCTAGGCATCATAAGAAGTCTTTCAATCACTTGAAGGAAAAATCAAGGGCCAATTACCAGGTCTATATGACAGCTCAACACATTCTAGTAACAAGTCCACAATGCCCATAGTATAGGAAGAATCACCAAAATCTGGATTGAAATCTTTGACTGCCATTAAAAGAACTTTAATCTGCAACGAGAGAAAAAAGTTGGAAGGAGCTTTAAAAAGAATGATAGAAAGTGATGTAAACAGAAAGAAATTTTCTATTTTAAGAAAATTTCTATTTAGAAGCTTGAAAGATTAAAAAAAAATACCTATGTTCTATGAAATGTTGGAATAAGCATAACATATTACAGGACATACGAAATAATTATTCGGATGCTCTGTTGTAGTAGAAGAGCCATGGGAACTCAATGTGCAATTAAAATCCCCATATTACTATAATGATATTGATATGATGCATATCATATGGTGGCAATACCAGATGATGTTTTCGTATGTATCTGGCCGTGCTCCCGTTATCGTTGACCAAAAGAAGACCTAGTATCTGGATCATTAAAGAAACATAAATTTTGAAAAATCAAGTTGCAACCATCAGACCATAAGATTTTTCAACATTAGACCAAATAAGTACAATTTTAAGGAAACTTATGAAGTGCTCCACAATTGCAATTTGTGCAATTAAAAAAGAAAAACTGTATATTACCTGCACTGCATGCCTATGAAGTTGTATTTTATGCAGTGGAACAAGACCTTCTTTATACTGAAAAAAGACTTTCAACGACCCATTGGCAACCATTTGAAACAGCAACTGAAGTGAATCATCCTCTACCAAACTCTGTGCTGCTGATGGGTGACTTGCCAAAGCTTTCATGATATGGACTATACTTCCCTCAACCTGCAATCCAATTAATTAGCATAATTTGTACTTAGTGTCACTCAAATATACACAAATCAGTCATATGTGGTTTGAGATGCAAACTGCATACAAAAATAAGTAAGAATCAGTACAAGATGATTTCACAACTTTAACTCATTCCATGATAGAACTATTGAAGTAATAATA